>VWZF01001879.1:15701-198110 GCA_013396755.1 Sclerurus mexicanus | reverse complement strand
CCTTCCCTTCCCTTCCCTTCCCTTCCCTTCCCTTCCCTTCCCAAAGCTTTCTGCCACCTGGGTGGAACTCCTGCTATCTGATTTTTTTATACGCTGCTGCCATTAGAGGGAAATGATTTTTCTGCCGTTTGCTCAAAGCCAGATTTAAAGGCAGGTCCCCGAGGCGGCAGGAAAGTCGATCCCCTGAGCTACTCCCTCATTGTTTGCTTTTTTACATGTAATATCCCATTTCTAAGCCAGGCTGTAATTTAAAATACAACACGCTACTTAAATACTTCCTTTAGAAATTGGGTAATATGACATTTGATGGAAATTAACAGCTATTATTGTCATGTTTTGTTGCACCCCAACTTGAAAAATGAATAAATCCACTTTATATACGCAGGAATATCTCTCAGTCTTTTCTTTTTGCCACTTTCTTGACTCTAAGTCGATGTAGGTGTAATAATGCTGCTGAGCTCATTGAAAATAAATGCAAATATGCACGATTTTAAGTACAGCAGTCCACCTAAGAATTACACCTGTATGTCTCCCCCATTAGTTGTGTACTAACACCACTGGAAAACACAGAGATCCGTAGGGAAATACCAGTTAAACCCTCATATTTATTGCAGAGCTGGAGCAGCAAAGGGTTACTTTAGCCCAGGCGTTGTAAGTACGAGCAACAGGACTCCATTGGCTTTAATTTGTCCATGTCTCTCATTTGATACTCCCAGTATTAATAGCTTTGCAAGGAAATTCTGCAGTCATTAATCATAATAATTAATCAGATCCAATTATATTGCATATAAATGCGAACAAATTGCTGAAAAAATAATGATCTATCACCAACATGTCACGAGGAAAAAGAGACTAAAATAGTAATTAGAAGCAGGGATTTAGTAGTGTGCAAGTACTCTGCGAGTGATTTCAGCAGTGTGATGATCTGATGATGTAATTAGTGGGAAGAAAGTCAGGAGGCTTTTGCAGCAGACCCCTTAATGACTGTGCAACTCAGGCAAAAACACCCTTGCATCAGTGACTGCTTCTGTATTTACCACTGAATCCTTGCTGTTTTACCAAGATGATTAGAAAGATATGGCTCCAGGCATTTTCCCCCACATTTGCATTGATATACTTCAAAAATATTCAGAACTCTCCCCAAAACTGGGGTAGAGCAGCAGCACTTTTTCCCCAGTACAAAAGGTGTAATCTAGGTGCAAGTGTACTAATCCTAGTGGATTTAAATCTAGGTGTGGACTTAAATGTAGGTGTAGCAGATTTAAAACCGCGCCTAGATTTAAAACTATTATTAGTATAGTTATGTATTATTAGTATAGGTGTAGATTTAAATCAATTATTAGTAGATTTAAATCTAGCTGTAGTAGATTTAAATCTGAGTGTAAACCTACTAATTCAATCTACTAATGCAAGTTCCCTGGAAATACTCTGTATGTGTATTTTTGTTTCACTGCTGGGCACTGAATAACCAATTTCTGCTCCAAGCAGCAGGCTTATGTTTTATTTTCTTTAATCCTTCTTGGTGTGGCACAAATGCCCTGGTGGAGTCGCCAGCTCTTGATCCCCCTCTCCCAAATCCACACGTTCCCTCCTCTCCCTCCGAGGCCGGTTTTCGGTGCTCTTGCCTCGCACACCCTGCGTAGCCCGCGCTGAACGAGCATTAAAACAGCCTTTTAGCAAAAGCACCCCCACGTCTTTAAACTGTTCTGTTGGCCCAGTGGATTACACTTGAAACACTCAACTGAAGATTGATGAGCAGGTTTAGGACAGATTTGCTACTTGAAAATAAATGTGAAGTTCATCATAGTTTTCAATACTAAGCACTGCACTTTCCTGCCTTTGATCTGGGTGTTGTGACTACTACAAAGAAATAAAACCTTATCTTACCTTTTGCAGCATCTACTGCAGAAGACCTCAATAATGCATAAGAACATCTGGAAGTGCGGTAATTTCGGCTACCAGAGATAAGAATTGACACAAAACAGGTAAACCCTACAAAGTCATCATGTTGAAATGAGCTGATTAAGGTCTGGGGACATAAAACATCATGTAGAGTGTTTTCATGCTTGCTCCATCTTCCCATTTTATATATATATATATATATGTATATATTTATGTATAAAGCAATAGCAATTACTTAATCTTTTTTGTCGGTGTGTTTACTAGGTTGATTAGCTGGGAGCTGTATTATATTTTGACATAAAGAGACAGAAGTGACTGCAAATCTATTGCCATCTATTTCTATTTAGAGTTAACTGTGAGTTCATAGAAAATACATGGGCATAGTAAACAGGGGTTTGAAATGACAATTTTTTACTGGTTGCAAGTGCTAATTGCTAGTTTCTCAAGGGTATAGAATTAATCACCTGCTAGATTTACAGTCTCTAGGTTGAGACCTGAGGATGGAGGCAATAAGAAAAGCTCTTGAGGGACATATCATATGGTGAGTCTAAATATCAGTCTCTATGCATATGTAAATTGGCAACAAAGTTTTTTCAAAGCTCAAGTATGCTAATTTCAAACAGGCAAGACTAAAGCTCGCTTTTAGCAGCTGTTTAACGTCTGCCTGTGGGTGGTAGAGAGAGCTTAAAATACAAGCAAACAGTGGTGCATAAGTAATTAAGCAACATTTTGCTGGGCATAAATAATTCTGTTTATATTGCTCTTTGAAGAGTATGGAATGCAAAATAACAGATCGAGTGCACCTTTGGTCACCAGAGGTTGGCTGTGCCCCCTCTTTACCTTTCCGCTGCTTTCACCTTTTTTAGGGAGGAATTAAATGAGGGTCGATGCTGCTGCTCAGTCATTTGTGTATTAAAGAACTTCATTCCACGCTGCAGCCAAACAAATGCTTCAAAGTTTTAACGTGGTGTCTTTGCAGCTCAGATAATTTCCCTTCCCAGTCTTAGACTTCCCCGCCATGACAAGCTGGGTCTGAAAATGATATTTATCTCTTCGGAGAGCTCTACACTTTCACCAGATCAAAGTTGATAAAATTATGCTGTATGTGCTATTTTGCTAAATTGTAAAAATTAGTGAGTCAACTCGACTATTTTCAAGGTCATAAGGCTGTTGATAATCCATAAAACAAAACAGCCTGACTTGTGCAGTTGTTATCACTTAAATTATTGCATACATTAAAATAATAAGATAGTTGCCTTTATGGGATTCTCCTAAAACCAAGAGTTACTGGAGTGACTGAGCACAAAACGCTCGTGTAATTTTGATGGCTGCTCTGAATCGACAGAATTGACTAAAAGCTTGAAAAACTAAAACAGAGATTTAAAAAATATCTCATTTGATTCAGTAAAGACCTTGAAATTAATCACAAGGAAGATGAAAGATGTAACATGATTTGGAAACATCTAGTCTGGAAAAAAGGATTAGAAGTACTGGCTGTGATAAGAGTCAGGATTTTAGAACTTGGTTTTGATTAAATGTTGATGGTTTAAAGAATTAGTAGTTAAAAGAACCAGTGGTTTGTAAGGAAATCCTCTGTGCTGGGCTCCAGCGAGGGCTAATGCCAACATTCCCAGTGTTCTGGTGGAGCTGCCGTTCCCAGTCTGCCGTCCCGGGCAGGGCAGGCAGGCGTGGAGAAGGAAGGGACACCTTTGTGCAGCAGGACTGCTGATTGCAGGGGGGGTTTGCCTTTGGAAGTGCTGGTGCCTGGACGAGGGGTCTGCTGGGGATCCTGGGGCTGCAGACGCCTGGGGAGCAGGCAGGGACGGGGGGCCCGGGCTCCTCGGGCTTTGACACCTCTGTGTTCCCTTGGCAGTTTGGTTTGCTGGATCCCCTGGGCAGGTCCCACGCCCGGCAGGGGCAGCACCAGGGACCCCAACAACTCCCACCCTCCTCACCCCCCGGGACTGCCCTTCGAACACCTGCAAGGTGTTGGCTCCCACGTTCTCGTGATTCAGCCCTTTCTGCTTATTCCCTCAGAGTCTCCTCACCTTTTCCTCCGAGTTTAATTATTCAGGACCTAATTCGGTCTCCTCTCCCTGCACAACTCTCCTGGCAATTTGTCACCGTGGCTGAGCAGGGCTGGAGCCGAGGTGCCAGCACTGCTGTCGAGGCCGATGTTCTCAGAGCCACCAGCTCAGCTCATGACAGAGCCCAGACTGGCCAGGCTTGGGTTAGAAATGTCACCTTACTGCTCCAGGTCCTGAGCAAGAAGGGGCACTTGCAATTCGGGGGTTCTGCTTCAGTTTCCCCTTGGTTCAGCTCAGGGACTGGCACAGGTTGGGCAGAGAAGCTGTGGCTGCCCCTGGATCCCTGGGAGTGTCCAAGGCCAGGCTAGACGGGGCTTGGAGCACCCTGGGCTGGTGGAAGGTGTCCCTGCCCATGGCAGGGGGAGGCACTGAATGGGCTTTGAGGTTCCTCCAAACCAAAGCAGTCTGGGATTCTGTGATCCCACCAAATGAGCACAAGGAGGAGGATTTAGTCTAGTCATGGAGACAAGTGGTTCTGGAGGAGTAGATGCCCTGAACTACAGCTGCACAAATTAGCCCAGGTTACTTCCAGTGAGGTGGCAGCTGAACACTGGGAATGGTCAGAGGGCAACCCCAAGAATGGGCAGTGTCCTCTCAATAAATGTAATGCTGCAGCCCAACAAAATACAGGTGGGAATGGTCCTTGAGACCAAACCAAGCAGATTTTGGTCACTCCAGTTCCATAGTATGACATGTTAAACGTGGAACTGTGTATTAAAGCTCTGTGAGAGCTGGAAATGCAGGGTTTGCTAAATGGCTGTCACAGTGCTGGCTGTGTCAGGGCAAAATCATTTAAAGTTGTTCACATTCTAAAAGAATATCATGGTAAAGGTCCCTTCCAACTGCAAATCTCCCTTCTCCCCTCTCTCCTCCTGGTTTTCAGATGCCTAGAGGTTTATTTTCTGAATGATCAGCCTATATTTGCTGTTGTAAGTATAGTTTTAGGTTTTTTACTCCTTCTAGTAAAGTCTCTTCTTGCCTATAAATATTACTTTTTTCAGTCCTGTTTTCTTCTCTGAACCTGCTCTCTTTTCACCTGCTTTGGGAGGTGGGAGCTCTCCTTCCTCTCCAGCTGGAGGAAGGCAGTTTGGTGGTCAGCAGCAAGAAGGCAGTAGGTTGCACTAAGGACAGGGTAGAAATTGGGACATTTTTGATTTTGCAATTATTTGCCCAGAGGAAGAGGTGATAAATGTGTCCACATTTATGTTTTTGTCTTAATAAATAATTGGTTGTGACTTTCGGTCTCCACTCAGCTGAGCAGATATTCTTTAGTTTCCGAGTCTTTTTGTTTCTTTGAACAAAACCACCACCAACAAAAGACCTGTCATTCTGAAGTACAGTCCTTCCCATCAGGGCTTTTGGATTTAGGGGAGCCCCTCTCAGGTCAGAGATGTCGAGTGGGTTTGGAACCTGTCCCTGCTGCTGGGGAGGCTGGCTGTGGCTCCTTCCCTGTTAATCCAGGAATTTATACTGAATATCATTCCCACTTTCGGTTAGCAGTGAGAACCAAGCTAAGAAAAAAAAAAAACAGATAACAATATAATTTGTAGCCAAGTTGCTGGTTACTGGAACAGAAGGACTCTTGCAGAAACATTGAAAATAATCCCATTTTGTGTTCTGGGTTTTCACTTTTTGCAGCACTTGGGGGATCTCAGGAAACTTTGGGGTGTGCTTTGTCGTCCCTGTAAAATCCAGCGATACAGGGAAGCTTTTCTTGAGGAATTTCAGCTTTGGATGGTGCCCATTTAGGAATCCTCCCTTGCAAAGCACATCAGCATCCTCAGGCTGTGCCCTCCTGCCCGTCCACACCCGGCTCCCTGCAGGCTCAGTGGGGTTTCTGGCCCGAGAGGGGAGGTTTTGTCCCCCAGCTTCCCTCGGGGTAAGAGGCTCATCCGTTACCGAGGACAGTAGTGCAGCCTGCAATACTATATTTTAATAGTATATCTGGAGAACAACATCCTGTATTGATTTTTCATTTTAGTTTGTTTTTCCTCAGGGCTTTTTTATTGGTATGATTATGTGAGTTTGCCTCCACCTGCTACCAAGCCCTAGCTTTCATCTTATGGGCACTCATTTACATAAAACCTAAAAGCAAGGGATAATAACAAATATTTGGCTATTTCATGAATTTTAAAATTGTTTTCATTATCAGGGAGAAATATTTTTGCATAGCCTTTATTTCCTACTGGATTTTTGACTACTGGCCTTAAAGGAAAAATAAAAAAAGGGGATTTCCTATTTCCTTTTTTCAGTAGTATTTTGCATTTGCTCGAATGTAAACATTTTACAGTGAAAACAGTCTTATTAAAAGAAAATGACCTGCTTCCAGTGCTGTCAGCTTCCCAATAATATTATGGTATTAAAAAAAATTCTCCAGGAAGCCCCCAGTCCGGGTGGGTTCTGCCAATCCTAGGAAAATTCCTTCCAGCTCCGAGACAGTTGTACATTATATTAAAGAAATAAAAACCAGCCCTCTTCAGCTGTCAGGCTGCTGTGGCAGAATTTAGTTCTGTTCTCAAGAGCTTCCTTGTCCCATGAGTGCAAAGACAATAGTCCACTATATAGAGAGCCAATAAATCAATTAGCTTTAACAGCCAGTGTTCAGGAAATGCATTTATTCTCTTCAATGAAAACACAGTTTTTACTTGTAGCCATACTTCATACTGTTAAGGTCAATTTTTCATGTGGAAATTAAATCCAGTGGATGAAAAACTGCTTGTATATTCCATAAAGCAGGAAAGAAGTGTTCTTAGTGATGTGGGATCACAAGTTTGTTTTATTTGTAATTATCCTGCTTTAGGGTAATTGAGATTCCAAACAGTGGCTTAATAGCTCGGCGCTCTCAAATTGCTGCTGCCTGGAACTTTACCTTTCCAAAAATAAGTGAGCCTTTCAATTGCAACACAACTACTAAAGCCTGGGTCATTTTAGAACAATTAATTGAGAGAGGTGATTAATAGCTTAATAATGGGCTGCTCTGTAAGCGCCGGGAAGGCGGAGGGAAGGAATATGCAATTTTGTGTCCCTAAAACATGGCCTAATTGAAAACTCAGTGGTTCGCCTCCCATGCCTGCCCCAGAGTTTGCTTTTGAGACCCCGGTTTGATGCCATCCAAGGGAACCAGAAACCTTGGCTTCCACTTTAACCTCTTGGGTGCTGGGAGCCGCGGGGTTCGGGCAGGAACCTGCTCCGAGGGCAGGGAACGACGGAGAGCTTTGCATGGGCTGCCGTGCTCGGGATGGGGAGGCACCATCAGTCCCATTTCCCAGCTGGAGTCAGGGGGATGAAAGGCTCGAACAATCACAGGGCTGGACAAGGGGAATCAGCATTTCCACTCCTTTTCTCCTGCCTCTGTTCCGAGGTGTTCGACATCCGTATTTGTGGCTCTGAGGGAAGGCTGGGAGCTGCTCCCAGGGGGGAGGAAGGAAGATGGAGAACTGCAAATGTAGAGGAAAGAGCAAGTTGATCAGGGGTCTTAAATTCTTTACATGGCAACCACCAGCTCCAAGTTGCAAATAAAACAAAGGAACAAACAAAAAACACACACACACAGCCCAGCCCACACTCCCCCAAGAAAAAGACCCCAAACCTTAGGACACAAAGACATTTTGAAGGAGAGCCACTATTCAAAATTATGCTGCCCAGGAATCAGACAGGAAAACAGGAGGTATTGCTGGAGGTGCCGGCGCAGTGACCAGCCACCAGTCTGCTTCTCTAAGCTGGGAGTCTATAAACTGCAGGAGGGCAGAGCATGACGGGCCAGGACCGACCCTGCAAAGGCTGCTGGAGGTCTGAGTCCCGGCTCCCCCTTCTGCCCTCACTCACTCAGGTGTTTCTGACCCCACATTCCCTTTTTTCCCCCCGTGGGCTGAGCAATGTTCAGAGCCCTGGTAAGGAACTGGCTTTGCTGTGTTCCCTGGGGGCTCAGGGAACAGCCAGCTTGAGCATCCCCGTTCTGGTCGCACTGCAAGTCCCAGCCCAGCTACCCCTGTGCCCACCAGCCCTGATACTGGTGCTGGCGGTGGGTTTTCCTCACCCTGGGCACGTAGAGCGAGCAGTGCTGCAGCTTGGAGCTGGGAGGATTGTCTTCTATGAACTGTGCGTTTGGGGTCTGGCACTGGCTGCAGGTCCAGCTTGTCCATGGGGTTTTTGCTGGTGACAGGTCGCCTCCCCAGCCTGTGGCCCATTTCAGGGCTGGGGCATTTTGGATATTATAAATTATGTGCATATTCTAAATAGTTCTGCCCAGGTTGTGATCTGCTGCTTTGTTTATTTTTTCTGAAACAGAGGGGTCAGGGCAGCTGCAAGTTTGGACAATTTAAAAATCTCTTTTTTTACAAGGAACATGGTCAGACAGTGTTTATAGGAGACAAAAAATCTTTACAGTCTTTGTCCTCAAATTTCTGCTGGTCCTTTGTGTGTCTCATGTTCATAGATCTCTGTTTCTCACACAAATTTATCCCGCCTCGCTGCTACCTGTGCTCTTTACAGCACAACAACACAAACCCTTGCGGGGGTCCCTTCCAGCACTTGTGCCTTGGCTTGTCGTTGTGATGCAAAAGCCAAAGCAAGAGAGAAGAGCAGCAGTGAAAACGAAACGAGTCCCTTTGTGTTCACAGTGACAAGTGGGGAAGGCGCCGGTCCCGCTCCTGCTGCAGAGAAGCCAGACCCAAGTCCATGCTGCACATCTCAAAGTGATCAGCTCTAGTAAAATATTCTTTATGCTGAGTAGAAGTTTAAACGAACTTCATTTTAAAACCAGCTAATGCATCCATTTACATTAATTAATGCATCCTAAGCTATAGCAATTAGCTGTAATTATCATTTGGCTGGTGTACAGGTAGAACTAACTTAGTGTGACTGTTCACTCTGATATTTCTGCATTTTCCATGGGCAAACTGATGTCTGCAACATGTGAAGGCACTGCTGAATAGCAGATACTTCTGTAGAGATTTGCATATTGGATATCAATGAAAAGATTCTCAAAAATTTCATGGAAACCAATTTAAAGGGTTTTGCAGCATTACAGGGGCAATATTCTTCAGCTGGTGAACTGGTGTGAGGCAGTAGCTCCAGTTTAAAAGGATAAAGCCTGTGTTTGGTGCCAGTTCAATTTGGGCAAGGCTTAGGAGAGCTCCTGTGGCTGAGCACAGTGAGAAACCCAACGAGAGTGGTAGAACTTGCTCAGGAAGACAAGAATGCCCAAAATGCTGGAGCAAGGAAAGCCCTGCTGGCCCTGCAGTGGGGAATGGGGTGGGAAGGGATTTGTAAATCTCTGTTGAAGGAGTTGACCTCATGCTGAGTTTCCTCAGACTTGGGTCAATAATGAACACATTTATTCTCTCCTTTTTGCCAGAGAACTCTATCAGAGAGAGGGAATGGAGGTAAACATACCAAGGCTCTGAAAAGGAAGCAGAAAATAAGATTTTTATTGTAGCATTTGCATAATAGTCATCTTACAAAATTGCCTGGGAATAATAGGAGGAGGAGATAGGGATGAATAGGTTAAGTAGAAGGAGAGTCAATTTTTAGTGGTGTTAGAAGTGCTAATGTTTTCTCCTCCCTTTGATACAAGGAGTAGTACTCCTCTTGCAAGGAGGAGGGTTTATGGCAAGGCTACGTGAGAGTGGGGAACAGCCTGGAGTGTGAGAGGCCAGAGGAGCAGAGTGTCACTCCAGTCTGAGAGGGACCTGCTCAGGGAGGACGTTGCCAGGTCACCACGAGCACTTCAAAAAATCAGATGTTAGAAGCTCTTACAAACCCCTGGTGCTTCGGGCTTGCCTTGGAGATGTCAGAGAGCTTGAAGGAGAGAAGCTGTACTTCGTCTGTGTGTTCAGCTGGTGTTGACAGGTGTGACCTGTTCGTTTCTGGACTGGACCAGCAACTGGGAGACTCTACATGGGGCGGAGGTGCAGTGGTGCCCATCCCAGGGCAGCAGCTCCCCACAGCCCAGCACCCAGAGCCAGGCCTGGCTGCCCTCCAAAGGCAGGTGTCAGTGCTGGTGCTGCTGTGCGTGGCACGGTCAGTGTGAGGGCACCCTGGCACCAGCGTGTTCTCTGTGGGCCAGAGTGGGACAGCCAACCACAGGGACATCTCACATTCCTCGAGCATAGGAATCGAATTTTGAGTGCACGAAAGGTGAAGAACCAGGTAGAATTAAATCCTCAATAAATCCCAGGATCCCTGAGTATGGAAAAGCCCTGCCAGCCGACGGAGCCCACCCTGTGCCCGATGCCCACCTTGTCCCCAGCCCAGAGCACTCAGTGCCACGGCCAGNTCTTTTTTTTTTTTTTTTTAAATTTTAATTCCAAGCTTTTAAAATTTTTTAATTGTGATGACTATTACTGTTTATAGAATATTATTTAGAGAGAACAAGTTATCTTGAAATGTTTCATTCTTAGCAAATCCATCAAGCAGCTGAAGTTTCTTTACCTTTTGCCATCAGAAGTGTTTAAACCATGTAAACATTAAAAGATTAAAGACAATGATAATGAGTAGCCACAGTTAACTGATAGAAACACCCTTGTTTATTTGATGCTCATTTTTGGAGGACATTGTAAGGTTTGGAAAGAATTTAAATTCGTGCTTGAAATATGTTGATTAGTGCGACTTAATTTTTCTTGAGCTCTCTCTGATAGTGTTGTAAATATTTTCATTTGTTACGCATAACAAAATATACATTAATCTGTCAGAATATAAATGGTTTTCTGCTGGCCACTATGGCTTGAGGGATTTATTCCAAGTTACCCGTGTTCCTGTTTGCCCTCAGGATATATAATGTCTATTTTAAGGGACTGTGGATTACTGTAAGACACTTATATTATTTGTGTGATTAATATTAGTGTTACAATGAATGGGGTCCTGTGGTCTTACTTTGCTCTTAGAGTGACTTAATCATTTCTCACCACAGCAAAGTCATCTTAATAAAACATTCCATACAGTAGTTTGTTTTTCCTCAGATATGACAAATGCAGCTGCAGCAAGACGTGAATTTTCTGTTATTAAATATATAGTATCATGAATTTAATTTACTGTAAGACATGTACATGATATCCTCATGTAGCAGGGTGGAATTTGAGTTCCAGCCCATTTCTCCCAGCCCGCGTGGGACTGGAAGGAAGACTATGGTGAAATGGTCTACTTTTAAAGTTCACTTCTCAGCACAACTGACTTTTTCCTGAAATTCTGGATGTGGAATTTCACACGCTGAAAAAGGTCAGCCCTGTGGAGGAGCATTTAAAGTTTCATGGGTGTAATTTGCCACGGTACATCAGGGGCTCTGCCCCCCATCGCAGCACCACGGCCCCAGCGCTGCATCTCCTCCTCTCCGCTCCCCACCCGCGGTCCCTCCGTGCTGGGGGACCCATCCTGCTGCTGCCACGGCCCCCGGGAAGCCGTGGAGCCCACGGGGGGCAGCAGATGAAGGCTGAGCCTCCTGCTCCCCGCTGTGCTCCATCCTCCACAGAGCCGTGCCCCGCTGGCTGTGGATGCTCCTGGGGAGAGAACATCCCAAATGAAATTTGGGTCCTTGGCGTGGGCTGAGAGGTGGCCAAGGGCACGTTTTGCCCAGTGCCTTTCCCAAGAGAGGTGGGGACACCTGTCCCAGCAGTGAAGTCCAACGCTGCCACGCGTCCCTCTGTGGGTTACACTGCTCTCGGGTTAAATCCCTGAATCCCAGGACTTTTTAACTTCTATCAAAGCCTTCATGGCCTCAATGGATGAATCTTAAATGAGCTGATTCTGGGACTGCACCTCTGCATGGGCCCAACCTGGCCTTGGACACTTCCAGGATGGGACAGTGCCAGGGCCTCCCCATCTAAGTGTGCTAAATTGTGACCATTTATGTGTAGTTTTGGGTAGACTTTAGGTCTGTTTTCTGTGGCTGCAGCAGCACAGGGAAGGGCTGGCCTGATGCTCTTGTTCCCCTTTGAAATCCTTACGTTCACAAGATGTATCACTGGAGCCCATCGCCCTGATGGACACCACCATGCACAAACCCCAGTGAAATGTGTCTGCTGTGTGTTCTAAACACTCAGGTACAGAACCTCCCACCTGACCAGGGGATCTGCACCCTTTCGGAGAGCCTCATCACCTGAGGGGAAGTCTGAGCGGATAAATGATCTTTGTGCCGTCTCCAGGCTCCAGTGCAGTGGCAGGAGCCACTGTCCTCTCCAAAAGCACATCTCCAGCAAGAGACACATTCAAGCCCTCCAAAGAGCTCAGAGCAGAGAATGGAGATGTTTGTGGCAGGGGTTGTGAGACACAGTGAATAATGAGCATCGATATTTGTTGCTGCCCCTGGATCCCTGGAAGTGTCCAAGGCCAGGCTGGACGGGGCTTGGAGCACCCTGGGCTGGTGGAAGGTGTCCCTGGCCAGGGCAGGGGTGGGATGAGATGGGCTTTGAGGTCCCTTCCAATTCGGGCCATTGTGTGATGCTCTGATATTGCCCCTAATGCCGAACCCCTGTTCTGTGGTGCTCCCTGGGCCACCAGCACCGCTCCACAGCCACGGAGGGAGCTCGGGCAGCAGAGTCCCCTCTGCAATCAGCTCTGGTGGAAACAGGCTGCTGTGGGAGAGGGTGTTGCTACAACAGCAGCTCCTGACGCGGCAGATACGCATCATGCGTTTTACGCTTTAAAAGACTTTAAATTATCAAGGTTCTGGGGAAAGTTGTCTGCAGTGCCAAAGAATAATGCTGGTAATTACAATAAATTCATCCAGGATACGGTGGACAAGAGCTTTAAAAACTTCAGAAACATCAATTAAAGCCCAAGTTCTGTGCAATAAGCATCAAAAATTGATAAAAACTCAAATTTAGGTTTTTAGATTTAGTGTTTAAATCAATCAACTGCAAACAAGATTTAATTAAAGAATATTATTTCAAAGTGTAATTACCTACTGGGATTAGAATGAACCTCTATTGCCCATAATGTTCTCCTACTGTGATCCCACACTGAAAAATGTTGAGTTTTAGATTAATATGCATCTTGTAAGTACAAGTCCTAATCTCAATCTTAAAGGACATTTAAAACACACTTGGAACCTTCTATGCAATCAAGCACAGTGTGACTACAATGTCCACCATGCTAAATTTGTGATTACATTTTTTATGTGCATGATTTAAATCGCTTTAGCAGCCGTCCAGGGAGCATTTTACCCTGCATATTAATTACACAAAGGCTTTGTCATGTGCGGGTCTCGGTGGTCATGGTCTGTAATCCAGCTCATTTGAACTGGGAGGATGGGTTTGGCACATGCTGTGCACATCAAGCTCGGCGTTCAAGCCCGGCTACGCAGGGCTGGGGGACAGGTACGGGTCCTGCTCCGGGAACGAATGCCACTTCCTAGTGACATCTGCCACCGGAGTGCTCGGAAATCTGAAAGGGAAGGGTGGGCTCACAAATAACGGGAAAACCTGGTCCAACATCCTGCAAAAAGCAGCCAAATCCCCGGAACAAAGGCTAGAAACCAACCACAGTTCTTACTCAAACAGAGACTTATTCATAAATTCAAGGCACTGGTAGTTAAAACTACTTAGTAATTAATATGTTTCTGTTACTTGCTTTCTTTTCTCATTCAATGCCCCTTCCTTTCCCTAAAAAAATAACTCACCTAGTCTAATTATTTTTTTTTAATTTGTCCATCTTATTTAGATCATAAACCCTCAGTTTGCAAGGAATTCACTGTACAGTGCCATGAATCAGTCCAGTGTGTCTGTAATAAAGCTGTTGTAAATATTTTGGACATGCACTTTTTTAGAATTTACTTTAGTAACTTTAAACCCTGTCTTTACAGTACCTATGAAGAAATGTCAGATGCTTAATTTGAGGAGTTTGGCATCCTGGAGCACCTCTGCAGGAGACCAGTCTGGAGATGCTCAGCAACCCTACCCTGATCAATAGACCACTTGCGTCAAGGAGGAGCCCAGGATTTGCTATTTCAGTTTGGGCAGAGACCACGTTCTGCATTCCTTACTTATTTCTCACGTAGGGAACGTTCACCTGAAGCCATGACTGGGCCATATTTCTGTGATTCTGATGATATTCATGGGACTAATTACGTCACAGAGACAGACCCGGGGCCTCTGTTCCTTCTCCTTTTGCACAGGAACGACGACACTGAGAAATGGGGCTCAGAGCTTTAGAAAAGGCACTTTTTGGCAAATCAGAGAACCACAGAATCATCTGGGTTGGGAAAGTCCTACAAGACCACCGAGTCCAACCATCCCCCAGCACTGCCCAGGCCACCACCAGCCCATGTCCCCAAGTGCCACATCCACACGGCTTTTAAATCCCCCCAGGAATGGGGAATCCACCACTCCCGCTAAAAGGCAGCTCTTTTTCCTCTCAATTTCCTTTCTTTAAACTGGTTTTTATGAATTCTCCAAAGACGCTTTACCAGTAAGAAGGGAAAAGTGAAAGCAGATCAACATGGGAAATGTATTTCTGTCATTCCAACCCTTGTCCACAGCTGTGAATGTTCTGTTGGTCTTAACCTGGAGGGAAGAAAATCCCCAAACCTTTTTCTACAAAACCTGGAGTGGGATTTGTTACAGTTCTTCCACCTGAAATCTGTAGAGCCGTTTGCCCAGCAAATGTGGTGGGATGCAGGGATGAATCCAGCTGCTGGAGGAAGTAGGAGAGTGATTTCTCAATTCACTGAGCAAACTTTTTCAAAAGAGAAACTAAGTTATTTCAATCACTTCATTTTAGTGGAAACTCTTCTTCCATTTTTCAACGGTTTGTGAGACTACACCAACAAGCAGATTGGAAAGGAAGACAGTGTTTCATGATGAAAAACTTCATCTGGCTGATAAATACCCAGATAAAATATTTGATTTTTTTTTCCGCATTAGAAGTTGTTCTTCAGATTTAGCCAAAACTGTGATTTTGGTGGCTACTTTGTTTTTCCCCAAAATACAATTAGATCAACCATAACACACAATTTTTTAACATTTATTCTTGGCAAATCTTCCTTTTCCAATGTTTCCAGGTGTGATTAGGAGGAACTGGCTCTTCCCCTGACTGTGAGAGCCATCTCAGCAGCGCCCTGTGGGGGTGGCTGGGATGACTCTGTGCCCAATCCTGGAATCATGGAATCATAAAGCTTGGAAAGGGCCTTCAGGATCATTGAGTCCAACTTCCAAATGGAAAAGGCCCAGCCCAGCCAGTGCTGCTTCCCTGCATTCCAGCACAACTTCCTTTTTCTTGGAACTTCTGCTCAAAACCCCACACAGACTTGTGAAGTGAAAATGCCATTTTCATGCCTCTAATGTCTTTTATGGCCCCTTCTAATAGAGAAGCACATTAATGAAATCTCTCCTTGAGACTTGGGAAGCGATTTTTCTTGAAAACCCACCCCAAATCTGTGGCCTTTTCCATTAAATTTTAATCAGTCTCGAATTTTGAAATCTCAGCATAAAGCTGTTGATATCGGTCTCCTTTGATAAATTATAAAGGTAAACTTTAATGAACAGTGAATGGAATCACCTTTGCTACTTGGGGGTAATAGAATAAAAAAGCAAACAAACACATTTTTCTTACTGCCACATGCCTCTCCTTAATAATAAGTTTTGTGTCTTCTGCAGAAATAGATGCTGGATAAAGTCTCATTAAATTAGCTGACTGATGGAATAAATACACAGCCCATGGCTCTCCAGTCCAGAGCAAACTAAGCAAGGGTCTTGATATCTCAGAGTTCTGCTTATTTACACATGCCTCGGACTCTTCTCACAGATATGTAAATTATTCTGGTTAAAACTAAATGCTAAAGTCTACACCATTAGTCTTCCACTTCATGATCTCCACATGGGGCTGTTAGAGGGATAATGTACCATACAATACACGGTTTACTTTTAATTAATAGAAAAAAAATGTGAAATGAATATTAAATGTAGCTTAATGTGAAAGAAACCTCAAAGCAGTATGGTTGTTTGGGGGTTTTTATTTTTTTTTTTTAAATATTCAGCTCTGCTTCGGTGTCAGGAAACAGGAAACGTGGTGGCAGCCTGGAAACATCATGAAAGCTTGGGAAAAGGAGGAAAAGCAGGAAAGGCACTGGCAAAGGGAGGTCAGGCCTGGCTTGTTTGCCCTGGAGGGGCACCTGTCTAGGAGGGCTCTGCTCAGAGCCCCCAGATTCCAAGGGTGGGAATGCTCCCAGCTCCTCAGGGAGCCTGCGGGAATCCTACCCCACCACCTACACAGGAACTGGGGGCTCTGCTCAGAGCCCCAAAAATCCTGAGGGTAGGGATGCTCCCAGCTCCCTGGGCACCCTGGCACACTCCTACCCCACACCTACATAGGGACTGGGCGCTCTGCTCAGTGTCCCTGAAATCCCAGGGGTGGGAATGCTCCCAGCTCCCCAGGCGCCCTGCAGGGATCCTACGCCACCACCTAACGCAGGAATTGCCAAATCTGGTATTAAATCTTAATATAAAACCCCCTCATCAAATAGAAGCATTTAATTAAAACACAAGATCTGTTTGTCTGCGTTATAATTCAACGTGTCAAAATTAATGCCCCTGTTTTTAATAAATAGAATTACCAATTCACAAACAGTTTATCACACTGTTCTCAACCACGGAATGGAATTTTAATTATAGACCATTATTTATTGCGACCAAACAAGCACGTCCCACAATATTTGCCGAGAGCACAAGTTGGGATTTCAGAGGAAAAGCTCCATTAAGTCGTGGTTTCCTCAGGTGATGTCCCCTTTGTCTCTCTTGGCTCACCTGGGATAAGGTGGGGATCTCGGAATGAGACAACGGCTGCGAACAGCCCTGTGGAGGCTTTAGGAGAGAACAAGGTACTCTCTGAAGGCACTTACTTGGAAGATTAAAGGGTTTGAACTAAAGCCTGAAATTAGTAACTTTTCATTCCTTTCCCCAAGCAAAGCCAGTGTTTGCAATGAAATACAGACCCAGCGAGTTGAAGCCTCCTCGGCAGGCAGAGGGTGAGAGCCAGTGCTGCTGCTCATTGCTAAGGGATTCATACCTTCTTAATTGTGATGTTATCCGTAGAAATGATGGGAATGATACTACTGGAATCCTAAAAACCAGCCAGCACCTGCCAGTGAAATGCATTCATTTAATGCCCAGCAGCCAAATCTGTAATACAGGGAAAAAAGGAGAAGCTCTGCTGGCAGAAATACGGGGAGACACTTGATTCTTGTACCGAGGCATTAAACAACCTGCGCCAATGGGAAGGCAAATCCAGTGCCTGATTCCCGAGGAAAACTCACAGACAGGATGGATTAACTGTCCTTGGCTCTGACGTAAAATACCAGTGAGCTCCACCTGCAAGGAGCTCAACTTCCCAGGAATGTTTCAATATTTACTGACAAACTGGCATCGTTTTCTCACCTTCATGAGGCAAAAGGGGGAAGCTCAGCTGGGCTGTTGTCTCAGAGCAGCGGTGCCTCCTAAAACATGGGATTTCTTTAGGGAAACAGGGAGAATTATAGAAGAAATATGGCCTCTAAAGAAGAAATAGAGCCTGAAGTGACAGGGCAAGGGGGAATGGCTTCACACTGACAGAGGGAAGGGGTAGATTATCATGGAATCGTAGGGTCAGGGAATCATTAAGTTTGGAGAAGCCCTTTAGGATCATCAATTCCAGCCATCAACCAGCACCACCACCATGTTCACCCCTAACCCACGGCCTCAGGTGCCACAGACACATATTTTTTGAACACATCCAGGGATAGGATAGGTATTATGAAGAAATTCCTCCCTGGGAGGGTGGGCAGGCCCTGGCACAGGTTGGGCAGAGAAGCTGTGGCTGCCCCTGGATCCCTGGGAGTGTCCAAGGCCAGGTTGGACGGGACTTGGAGCACCCTGGGCTGGTGGGAGGTGACCCTGCCCATGGCAGGGGTTTAAGATTTCTAGCCCAAACCATCCTGGGATTCTGGGATTCTATGGAGTGGGTGCCAAGTCCTCTTTCTGACTCTTGGAGTTCAGTGTAGGGATCACCTGGAGAACTGACAGTCAATATTCCCATCTGAGAGAGGGTACAAGGTATGTCTAAAGAGGCACCATCTGCTTTGTTGGATTGGAATGGCATTTCAAAATTTGCACTTTTTAGGGATTGCCCATTGAAAAGAAAAGAAAACAAAAAAAGACCAGAATTTCAAACATTTATTTAAATTATTTAAACTGTGCAAAATCATGTTTGCTCAAAAAATGTAGGAGATGCAAGATTGTAATTTTTTTGTAAACTCCACTGATCAACAACCAGGCATTAATCTGCATTGATTTCTCTGTGATTCCTGAGGTGGGTCACAGTTTGGGAGGCTTTTAAGGGCTTTTACATCCTCTTATTTTCCCGGAGACTCATTCCTACCGGGCTTGTTTGCAGGCAGCCCCATCACGTTCCTCTTGGAGACACCTGGGTGTTCTCCAGCTGAATCCACCCAGGTGAAAGGTCTCCCACAGATGGTGGTAAAGGCCACCACCCTCCTCGATGTCTTAGTGTGACCACCTGGGTGGGAGGAGGAGGAGCAGGAAGAGGAGGGGGGTCTGTAATTTCTTTTATTAGCTGGAGGGGCAAGCCAGTTTTGGGAGTGGTTAGTAAAGTGTTCCAGTGGAGCCCTGGGGACAGGAGTCTTCAGGTAAGTCCTTGGCGAGGGGGCAAAAGTTGTTTTGTTTCTTGTGTGTGGTTTCTTCAAAGGCAACAATCAAGGGATGTATTGGAAAGAGAAGTTTTGCCTTAAGATGTGATTTTGGGAGCCACTGAGGCTGCGATGGCTTGGGTTGTGCTGGGCTCTGGGGGAAGTAAATCAGCAATGGTTTTGTTTGTGTTTGGTTCTTCTTTCTCATAAAGCAGCCAGAGGCCACTGAGGCACAGAGGGGGCTGCTGGGGGCGAGCTGGGCTGGGCACTGTGCTGTCCTGGGGGGTTCTGTGGTGTGGCTCAGTGTCTTGGTTTTCTAAGAGTTGTTACTGTTGGTTAGTAGAACATTGCCCTGGGGACAAGGGGAAGGGGCTTTGGAACTATTTTGGTGTAGCTTGAGATCCTCTAAAACTCTTGTGGCAAAATGTGCTTCAGAAAACCTTGTGTGTTTTGGTTGGTTGGTTTTGGTTTTGTGTTTTTGGGTTTTTTTGGTGTTAGTTTCAAGCTGAACCGATGGTTCCTTTTAACATCACAATTTCTGAGTGCTTTTTACAGCTATGTTTATTGGATGCTCCTTTGGGGCCCCTCAGGTTGTCCCTTAGGGTGAGGTCCCTGAGTCTGACGGTGGCTAGGAATTTCTGAGTATGTTGGATGCTGTGAAGTCATGGAAAAGGTCAGACTGTCCGTTACTTTTTGTCTTCCAAGATCTGGCTGTAAAACTCAGAAAGCATGTTGGGTTATTAGGGCAGAATAAAATATCTGTTTCCAGAGCAAGTCCCTGACCTGCTCTGTATTGGCCTGTTTTGTTGGGGGCTGAAGAGCAGGGGGAAGATTATCTCATTATCTAATCTGTGAGTGGGTTCTGTGTCTTCAGTACAAAATCCAGACAGGTTTTATGTTCAGAACCTCACCTGCGCCACAAACCTGGCAAGGTTGGGAGCCTCGATGTGTGATTTTCTGTGTGTGTGATTTACAATTCTGTGAGTTCAGTTCCTGAGTTGTAGTGCAGTGTGTAAAGCTGATGTTTTTCCAGCCTCTGTGGACAAGTAAGTCGTTCCCTTCTCCCAGGTAACAAGTGATAGCACAAGAGGAAATGGCCTCAGTGTTTGCTGGGGAGGTTTAGGTTGGTATCAGGGAAAATTTCTTCCCTGAAAGGGCTGCCCAGGGCAGGGTGGAGTCCCCATCCCTGGAGGGATTTAAAAGTCTTGCGGATGTGGCCTTGGCAATGCTGGGGGAACATTTGGGCTAAATGGTCCTGGAGGAATTTTCCACTCTTAATGAGTCTGTTGTATTCCATTTGCCATCACAGCACCCCTGTGGTCCCAGGAGACCCCAGGCCAGGGCTGGTGGGTCAGGGCTGACCTGCCCTGCAATCCCTCTGTGCTCCGTGAGATCCACAGAGAAATTATCACTCCAGGTTGTGGGTTTTCCTCAGAATTAGAGGAAAACAAGCAGAAAAACTGCAGATTGCTCATGCGCTCCCAAATATGTAACAGGGCAATAAACCATAAACTGAAGGCAATGAATGCATTCTTATTTTACAACAAACTTAGAGGAAAGTGTCGCCAGCACTTCCAGCCTCTGTGTTACAGGGATACACAGCCCGGGCTAATTACAAACATCACATTTAAGATCACTCAAGATCCCCAAAGCCAAAATAAATGTATTTACAGATGAACATGTCCCAGTGCTGGAACAAATGCAGCGAAGTTCCGGTGGGATTCTTTTTCTGTGCTGGCTTCAAAGCATGTGGCACAGGCAGTTTTGTGTTCGGGTTACGCCTCAGGGCACTGTTATTGGGGGGGAGGAAAAGGGGATTAATTGAGTTAACCAGTCTTTCATACCTCTTCTTCAGAGCCTGCTCTAGGTAGAGTTTTTATTTTCTAAATAACAGGGCCCAAAGCTCTGGTCTGGGAGTCTCCTCGATGCTGCAGAGTTTAACTTTTGCACAGAATAAAAACACTTCGTCTTTGAGTGTTTTGTTTTGGGGTTTGTTTGGTTTTCTTTTTTTTTCTTTTTTGTTTTTTTAAATCTCAGTAGAAGGAAGAGCACAGTCTCAGCAAAGCACAGAACAGGAGGTAAATATGAGAGGAAATGGAGCAAGAGTTGCGTTCTGAGAACAATTGTGAACAGCTCACTTATGATATCACAGAATCTGAGCTGGAAGGGACCTCCAAGGATCAGAGCCCAGCCCCTGGCCCTGCACAGACACCCCAACAATCCCCCCCCATCCCTGTCCCGGTGTTCAAACCCTCCTGGAGCTCTGGCAGCCTTGGGGCCGTGCCCACTGCCCTGGGGAGCCTGGGCAGTGCCCACCACCCTCTGGGGGAAGGACCTTTGCCTGAGATCCCACCTGAGCCTGCCCTGACACAGCTCCAGCCCTTCCCTGGGTGCTGTTATTGCCTGAGGAGGATGAGAGGACAGAAGAAGCTCTTGTTTCTCAGGAAGGACAGCATCTCTGGTGGTGTTGTCTGAGGGGCCTCCAGGTGCTCGTCGCTGGGACCACAAAGGGATGCTGAGCCCACCTTCAGTCTCCTTGGTGTTCTCCATCTGTGATGTCTGGCCTAAGTCAGTCTTGTAAAGGATGGTTGGATTTTCTTATCCTTTTAGTGAGGAAAGCAAGTTTACTTAAACACACCTTCATTGGAATCTGAGTGCAGTGGTATTACAGACAGTGGGGGAGCCTTAATTCTGTGGATGTGAGCGTTATTTGCGAATAAGTGCCCTTGGTAGTCTCCAAAAATTATTATTCAGGATGTCTTCCCATCTCACAGGTGAACTATGAACTAATGGTTCCTTTTTGCATAGTTCACTTGACAAAGAATTGGTAGATTTTCTGTGTAATTTGCTATTATCCTAAAACTCTCAGCAAACCAAAATGCCAACCTGGGTTTTAAAATGTGATGTGTTTGAAAATGGAAACTTGACCACTCCAAATAGCAAAATCTTCATTTCCATTAGGATTTTTATGAACTGTCTGATTATAGATCAGAAAAACTCACACTGTTCTCCAGCCTCCTGCGATGCACTAGACAAAATGATGAAAACAAAGGCAATTATTTGTGCTGGGAATGGCGCGTTTCATTTAATGCTTTATTGGAGAATTTGGTCACATTGGAGGATATTACATTTCCAGGGATTAATTTAGTTTAAAATGCCAGAAGTCTCTCTCAGACCCGGTGCTCTCCTTCCCCTGGAGAGCAAGTGGGAGCTCCCCAGAGCAAGAAGCACCGTGGTGGGGATTGTTAACGCTGGGATGTGTCCACAGATCCTGGCTCACTGGCTACCCCAGGGACACTGGGCATGCCCTCCCGGGCAGGACTGTGGGCACAACCACGTCCTCACCTTGAGCTGGGTTATTGCATCATGGCCACCAAATTGTGAAGCACCAGGAGAGCGTGAGAGGGAGGGCAGGGGCAGCAGCTCCTCTGTGAGGAACATCTGGGATTTCCAGGGAAAGCCTGGGAGTTGGAGAGGGACTTAGGACAAGGCATGGAGGGACAGGACACGGAGAATGGCTTCCCACTGCCAGAGGGCAGGGATGGATGGGATATTGGGAAGGAATTGCTGGCTGGGAGGGTGGGCAGGGACTGGCACAGGTTGGGCAGAGAAGCTGTGGCTGCCCCTGGATCCCTGGAAGTGCCCAAGGCCAGGCTGGACGGGGCTTGGAGCACCCTGGGCTGGTGGAAGGTGTCCCTGCCCATGGCAAGGGTGGCACTGGGTGGGCTTTAAGGTCCCTTCCAACCCAGACCATTATGTGATTCTATGAAATTTTGGAAGGTGGATTCCTTTAGCGACAGGGAGGTTTTTTTCCTTGTTTTATGGCTTTTCCCTCATTTTACTGGCTGCGGGTGGAATATGTTGTATGGCAGCAATAACTTTTGCTCCCTTGCAATCCTTTGCACTCGTCGTTCAGGACGCTCGTGCGCCCCGGAGAAGGTGCCGGGGTGTGGGTTTGGGGCTGAGCAGCTGCAGCCGAGCCCGTCCCGAGCCGGGCTCTGGGCAGGGTTTATGTTAATGTCTCCGCGCTGCTCCCTGCCTGCCAGGCAGGCTCTGCGCTCCCGGGGGCTCCGCAGCCGGCTGGATGTGTTATTGCCTAAAGCAAGCCGGGCACAAAGGCAGGCTCCGTCCGCGCACATGTGCGCGCAGCTGGAGCGCGTCCCCAGCGGCTCGTTTGTGGCTCCGCCGGGGCTCAGCCTCTTTGGGGTTGGAGCGGCAGCATCTCTGCGGCCGAGCCAAGCCTCGAGCGTGCCTCCCTCGCTCGCCGCCGCAGGAGCAGTGCCAGGGACTGGCTGCAGCCGACTGTGCGCTCCCGGCCGCGCTCCCGCATCCCGGGCAGACCGCGGAACTGTGCTGCGTGTCAACACCGCCGGTGGCACAGACGGGGGCAGCGGGAGGAGAGGGAAGCGCGGCTCCACGCTGCTCCGAAAGCTCCCCTTGCATCTAAGGCCAGTGCCAGCTTGTGCTGCCACACCAGTGGCCGTCCCCAAGCAGGTCCCTTCCCTGGGTTGCTGATCTACACAGCCTGACTGGGGTGAACTCATGGGGGCACTGGGAAGGGGGATGCTCCTTTGGTGGAGGCAGGTTTTGTCTCCTGCTTCTGCCAAGGTCTGATCCCTTGGGAGAGATCCCCCTTCCTGAAGGGATTGCAGGATAGAAATCCCAAAGGTTAATCTATCCATTATTATAAATGGGTTGGATAAATCCTACTGTGTAATTATCTACCTAACTAGTCATACAGTGCCATCCCTGTATGGGCCGTTCACTTAAGGGTTGGACTGGATGATCCGTGTGGGTCCCGCCCAACTCAGAGTATTCTGTGAATTCTCCTTAGCATCACTCTGGAGTTTGGACCTGTTCCACTGGGATGGTTGTGTTCAGCTGTAAATGAATCGTATCACGGCCTGCACCACGTGGGCACCTGGGCTTGGCAGGGCGTTTTGGGTTTGGAGTGAAACACCTCATGGAGACGAGTCTCTGCAGCACGGGCAGGACACGACTCAACAAACAGCTGTGCAAACAAGTTTTCCCAAAACAACCGTACAGATCCAATGCCACACTCTAATATTGTGACAAATGTATGTCTCCCAGCAGCCTCATGCCTGTCACCACCCTGCAAACTGTGGCTCTTGTCAGCGGTTCAGCAGGGCTGTGCCAACATCCTTGTACACCTGGGGAGGGATTTGGGGGAGACTGGGCCAGAAAATGGACATTGATCAGACAGGGAGGGTGAACTGCAACAGAAATACACATGTAAATATACATATATTTGTATGTGAGAAGCTCAGAATGCGAGGTCTGGGATTAATTTTTTCAGGTCTTTGGGTTGCTATTAATTAAGTCTCTCAATAGCCAGACAAATTAACAATTCCAGAGGAGTTTTCATCTCTTATGAACTCTGAGTGTATGGTGTCTATGGTGCTGGGCACTGACTGGGCTCCCCAGGGCAGTGGGCACGGCCCCAAGGCTGCCAGAGCTCCAGGAGGGTTTGGACACCGGGACAGGGACAGGAGGGGATTGCTGGGTTGTCTGTGCTGGGCCAGGACTTGGACACGATGGTCCTTGTGGGTCCCTCACAACTCAGAATATTCTGTGATTCTTTAGAAAAGAATTTCTACCTGTGCCTTCTCATGGGATGGAGCATTATGGGTTCTAGACCAAGTTTAAGGGTAATTAGGCTGAAGTGTTTGGAAGTTTTAGGTATGTGATTGAGGTGGAAATAAATTGTGCAAGTCCTGACTTCCAGGCCTGAAATCTTTTGTTGGGAGCACCTGACCAGGACCAGATGCTGGTTAACCCCAAAGACAGCTCCTCTGTCTGTGGTCTGAACTCCACTTTCAACACAGTTTTTGGGAGTAGCAAAACAGGGCATTGACACTTTAATATGTAAATTTTTTTCATACACACAAAGACTTCACCACATTGCTGGCTTTGTGAGTTCAGGAGCTGCTCCACTGTGGAGTGTCTGCTGCAATCCCACCCTGGCAAGAGAGAAGTTCTTTAAGCAGATGTTTACTCTGACAGTCTCTTCACAGTAACTTGATTGTCCTCAGTTTTTGTAGAATCCCTCTCTTACGACCCTGGTAAAAGACCCAGAAGTGTCATAATCTAATCCCTGATCCATTTTTATGAGTAGTCTCTGTTATCTCACCTTCCCCACCCTCCCCCACTGTACATTCCCAGTTTCCCTCCTCCCTTCCCAAGCTCTGGCTCCACACAAATGGCAGCAATCAGGGAAGGTGGGCGGGTGTGCTGGAGTGGCCCTTGCAGAGGGGCCAAGCACTGATTTCAAACAGAGAAATTATCCAAGATGAAGTGGGGATTTACCTCCTGGGGAAATGGGTGGGATTTCATATTTCCCACCGTTGCATGGAAGCGGAGTTGCTCTGGGATACAGATGCCTTTTGCAAATCATTGTTGGGGATCTTTTATAGGTGGGTTAATTTGCATGAGAAATTTATTAAGCCCCAAATTTTCTATGTCAGAATTTTCTAATAATCTGATAAAGAAAAGAAAAAGTTAAAATGTTTTCCTGTGAAACATGTGCTTTTTCCAAAATTTATTTAATGGCTTATACAGTGTTTAAACACTCAGTAGAAAAGTTGCTACAGCCCAGCCTCAGAGAATGAAAGTGATGTGTTTGCCTTTTAGTGAAAATCCAGAAATAAAAACCATGAGTGTTCCTGTTGGTTATTTTCATGTCATTTCATTTTGTTGCCAGAATGGTATTTATTTAAACATAATCCTAATAATCTAAACACAGGGGTGCTCTTTCTAAGTGAGGAGATATGCTGCAAAATATTAGATAAGAGAGGATACAGTAATAATGAGTTCTGCAACACTGTAATGATGTCAGGAAGGATCTTTCAATGTGTGTGGCAAGACTGGTTTCTCGTTTCTCTTGACTGTCACTGACGGTGGCCAAGGACTCTGGTGTTGTCTCGTGCTGCCGGGATACAGAATCTGTGATTTTCAGAGTTTATACTGTGTCAATTCGGAGCTGTGATAGGCACAGGCTTGGGTCTCCTCCAGCAAAGACAGATCCAAAAGGTAATTACCATGGAAGATGGAGTTCTATTCCTTGTTTGGCTCTCACATATTTAGCGTATTTGTGCTTGTCCTGAGAAGCAGTTTCTGCAGGCAGAAAGTGCTGGATCTGCCTCTTTCCATGTGAGGATGGTTCTGGAGGGCGAGCCCCTTGCTCGGCCGTGGCTGCAGCAGACACTGCCCCTTTGTCGGGGCGAGCAGAGCGTCGGCGTTGCTGTCCCAGGCTGGGTGGTGATGGCGCTGCCAACAATGTGCCACTTGTGCCTGCGCGGGCTGCGGGGCTGGGGGTGGCTCTGACTCACTGTCACACACGGGCATGTCCTGGGCAGCCGTGTGCCTCCTGCCACCCCTGCTCCTGGCAGGGTCAGCAAACTCAGCCAAGCGTCCATTGACCTCTGCTCTGGGGGGACCAGGGGCAGCACCCAGGGAAGGGCAGGAGCTGTGCCAGGGCAGGGTCAGGTGGGATCTCAGGGAAAGGTCCTTCCCCCAGAGGGTGGTGGGCACTGCCCAGGCTCCCCAGGGCAGTGGGCACGGCCCCAGGGCTGTCAGAGCTCCAGGAGGGTTTGGATGATGCTCTGGGGCACAGGGGGTGACTCCTGGGGCTGGTCCTGTTGGACCATCGGCAGGGCTGAGTGTCAGACTCCCTGGGGGTCCCTTCCAGCTCAGTATATTCTGGGATTCTGTTATCAAGGGCTCAGAATCTACGGGGGATTTCTACCATGCTTGGAATTCGTAGAACAGCGTGGAATTTCTACCATGTTCCTGGAGGTCTGAGAACACTGTTGTGCTGTTCCGTGGCACAGGTCATCCTGGTATTGCTCGGCAGCAGGACCCCTATCTCCTGTGGTTTTTCCTTGCCTGATTAAATAAAATCAGGAAGTAAAACTGGAGATGCACGGGGCTCCTTGGAGGGGAGGAGGAGGTGTGACAGTGTCAGTGGGGGATGACCAGGACCCCTTGGCCATGGACTAGGCTGCATCCCCACCCCACTGCCCACACAAGTGCTCGCTCACAGGCCATGGCACTCACTGCTGCTGTGGAGAGATCCCCCTTCCTGAAGGGATTGCAGGATAGAAATCCCAAAGGTTAATCTATCCATTATTATAAATATTTATAAATGGGTTGGATAAATCATACTGTGTAATTATCTACCTAACTAGTCAAGCCATTAGGACATTAAATAGCACAAATCAGAACTCATTTGGTTCATCATGAGCCTGATATTGTTATGAAACAGCTGAGCAGTGCTGTGAACCTTTCAGGGGTTTCAGGGCAGGGACTCAGGTGAGAACTTCATCCGTGGGGTGTGGTGGGCCTTTAGAAACGGCCAACCAGGGATATTTGGTTAAAAAAGGAGTGTCTGCAGCAGGAAGTTCCTCAAGCACTGGAAGGTTTAACCAGCACTAAGTCAAAAGTGAACTCACCAAGAAAACTGAAATACAGCATCAAAACCTCAAAATCTTCTGTTTTGCAGCATTTTAATGATGCTGTTTACACAGAGTATGTTCCAACTTTGCTTAATTGATGCTGTTTGTAGTTACGTATCAATAGTGGGAGAAACTGGGATGGGAGTTTTTGCCTCAAAGGCGTTCAGAACTATCACAACCAGTTGCTGTCTCTGGTGTGTCTTCCCCATGTGCTTTTTAACTACTAAACACTTAAAACACCAGGGCTATTTCTCTAAAGCTCCTAAACCCACCTGTGTAACACCCAGGTGCGTGGCTCGTGCTGCTGAGGGCAGGTTTCAGCCCATAACTCTGGCATTCCTGTCACTGTGGTGAGAGAGGCCTCTTCTCCCACCTTGTCTGACCTTCTTGTACAGCCAGGAGCTGGACCTCAATGATCCTCGTGCGTCCCTTCCCACTCAGGATATTTTATTATTTCCTGTATTTTTGCCATTTAAAAGAGTAT
The DNA here is from genome assembly GCA_013396755.1 of Sclerurus mexicanus. Classification (NCBI taxonomy): domain Eukaryota; kingdom Metazoa; phylum Chordata; class Aves; order Passeriformes; family Furnariidae; genus Sclerurus; species Sclerurus mexicanus. Next base: position 170,552 of record VWZF01001879.1, on the reverse strand, counting down.
ACGAGGAAGTGGAAATGGTGTGACTTGATACACCGCTTGGTTGGTGTTGTGTAGCCAAAAGGGCTTTTTGGGCAGCTGAAGGGGAGATCCAGGGGGCTGCACTTTGAACTGCAACTGTCTTGTGCTTGTACGTTTCAGATTGCTCCTGGGGAAACCCCCACAAACAAACAAACCCCAACAAACAAACAAAGCCAGGAGGATGAGTGTGGGTTTTGGAAGTATCCAAAGCAGCACAGCCCAAGCTTTGTGGATGTGAAAGTTGGGGATGAGGCAGAAGTTGAGTTGCTGGGGGTCTCAGCCCAGCATGGGATTCACGGATGAGGCAGAGAAAAAGCCGTGACAGGAATTGTGTAGAAATGATTTTGGAGTGGATTAACAGGATTCCTCAGTAAGAACCGTTGAACAAAATTTATCTTGTCTATTAAAGAAAACACCTTCATGGTATTTCCACTTGAAGCTGATTTTCGCAAACAAACAAACAAACAAAATTTCATCTTTCCCACCAAGCCAAAATTTCCTGAGCTCTTGGCTCATTGAGATGACAAGAGCACTAAGCAATTAGCACTCGCTCTCGAGCCCTGGGTTCAGCGTGTGCTGGCAGGATGTGTGCTGGTTCCTGGGATCACGAGGGCGTTGTGGATGAAGCTGGGGGTTTTCCCTGTGCACGGGAGAAATGTGCAGTCTCTCGTGGACACTGAGGCGGCCCCAGCCCCACTGAGGGGCTCTCGGGCATAAGCCTCCTTTGTGGGTTGCTGTGCTTGCCGTGGCACGGGCAGCCCTTTGCTGCCAGCAGGGATGCTGCTGCCTCTTTGCAGAGCTCCCTTCCCTGGCAGTGTCCTTTACGCTCCAGCTTTCCCTGGGTTTGAGGGACAAGGGCTGAGATTGACAGTGGAGACACCCAGAGCGGGAGGAGCAGCCTGGGGGTACCAGCAGCTGACGCCCCCCAGGCAATGCACAGCAACACCGCCGAGATCTGAGGAGCCGCTCGGGGGTGCAGCACTGAGCGCCTTCGCTGGGCCTTTACTGGTACACAAATTGGAGGAATGAGTTTGCTATGACATTTAAATAACAGCGATGAAAAGTGGGAAGTTGCTCCTCAGGAGCGTGTTCTTCTCTTGGTGTCTGCCTGCAGCTCCCACTGGTACGGGCGGGAGCTGTGCAGATGTATCTGAGCAGAAAAAACCTTTCACGTTGCATAACCAACCTGAATTTCTCTGGAGACCGTCGGCTGCTGAAGCAGTTGGTTGAGATTGCTGCGTTTGGAAAGTTATTTGTTTTACCTGCATATCAAACTCCAACTTACATATTTATTTTTATTTTCTTTGCCCCCACTCTACGTTGCACATCCTGCTTCTGGGAAAAAGCTGCCTTCCAATTCCAGTTAAATTGTATTTCACACTATGCCTAAATATATTTAGTGAGATGAGATTCAAACAATTAAATATGTCTTCTATGATTTTCTCTCTGTTAGTCCAGTAGCCTAATAATTATCTCAACTGTTCTAATATGACTTGCACGGTGTTGTCAATTTATTTAGTTGGAATTAGTTTTCTATTTCTTCTTGTAAGTGTTGCCTGTTTACTTAACAATATTTGGCTTTGCCTAATGATATGTACAGAAGACAGGGCTAAGTGGAACATCAGCTGTTTACATCAGCTCCAACAATTAATGCATGTTAATTTTTAATTACAGTGATTGTACCAGAGGCGGGATGTATGTTTTCCCCCAGAACAGATGTACCAGTCAGCTCTGCTGGTGAACGTGCAGATCGATTGGCTGTGGGTCTGCCGGCGATGCCCAGGTGGCAGCTCCCTGTGCCCGTGCAGGTGGGTGGGTGGCAGTCCCACGTGTAGGAAGGGATGTTACAGCAGCACCCTGGGGCACCGGCGCAGTCCAGGGCTGACCATCCACAGGGGCTCGACCCAATGTTACGCTCTTCCAGTGCTCGGTGGGTTTGTTTTCTGAGCAGGCTGGAGGCGGGGACCGATCCCAGTGTTTTTTGTGGATGCTGTTGAGTGTCAGATCTGTGCTAAAAGTGGCAGTGAGGGCCTGCAGGGCAGGACCTGCTGCCCCAGCAGCAGAAAACTGGGACCTGTTTTGCTGGTGGTTTATTGAAAAGCTTCAGTGAGCAGCAGTGGGAGTTTGTGGTGCTCCTGTCTGGGGAGGTCTTGCCCACAAACACAACAGATTCTGTTCTTTTGACACAACAGCATCAGAAGGATTTGTCGTGGCTGTGATGGATGGTGGGGGGGCAAAAGGTATGGGCTAATGGGAGCCATGGTGTGTGGCAGTTCAGGGGTAATTACTGGGGCAAGACCTCAGAGAGCAGCTGGGGAGGCTCAATATCCCAAAATCCCGGAGGCTGGCAAAGCCCTGCCAGCCCACGGAGCCCACCCTGTGCCTGATGCCCCCCTCGTCCCCAGCCTAGAGCACTCAGTGCCACGGCCAGTCCTGCCTTGGGCACCTCCAGGGCTGGGCACTCCAACCCTCCCTGGGCAGCCCCTGCCAAGGCCTGACAGCCCTTCCTGTGAAGAAATTCCTCCTGAAATTCTTCCTCACCCCCCAGCCCTGCACGTGTCCTCTGTGTGCAAACCAGCAATGCTCAGCTTGGCTGCAGGTCCGAGCTCCAGCACCTGGAGAGCAGAGCCTGGAGGGACATTTGCAGCAACAGGAAACGTCTGCCCTTGGGTTGATCTCCTCTCTCACACCGAAGTCCAGCTCTGAATGTTGAGGATGGGCCCTTTAACTTAAAATATGGGGAGTTGTGGTGCTTTATCCTAGGGTAGGTTTACTTTGGACTGATTTCACCAGGTCTCTGTTAGTGGGTGATTTTTTTTTTATTTTAAATTTGTCTTCCCAAGATTTCATTCTAAAATGGAGAAGCAACTTGAAAAGGATGTCAGACTGTGGGCGTTGTGTGCCTCTCCTAGTTGGTATCAAACTCATTTACATCAGGAGAGCAGAGTTGTCAGAATGAACTTAATGACAGTCCTGTTGCACAACATCTTCACCCCAATGTGCACTCTGGCATCTGTTGGGTAGCTAAGTGGTTATTAAAGAATTTAAGGATTACAAATATTGCAGGGAACAGACTTTTCATGTATAAACCACAATATTTATTGTGAACCAGCAAAGCCACCTCAGGAGTAGTAAAAATGAATCATAGTCTTCTCACAAGACGTGTTATGTGCAAGTATTATAATGACTATGAGGAGAACCTCTCTGGTTCTGTTCTATCTCATGAGCCTCCGATACCAGCTGTTATTGGGGAAAAAGGGGGGGAAAGCCCCATAAAACAGGGAATGGCTTCACACTGGCAGAGAGCAGGTTTAGATTGGATGTCCTGAAAAAGCTCTTCCCTGGGAGGGTGGGCAGGCCCTGGCACAGGTTGGGTAGAGAAGCTGTGGCTGCCCCTGGATCCCTGGGAGTGTCCAAGGGCAGGTTGGACGGGGCTTGGATCACCCTGGGCTGGTGGAAGGTGTCCCTGCCCATGGCAAGGGGTGGGACTGGATGGGCTTTAAACTCCCTTCCAACCCAGACCATTCTATGATTCTGTGGGTATAGAAATACCACAGAACAAGTTCTTGTCTCCTTTGGGACTTTCAGTCTGATCTCGGAGAATCTGAGCTCTGTGGGCAAGTGTAGAACCACAGAATATGCTGAGCTGGAAGGGACCCCTCAGGATCACAGAGCCCAGCTCCTGACCCTGCCCAGGACCCCCCAGGAATCCCACCATGCGCCTGAGGGCGTTGTCCGAACACTTCTTGAACCGAGACAGGTTTGGCGTGCCGCTGCCTCCTGTGGGAGCTGCCCAGGCCCGGCGAGCGTGGCCGTGGCACATCAGTTGTGTTGGGTATAATCTGTGCCATGAGCTCGGGTCCCGCGTCACGTCGCGCCCTCCGAGTCCCCGCGTGCCCCGTGAACGCAGGTGTGTGCCCCCTGTAGAGGGACCCTACAAGGGTTTGCTTCACCTCGAGCGGAGCTACAACCACCTCTGGAGGGAAACATGACAGCTCGACAGCAGAGCGGCGCGGGGCCGGGGCGGGAGGCGCGGGGTGGTGCGTGTACAGCGGGAGCCGATGGCTGCGAGGCTGTTGTGTGTGGCAGGATGCAATTACCCAGCACCAACTCCCCTTGCCTCGTAATAAGCTCCAGGAGCTCTTTGCTCCCCGGTGCGGGCGCAGCAGAAGGCGCCGCGTCCCAGCAGCGAGGGGTTAATGAGAAGAGCGTGCTCTGGGGTTACCTCTCGTAGGAAAAGTGCCAAGAGATGGACGCTGGGGGTCTCTTTCTTATTTATTTACCTGGTAAATCCAGCTGTGTGAACTCTCTGTTAGTGCTCTGTGGGTTTGGGGGGTTCCCCCTCGGCGCCGGAGCTGGTGGGCACAGAGGTGGCGCCGGGCTCATCCATTCACTGGACGTGGCTGGGCAGGAAAGTGCTGGAGCGCACAGAGCTGCTGAGCAGCACCGCTCACGGGAGACAATCCCATCCCATCCCCCGGGGGCCTGCGGAGAGGGAAGGGTGCTCTGGGCACTGATTGTACTAATTGGTGTCTCTGCCCGTGGTGGGGGCGTTGGAAGGAGATGCTCTTTAACATCCCTCCCAGCCCAAAGCGGTCTGGGGTTTGATGATGCTCACACCCCGGGCTGGGGTGCAGAGGGGGAAATGGCAGTGCTGGTACCCCCAGCAGGGCTGCTGCTCTGCTGCAGAGCTCCACGGAGGGCAAGTTGGGGAAATAAATGGAAATACTCCCTAATTAATGGTTTTGAAGTCCTGAGTTTAAGACTGTATCTAATTTGTGCCTTGCTGTCCCTTTTTAAGATCCCTCCTTGCCATTACAGCTGCTCTGACAAGGGCTGCCCGTGCTGGACTGTTTGCTGTGCCCCTTGGCCCTTTTTGGGAGGGCAGCCCACCTCTTTGGACACCTTTGTGATGGGAAACAGCCTTTANTGGATTAACAACATCCCTCGCCTCTAACGGGGTAGGGAGAGGGGTATTTTGTCTGAAAAGAAATGTTTACTAAAAGTAGCAGTGTCGTGTTTAGCCAGGGGGCTGAGGGAAGTGCCAGGGACAGTTCTGTTGGTCGGGTCACACCAACCACGTTCTCCATCGTTGCCCTTTTCCCTGGTGCTCGGTGTGAGGAATCCAGTTCTGTGTGTGGTGTTGAAATGATACCTGAAGTGAGTCATTTTGAGCAGGAGTGAGGGATCACTTCTCGTTCTGGGGGAAAAGTCCTCCTTGGGGAGGATGCCCCACTCACCGTGTGCACTCCAGGGGTCAGGGAGGCCAGTGAGCACTTCTGGTGACTCTTGGACTTTCCCGTCACAAGAAAAAAGTTATTCCTTGTGCTTTGTAAATAAAAGTGAAATTGTGTGAATATTTACAAGGGAGATGACGCCTTTTTGCTCTTTATGGCAAAACATTGCTCTAAATCCATTTTTTTTTTGTGGACTTTGTTCAAAGTTATCATTTCTAAGAGAGCGTTTTCTTTCTTGACTTATATGAGCACAGGCACATATATGAGACTGAAATGATTAAGGTTTTTCTCTCCAGAGCAAGAATAGTTTGCATATCCTTCTATCTGTGGTTTTCAAACGGCTGGGGGGGATGAGGTACCCACAAAATCACTTTGGGTTGGGTTTTTTTAGCAAAGCAACAGTATCTAAAACTTGTGTCTCGCAATCTATATCTCAGGAAGACAGCAAATGTATTAGTCCGGAGGGAATGCATCATTTTAAATGAAAAATCGATAAATAACAGCATTTGGTGGGTTTTTAATGTTAAAATATGTTCCTTTTTAATTAGTCATTATATGTATTGATTGATGCTTACTGTACTTGTGATGCCTTTCCTTCAGGGCTTTGTGTATCTCATAGATTGGAAGATGTAAAAATACTTTAAATCAAAGCAGTAAAATAAGCGTAGTTAGAGGGAGAACATGAGGGTTTTTTCTTCATTTACATTCATTACATATTATGAGTTTAATTACCTCCCTCAAATAATACCAGGATGAAGGGAGGATGCTGGAGAAGGCGTACTTCTGTGATGATTTTATTGATTGTGACTGATGGATGGCATCAACATTTCATAGTGAAGAATCATGGTTTTGTTACATCAGGAAAATTAAATTGGGAGAGTTATTTTCTTTCCCAGTGATAGTGGCAGTTAGAATATTTCACCTGTAATGAGATGTGTGCGTTATGTGCCATAGTGAACCACTGCTGAGCCATTAAATATATGTAAATGAAGAGAAACACAAGAGAGCCTGGGCATAATAACGTGCAGAACAGAGAAATGGATCCTGGAAAGTGATTAATTTATTTGATGATGCCTCAAGTGAGGAATTTTAGGTCACAAATGAAGTGACAGAATGACAAATTACCATTTTAAAGAATTTACTGGGCATCATTACTGAACAATTGTCAGGTAGTTTATGGTGGCTGAGAAGATGGTATAAATATAGATCTTTTCCTTATCTGAGATGAATTATTAATCACCTTTTTAAAAATCTTTGTGAGTGATGGTTGGCTGTCTGATTGGAAATAATGTGTTCTACAATTTTAACTAAATTCTAATATGATGTGTAACAGGAATCTTTACAATTAAAGTCTCAGCGGAGAGTGGTAGGAGGTTTACAGTCAATTGCAGTTTTAATGTGATAAAAGAGGATGAATTCACCAGCATATTTCAATAGGTTTCCTTAGGTATATTATCCCTGCTGTGATGTTATTCAAATGTTTACAGTTTATTTTCCTTTGAAAAATGACATTCAGATACTTAAATTGTTTTCCTTCGTTTATTAGTTAATGAAAATGAAATTCTTGTAATTACTATATTTTTTGCTGCCTGCCACCCTCCTGCGGGGGGGGTGAGTGGCTTTGGTGGGCTGTACGCGCCGGCTCCTGTTGCCTTCAGCCTCTGCTTGCTCCGTGTGGCACTGCCCTGCTGCCGGAGCACAGGGACAAGGGTGCAGGTGGCACATGAAACCGGGAGCCCTCGTGGCTTTTCCCAAGCTCCTTCCGTGAGGAACCCCCTCCTGCTTGCCGGGAGCTGCAGTTTGGGTTTAGTCCCCACCGGTGGGTTTGTTGAAGCTTCTGAGTTGAAAGTCTCACTGAGGATTTGGGATGATGTGCTGACACTTCAGCGCTTCGTCCTGGCGTTTGTTTCCCTTTCTCGGTGCTCTTGTTTTTCCCTCCCTACTCGCGAACATCTGTAAACAGCTGTATGTCCCCAGANAAATACTCCCTAATTAATGGTTTTGAAGTCCTGAGTTTAAGACTGTATCTAATTTGTGCCTTGCTGTCCCTTTTTAAGATCCCTCCTTGCCATTACAGCTGCTCTGACAAGGGCTGCCCGTGCTGGACTGTTTGCTGTGCCCCTTGGCCCTTTTTGGGAGGGCAGCCCACCTCTTTGGACACCTTTGTGATGGGAAACAGCCTTTAAAATAATAAAAAATAATAATAATTAAAAACTAAAGTCCTGTGCCTGCTGCTCCTTTACGTGGTGCAGAAGTTTCCTGCACAGCTCTGACTTACAAGATACCAAATATAATTTTTTTCTGTGGTGGGTTCTTTGCCCTGTTTCTATCCCAACCTTGCTATAAACGTCACTTCCCAGAAGATGTTTCCTGAGCTGCTGTGCAGGCCTGGCTCAAACAGCTGGGCACAGCTGGCTCCCTGAGGAGGGTGATGCTTGGGTAGNAATCCATTTTTTTTTTGTGGACTTTGTTCAAAGTTATCATTTCTAAGAGAGCGTTTTCTTTCTTGACTTATATGAGCACAGGCACATATATGAGACTGAAATGATTAAGGTTTTTCTCTCCAGAGCAAGAATAGTTTGCATATCCTTCTATCTGTGGTTTTCAAACGGCTGGGGGGGATGAGGTACCCACAAAATCACTTTGGGTTGGGTTTTTTTAGCAAAGCAACAGTATCTAAAACTTGTGTCTCGCAATCTATATCTCAGGAAGACAGCAAATGTATTAGTCCGGAGGGAATGCATCATTTTAAATGAAAAATCGATAAATAACAGCATTTGGTGGGTTTTTAATGTTAAAATATGTTCCTTTTTAATTAGTCATTATATGTATTGATTGATGCTTACTGTACTTGTGATGCCTTTCCTTCAGGGCTTTGTGTATCTCATAGATTGGAAGATGTAAAAATACTTTAAATCAAAGCAGTAAAATAAGCGTAGTTAGAGGGAGAACACGAGGGTTTTTTCTTCATTTACATTCATTACATATTATGAGTTTAATTACCTCCCTCAAATAATACCAGGATGAAGGGAGGATGCTGGAGAAGGCGTACTTCTGTGATGATTTTATTGATTGTGACTGATGGATGGCATCAACATTTCATAGTGAAGAATCATGGTTTTGTTACATCAGGAAAATTAAATTGGGAGAGTTATTTTCTTTCCCAGTGATAGTGGCAGTTAGAATATTTCACCTGTAATGAGATGTGTGCGTTATGTGCCATAGTGAACCACTGCTGAGCCATTAAATATATGTAAATGAAGAGAAACACAAGAGAGCCTGGGCATAATAACGTGCAGAACAGAGAAATGGATCCTGGAAAGTGATTAATTTATTTGATGATGCCTCAAGTGAGGAATTTTAGGTCACAAATGAAGTGACAGAATGACAAATTACCATTTTAAAGAATTTACTGGGCATCATTACTGAACAATTGTCAGGTAGTTTATGGTGGCTGAGAAGATGGTATAAATATAGATCTTTTCCTTATCTGAGATGAATTATTAATCACCTTTTTAAAAATCTTTGTGAGTGATGGTTGGCTGTCTGATTGGAAATAATGTGTTCTACAATTTTAACTAAATTCTAATATGATGTGTAACAGGAATCTTTACAATTAAAGTCTCAGCGGAGAGTGGTAGGAGGTTTACAGTCAATTGCAGTTTTAATGTGATAAAAGAGGATGAATTCACCAGCATATTTCAATAGGTTTCCTTAGGTATATTATCCCTGCTGTGATGTTATTCAAATGTTTACAGTTTATTTTCCTTTGAAAAATGACATTCAGATACTTAAATTGTTTTCCTTCGTTTATTAGTTAATGAAAATGAAATTCTTGTAATTACTATATTTTTTGCTGCCTGCCACCCTCCTGCGGGGGGGGTGAGTGGCTTTGGTGGGCTGTACGCGCCGGCTCCTGTTGCCTTCAGCCTCTGCTTGCTCCGTGTGGCACTGCCCTGCTGCCGGAGCACAGGGACAAGGGTGCAGGTGGCACATGAAACCGGGAGCCCTCGTGGCTTTTCCCAAGCTCCTTCCGTGAGGAACCCCCTCCTGCTTGCCGGGAGCTGCAGTTTGGGTTTAGTCCCCACCGGTGGGTTTGTTGAAGCTTCTGAGTTGAAAGTCTCACTGAGGATTTGGGATGATGTGCTGACACTTCAGCGCTTCGTCCTGGCGTTTGTTTCCCTTTCTCGGTGCTCTTGTTTTTCCCTCCCTACTCGCGAACATCTGTAAACAGCTGTATGTCCCCAGACAGCCCTATGGAAAGAGCTGTCTGAGGGTACAGCAGGCACTCGCTAAAGTGCTGAAAAAAGGGATTTACTCTATTTCCCAACAGAAATTTCCTTGTCAATCTGTGTCTCGCGCTATTAAAATTTTGTATTTTTGTAGTCACCCTTGTAATTCAAAAGTATCGAATTAATCAGGATAAATACAAGTGCACCATCATTAAGAATAAGGGTTTTTAAATTAAAAATAACTAAAATCAAAATCTAATAAAAAAATTTTTTAAAAATCAATATTTTCTTTTTTTTCCCCTTTGACTTTTATTGGTTCACTTGCTGATTGTTGTGTAAAAATCCACCACTCGGGGGGGGCTCCACCAGTTGTAGTTGTGGAGCTCTGAGTGGGAACTCCTGTTTTGGGGGCCCTGCTCAGATTAGGGACAGGGGGAGGTGTACAGGAGGTGGATGCAGGGCTGGAAGCATCCCTGGAATCTGTCTGGAAAATATTTTAGTTGAGCCCTGCCTTCCTGGAGGCAATTTTTTTTCATTTTATAATTTAATACTAAACTTCTCAAATTTTAGACATAACAGCTTAGTTCCTTCTCTGTTGCCTATTGAAAAGTGCCTCTAGAATTAAAAAGGAGAAAAACCAAACCATAGCTGACTGTTGCTATCAGGATTTTGCATTACCAAAGGTGAAGTAAATCCAAGGGAATTTATTGTTTTGCACTTGTGGAGACATTCTGTGTTCTTCTCTCCCCCGACAGATCATTGACAATCAGCTGCTTTGCTTGTTGCCCTCTCCTGTTGTAGCTGATTACCTGCTCAGCACCTCCCACGGTGCTGGTTCCTGGCAGTGTTTGGGATGAAAACAACTACTTCTAAGCTTAAAAACAGGTGATGAGGCTCCTTGATTTAGGTTTGCTTGAAAAATAAGCCTTGAGTGCATAATTCCCTCTTACTGCTGGGTTTTTTTGGTGTTCAGCCTTAACCCGCCTGTCTGGAGCGTTACAGACCGTCCACAGAGACCAGTTTGGTGCTCAGCTGTGTCCTGTATTTAACATTGAGGGGTTGTCTCTGCTGGCTCCGTGCTCGTCCCCGTGCCCACGGGTTTGAGCTGCTCCAGAGCCTATTCCGGTGACAAATGGGAGCGTCTCCGCCGGAGCCGGAGCCTCTCGGAAACATCACGACTGCGAGCGCTGAAACTGCTAATTACCTGCTTGGCTGGTGAGATGAGGCACCCGAGATCCTCAGAGGAGCTTGCTTGGAGTCACATTGAGGAATTCTTTCCCTCTCGTGGATTTTTGGATTGCTCCCTCCGGTTGCTCGGGTTCGTGAGGAGGAGAGAGACCTTTTCGTCTTCGCCCCTCCTTGTAGCAGTAAATAAAGAAGTAACTCTGCTGCTCTGGGTTCTGGGCTGGCTGGGGCATAAAGTGGATGCAAACGATCCTGAGTTTCTCGTTTCTAACAGTAGTTCCTAAAAGAATTGACATTTTGCAGGTAACCTGGCAGGGCACTGAGCCAGAGGTTTCACTTCTAAGGACACGAAACCCTTTTTCTCCCCACTTCCTGCTTGCAAATCACTGCTCAAGGGTAAGGAGTTGTTACAGGAGTGTAAAACGGGAACAGGGAATTTCAGGCACGTTCCAAAGTCTCCTTCGAGGCCAAAATTTCTTTGCTGAGCTCGACTGCAGCTCAGAGGGCTGGCTTGGTCCCACTGCCTCTGCAGTGGGGCTGGTTTAGTCCCTTGAGGGTTCCCCGATTGCAGCAACGCCAGCTCCTAATTCCCGGGACAACGGTGTGGGCATTTTGCCACCTCAGCTTCCCAGAAGTCCTTGGGCAGACCCACGTGTGGCTGTGTGGAGCTCGTGGAGGTCAGTTGTGTGTGTAGTAAATAAAATGTTTGGAAATGTCTGTATATACCTGTCATGGGGATTGTTGTCATAAATTCACCTTAATTGTTCCTTACTGGCAGGGTAAAAGAAAACTCCCTGATGGATGCAGCCAGTGGAGATCCAATAAAACATTTAATCTATTCTAGTCCACAAATTCTGAGCTCGTAACTTATGGCGACTCGGATCTGACAAACTCCAAATTACAGGCACCATAGAAAATTTAATATTTAATAAAATCCATTCTCTGCCCTATAATCATTACTAGGCACGCTGTCTTTTAAGAGGAGGCAAAAATAAGGAGGTAGTAGGAAAAAATACACAGTGTGAAAGAGTCAGTAATTACTTCTTGGGTGGGATTTGCTCATGTGTGATTTATCTGAGATGTTTCACCACTGCCCAGTGTGAAGGGTCCTGGGAAATGGGAAGTTAAAGCTTTAAGGCACTAATTCTATTGAGAATTAAGAGTTTTATGTGGCAGAGAGAGAATGGACTGAAAGTGAACGCTCTGCCAGGGTGCCGTATGTCGCTTGCAATCACAGAATCAAGGGATGGTTTGGCTTGGGAAGGTCCTTAATGCCTTCCACCAGCCCAGGGTGCTCCAGCCTGGCCTTGGACACTGCCAGGGATCCAGGGGCAGCCACAGCTTCTCTGGGCATCCTGTGCCAGGGCCTGCCCACCCTCCCAGCCAGGAATCTTTCCCAATATCCCACCTATCCCTGCCCTCTGGCAGTGGAAAGCCATTCAAAACAAAAGGAAGTGTAACTCTGTGCTGAATGTTAAAATGTACTTCAAAATCAAATCCAGGTTCCTCCTGAAGTGGCACCATCAGCAAAAATACCCAAGAGTGGATTGTGGATCAGTGATTCCCATGGGCTTTTGGTTACACTGAGGGATCTCAGCCTGCCCGTGCAGCAGAGCCGTCCCCTCGGCGGGGTGACAGGACACAGAGGGGTGGCATCACAGGCAATTTAATTTAGGTTTGTGAATTTTTGTTTGCTGAATGTGGACAAAAGGGACTCTTGTGTGGTGATGGAGCTGATGTCTCTGGGGCCCAGGAATCATTTCTAAGCAGCAGAGAAGGGCTTGGGAAGCTGGAGGTGAAGCTCTGGGGAAGATGTGCTGGGTGGAAGGAACAAGAGTTGGGTCCTGGTGGACCACAGTGAGCCAGTGATGTGCCCTTGCTGAGGAGACTGGGGAAGGGTTCTGGGATGAATGAGAGGCAGGTCGAGGGAAATGATCCCTCCCCTCTGCTTGGCACTGGTGGGGCCACACCTGGAGCGCTGGGTCCAGTTCTGGGCTCCCCAGTACAAGACAGTCCAACAAACTGGCAGGAAGGTGATGAAGGGAGAATGTGTGTTAGTGCTGGGGAACAGTTTGAGTTCATGATCTTAGAGGGCTTTGCCAACCGAAACAATTCCACGGTTCTCTGGCAGTTTTTCACCGTAAGGGTCACTGAGCACTGGCACAGGTTGCCCGGGGAAGCTGTGGAGTCTCCCACCTTCGAGACACTCAAAAGCTGTGCAGACAGTCCTGGGTCTGGGGGACCCTGCCTGAGCAGGGGGTTGGGCAGTGTGATGTCCAGAGGCCCCTTCCACCCTCAGCCGGTCTGGGAATTGAAACTTCGTTATCTGCTTGATTTCCAGTGCCAGAGGAAAGAGGCAGGACCCAAAGAGACAGGGCTCCAATTTCTTCTTTGCTATTGCAGAACGTAGGGAGTTCTCTTCAGACTCAGACAGGAGGAGGTTTGGAGCCCCCTGCTCGGGATGGCCTTTCCCAGGGGTGTGATTGTGGAACAGCCGGCAGTGTGCGGATGGAAGAGGTTATTCTGCCCAGGCAGAATTCCACAAGTGCCTGGAGCTGCTGCAGAATCGGGGCTTCCTTCCACTCTCCTGTTTCTGTCAGATCTTGTGCTTTGTTTCCTGCAAATTCTTTTATTCCCAAAAATGTTCTGTACCAGCGTTCAACTTGTGATATGTGACATTGTGGTAATTTGTATTTTTTTCTCTGTGGGGAGGCCTTGATGAGAAATTATTGCAATTTGTGAAAGCTTTATTTGTGCTGCTGATGACTCAAAAGTTAGAAATGCTGCTCTGCTGTGATTACTGGCTTTAAAAAAATGACACAAATGAAAGTGGGACTTTTTGATTCCAGCAGAAGCACTTTGTTTGAGGCAGAGAATAGAAGTATTTTTTATCATTAGCTTTCACTCATTTCAGAAGAGCTGTGCTTGTTAATAACTTTAAAAGACACAATGAATCCAAAATATTAATCCACTTTGTGCACTTCTAACAAAATGGATAAGCAAATGCCAAGCAGGAAAGCTTGTGAGCTTTGGGGAAGGAGTGAGTTAAAAGCAGAATTAAGGACAGGGAAAATACAGAAATACAGCATTTTTTCTTTACCTGAATTGTCTGGGAAGCTGAAACCAAAATGAATCCACGTGCTGCCTGTCCTCAGCTGAGTGAGATCCTTAAGATTTCATTAATATTGACCTTCAGAGGCAAACCTGGAGATGCATCAGTGGAGCTGCAGGAAATGTTCATGCGGGAAGGGAAGGGCTGGCTGAGACATGAGGGTAATTCCAAAGCAATCCCCATCCCAGACCCCTGAGCGGGGCACTTGGAGGAGGTCAGGCTTGGGGATGCCACAGAAAAGCAGAGACCAAGGGAAGAGTGTTGGAAATTTCTCTTAGCAGTTTATTTATTTTTTTTTACAGAGTTTCAAAATGAATCCTGAAAAATTAGAAGGGGAATTTACATGGTATTTGAGGGATTTCATTGGTTTCACAAATATTTTATCTTTTCTATTAAAAAAAAGCCATTAGGAGGTGTGAAAGGAAGGAGAGAAAAGGTCAGGCTGTGCTCTCGTTTGCTCTGGTCTAAGTCCAGCCCAACACCTTTAATATCAGTGGAGCTGCTCTGGATTTGTCAGCGTGTGGATGAGCAGGATCCCAGCCTGGCCAGCGGCTGTGTGGCTTTGGGATTGCTGGTTCTGCGGTGGGAAAGCAGAAAAGATGGATGAACTTGGATTATCTGGAGTGTGGTGTGCAGCCTGAGCCAGGAAAAGGGTGGGAACCCCCCCAGAGTTTGGGAACACTCACTGCTGAAAACAGAGGTGGGGTAAACAGGCAGATCTCAGGTGTGACGCGGCTCAGTCTTTATGGAATTGGATGGAGCCAGGGATGAACTTGGTTTGGGGTGTCCGTGGTAATCATAGAAATGGCCTGGGTTGGGGGGACTTGAGGATCATCCTGTTTCCAACCCCCTGCCGTGGGCAGGGACACCTGATACATTGTCCTCACAAATGCCATTTTGGAGGGCTGCTAAATTAAAAATGGAAATCCCCGGGAAAACAGATTCTGGAAAAAAATGCCTCTTGGATGTTATTTTTAATGTAAGTAGCCTTTGAATGGTTCCTTTTGCATTTTATCGGTCGCACGAAGCACACACATGCCAGAACCCCTCAGGTGTGTTGGTGTGAGGGTCCGGGGAGGGCATGGGGGGTCACTTTGGACAGGGCAAAGCAGCACATTCCCAAGGCAAAGCTGGGCATTGCCAGCCTCGGGCTCCAGCGGTTCCCCCGCTGCTGGCAGAAAACAGCAGGCACAGTGTCCCTCCCAGTGGAGAGGGAAAGGGAAAAGGCAGCGGGCACTGGTGCAAACTGGGTGAGGCTGAGGGTCCGAGGAGCCTGTGCTGGGCTGGACACAAGAGACTCTTGTTTCCTGTTTTTTCCATCCCCGAGCCTACATTTTTTAGGAGTGAGTATTGTTTCTGTGGGGCAGCAGTGTGCTGAGATCGGCCAGTTCATGCATCAGCGGTGTTTTAAAAACTTGCTGTGTTTCTATAATTATTAGCATTATCTTGTTCATATTGGAGAGAGGAATTAATAGACCCCTTCTCTTTTAAGTTTTTTTTAAGGTGGTGGAACTTGGGCTGTGGATTTGTGGGGGTTTGTACTTTGGGGGGTCTTGTTGTGGTGGTTTGGGGTATTTTATGTTGTTTTTTAAACTGTGGTGCATTTGGCAATGCCTGGTCTGAGGCACAAAAGCAGAAAGCCTGTGATTGACCACATATGGTCCCATTCTTCAGAAAAAACCCAACCCCCAAAAAAGCTACAAAACAAGCAAACAAAAAAACCCTCCAAACTAACTGGTTTTATAAGTAGTTTGTTGCAAATGCAGTTGGTCTTTTTCTTGCCAGGTGTTCAGGGCTGTGTGAGTGACACCAGTGACATTCCCAGTCCCCGGTGTGTCCCAGGCATTGCAGAACTGAGGATCTCTCTGGACGGTTCCTTGCTCTCCTTTCCCCATCCTTCCATTTCCTCCACTCAGTTCCATATCCTTGAAATGTTTGTCTGTGGCTTCCAACTGAACAAATGACACCGGTGTCTTCAGTGACACAAAGTGTCATTATTACATCCTTGCACAGTATCTCACCGTTGTAACTCATTTTTAAGTTGTGACGGAAGTGTGAGGAGGAGCACGGCAGGAATGCACTAAGTCTTGGATGAGTTTTCTTGGAGATCCCAGACTGGTTTGGGTTGGAAGGGACCTTAAAGCTCATCCCATTTGACCCCCTGCCACGGGCAGGGACACCTCCCACGAGCCCAGGTTACTCCAAGCCCCATCCAACCTGGCCTTGGACACTCCCAGGGATCCAGGGGCAGCCACAGCTTCTGTGGGCAGTGTTGAGCCTTGGCCATGGAGCTTAGGGAGTGCAGGTGTTAGAAAAGAGAGAGCTGTCTTTAAAGGACCACTTATGCAAATGACAGCAGAGAACATGACAATAAATAAAAGCACTTCCTTTCCCCCTTGCCTGGGCCGTGCTGTGGGAAGGTGTGTGACCAGCTCTGGGAATAGGACTTGCAAAGGTCAAAGATTGCTCCCAGAATTCATAACTGCCCCTACTTAACTCAGCTGCCCAATTATTCTTCCCGAGTAACTTAGCAAACTTTTGTGTCTTGTGTCAGGCAAATTGTTAGCTATTGGAAAAGCTTTGTTCTTGGATTTTCAATTCACCTTCTCTCTCAGACTTCTGTCTCTGGGAAAGCAAGTTTTGAGATTGTAAGCAGCTTTTGTTCACAGGGTGTTCTAAAAATCCTAACCCGGAAGAAGAAAAGGGAATGAACAGTGAAGTGTGTGGGAACAGAGTTAATTTTAGCCCCTTCTTGCAGCAGGGGAAGCCAGAGAGATGAATTTTGCACCAGGCACTGTATTGGATATCAGAATTGCAGAATGGTTTGGGTTGAAGGGACCTTAAAGCCCATCCCATTCCAACCCCCTGCCATGGGCAGGGACGCCTTCCACCAGCCCAGGCTGCTGTGCTGAAAGACCAGACTCTGCCACCACAAATGTGCTCAACTCTACCTGAGCACTGGCAGCAGGGATGTTTCTGTCTGGGGAAACTTAGATCTGAAAAAGAGGAGATGAGACAGCAGAAGTTTTGTTCTCATTCAGAGAAGGGTTGCAGCATCTCTTGGGGTTACTGCAGCACCCACTGCCTGAGGGCATCAGCTGAAAGGAAGTGGTGTTAGTGCTATTGGGAAAGGGATGGAGAGCACAACCATGCAGGCAAGCTCACATTTGTTATTAGGGACAATTTCTCCCCCCAAATGGTTGTGCAGCCCTGGCACAGCTGCCCAGGACAGTGGTGGAATCACCATCCCTGGAGGGATTTAAAGCTGTGTGGTTTTGGCCCTTGGGGACATGGGTTTCTGGTGGCCTTGGTAGTGCTGGGGTTGGATTCAATTGTCACAGAGGTATTTTCAAACCCAAATGATTCTGATTCTAAGCTGTTCCTCCTCAAACCAAAGGGATTCAGATGGCAGCTGAGCAAGTGTCAGTGAAGTGATGGCTGTCAAGTACAAAGGCGAACCCCTGGCTCAGGAAGTCCCTGTGCTTCCAGTGGTCACTTTGTTGGGGAGATATTGCTGGGTGTTCACTCTGTGCTCAAACTCTTCCCCGAGGTCGGCAGGTCTTTGGTCAATGCCAGGATGGGCACTCGTGTGCTTGGCTCGAGGCTTATGTATCTGTTCTTGGAACTGATGTCAGTGGGAATTAAGCAGAACTGGGCTGGAGTCCATGAGAAATTCCTCCTTTTCCTGGATGAGAATGAGCGATTTGAACACAAGTTTGTCCTCTTTTTTTGCGTTGTATTACTGGCTTTTCCCCTAAGCAGGCCCAACTTTAGTGATCTCCCTTTCAAACTGTGAGCTGCACTGCCTGGAAGAAGGGTAGTGTTGGATTGGCTCTGGAGAGAAGGTGAGGGCAAAGGAAACAAATGCAAGAAGTAGAGACGACATTGTATTTATTGAAAGTTTTTTTGTGTTTATGCACGTTGGTTAAAATACAAGTGACTGTAAGAATATGAGCAATGGAGACATCTGAATTCCAGTGTCAGGCACTGGAGGGATCGGGCTGGACCTTGAACTCGAGCTCTTACGGTGTGTGAGGAATGCTTTGCATTTGTGAGGAGGGTGGGAAGGAAATCAGCCCCAGGTACAGGATCACAGCAATGCCTTGAAAATCACTGATTAGTTTTGTCTAATAGGCTTATTCTGAATATAATATTCGTGCATAGATTTTGAAAATTCCCTCTAAAGGCTCCACGTTTTCCGTGTCTCGCCTCGAGAAAAATCGCTGCGGTTGAAAATCAGGGATTGTCAGTGTGCGTTGTCAAAACAACTTTATTTTATCAAGTCAAGATAATGTTGAGGGAAGTCTATACCCACTTTAATTGCTTTGACATTCAATTAGCAAGACATTCTACTCCTCTCCAATAGAGTGAGCTTTTGTGTGGCTCCCAGGAAAACACGGCTGGAAAAGCACCAGGGGATGTCATCGGGGCCGTGTTCCCGGCACGGCTCACCTTCCCCATCTCCCTGCTGACAAGGTGGACGTGCTCCCTTCCCTCCACTCTTAGACATTCCCAAGGAGCTTATTCCAGCTCTGCACTCTTCCATGCTGTTAGAATTTTTTTCTCTGCCACTGTGTCTGAATTTCCCTTGTGGTAATTTAAATCCCTTTCCCCCCCTTCCCCCAATCCACCATAAATGTGAAAAACTGATTTTCCTTCCGTCTTTGCTACATCTGTCGACACACTTGAAAATTGTTATCATGTCCTCTACTAACTGCTCTTTTTTAGGATAAACAACCCCAATTCTTTTAATCTTTCCTCAGATGTCAGGTTTTGCAGGGCTCTGATTAATTTGGTGCGTTCCTTGAGATGCATTATGCTCAGTGAATAATGGCTCTTGTCCCCCAGGATAGGTCATTTATACCTATGGCCGAATATTTATTCATTTAATCATTTTACAATATGTCCATTGACGCAGCAGCTGAGCACCAGCATCGTTCCTGCAAGCACAGGACTACAGGAAGCCCAAATAAGCGATAATAATTAAAATTGATAAATATATTTGGGCTCTGAGACTTGTTAGACTCTGGCCTCAGGAAGGTGTTTGAGTGAACCCTCGTTGTGAGCGGCTGGATTTGCACACACAGTCAGACAACACGGGCTTGGTGTTGTCAATAAATCACTGAGTGACCCCGAGGAGTGGCAAAATCCAGAACTCATGGAAGGGGAAGAAATGGACCAGTTGGAGCAATGTCCTGGTTTTGGTGTTTAGGCTTCCTAAACTTTGCTCAGCCGGGGAAGCTGTGAAGGATTTTGAAGTTCTGTCTAAACAAACACGTAGATTTCTGTCAGCCCTCTCTTGGAGGCTGAAGTGAGAGCTGACAAAGACATGGACTTTGTAGGCTTTGTGGATGCCTAGAAAGTCTGGACATGAGCTGTAACTAATTATAATAGTGGGGGTCTATGACATTTTCTGCTCTTCCTCTGTTATCCTCACTTACTCTTTCAGTGAGGATGGAAACCACAGGCTACTGACTTGCAAATACTGCAAATTTTTTACATCCAAAGTCTGGTAATAATACATCTCAAAAGTGTTGTAGTTCTTGCTCTGCTCACTGTGTCAACAGGCCGTGCTCCTGGTTACACTGACACACTGAAAGCGACTCCAACAAAGTGTTCTTGGGTTGCACAGTTTCTCTTCTCTTATAAGAAAAATGCTGGTAGTTTTATTTTTAATTTTTGTTGTTGTTGTTAAAACATTTGAAATTTCCAATAGGAAGTCGAACAGAAAAAGAGAGGGGAGGGTTGAATGCAGTTTCTTCATCCTGTTATGGAGGGTTCTGTAAAATGCTTTAATTCATTGGATATTCAGAAAAAAACCCACAACTACCCCAAGAAGTACTGTCAGTGGGTGGATGTTGTTTTTCCTCAGTCAGTGACAACCTGAAAACCAAAGGGGAGTGAGACAGAGTAGGGAGTGAAATAAAATGCTTGGGTGTGATTTCCACTCTCCATGGTTTTTGTTTCTCTTCGAACTGAAATATTTGTTGATCTTAAGTAAACTACTTAGGTATGTTTTTTTAGTTGTTATATAATCTCAAAACGTCTATCCCTTCCTGACCAGGCAGCAGTGGTGCAGTTTGTTGTAGAGAAGAATCCCGGAATGGTTTGGGTTGGAAGGAACCTCAAAGCCCACCCAGTGCCACCCCTGCCATGGGCAGGGACACCTTCCATAGCCCAGGGTGCTCCAATCTGGCCTGGGACACTTCCAGGGATCCAGGGGCAGCCACAGCTTCTCTGCCCAACCTGCGCCAGGGCCTCCCCTCCCTCCCAGGGAAGGATTTCTCCCAAATCTCTAATCTAAATCTCTTCTATTTTAGTTTAAAATAGTTTTGTCCCGTCCTGCCCAGACAAGGTCTAATCTGCATCAAACCTGAGACAGAAACACCGTGTTTCCCATTTCACGCCTGCTCTGAGCAGTTGGGTAATTGATGTTCATTTACTCAACTCTGTTGGTACTGCATTGAGAACCATCTACCAAATTTCCTCGTAGTGAATTTTTAAGGAATAGGTTAAGGATAAGTCTGCTTGGAAAGGGGGGTTGGTGGGGCTGAGGAGCACAGGTGTGTCCTACAACTGGAGGAGTAGTTTCAGGTCAGCAACATGCCAGCCAAGGCTGCCAAGTGACACATCCCTTTGGGAATCTGCAGTTTCAATTTTCCCAGCTCAAGTCTTTTGGCCCTGATTTTTGAAAGGTGCCAAGTGTGGCTGCCCCGTCCCTGGAAGCGTGGAAAAAGGAGGAGAAAAGTGAATGAAATATAAGGCTTGCATAAAATAAAGAGCAAAGCTCTTTCTGGAAAACAGTGTTTTCTGTTCTAGCTCTGCATGTGTTAAATATTTGATATTTTGAGCTGGGAAAGCAGAATTTGCAAGTGGCAGTTTATACATGTACATATAAAGCATTTGTCTGTCTCCAAAACAAGCCGACAGAGAAGGATGGGAAGAGGCAGCGTGAGAAGCGTCAGCAGAGATCTTCAAATTACAAAGTCTCTCCTTTTAACCCATAAATATTTACACTCCACTTTTCCCGCAACATCTGTTCTGAACGCGCAGACAAGTAGCCCCGTACCCATACATATGACACTAATATTTAAACTGATAAAGAGTAATAATTAATGTGAAATTTGCAGGGAATTAACTGGCTAATTTGCATTTTCAGATTGTGCCATTAAAGACGGGCTGTTGTTTGTGCAGCTCCGGCCTCGCGGGCGGGTGGGAGGGAAGGTGGTCCCGGGAGCTGCTCCCTGCAGACCCCGGGCTGGGGGCACCCCGGGCATCTCCCGGGGGTCAGGCAGCTTGTGCCTTGCGACCTGTCACTTTGCAAAGCCCTTTGGTGATGGAGTTGGGTTTTTCCCCCCCTTTAAAATGTGTAGAGTGAAGAAGTTTCTGCGATGTAAATGAACTCGTGTGGTGATGGGGAGGTGGCGCTGGTGTCTGCGGGAGTGTTGCACCGAGGGAGGGGCTGCACAGGTGGTTGCACTAAAAACCACTGTCCTCAAGGAATACCAAATCTAATGGCCACATGACAGGCCGCTTACTGCTGCCCTGAGGCGATGCAAGCTTATAGATCCTTTTCTTATTATTTTATTTGAGACTATTTTAATTTATATGCACACCTGAAACACTGGCCACGTTCTGGCCGCTCTCTTCGCTCAGTGCCAAGTGCTATGAAAAGGCAGAGACGTGTCTTGAAGCCTAAATGGCCACAGTGTTGTCAGTGCAGTCTCATCTCACTGTCTACAGAAGATCTGGTGTCCCTGGGAGTGANCTCTGGGCTGGGGACAAGGGGGGCATTGGTCACAGATTGCACTTGAAGTTCTTGGAAGGCTTTTCCAACCTTAATGATTCTGGGATTTAGATTTCAGGCTGCCAACCTCGGCTGAAGCAGCAGCTCTGGGTCTGGCTGTGGCAGGAGCCCACTGGAGTTACTGGGAGGTGTCTCAGTGTTGCTCTCCAGCACCACAGCTGAGCAGCTGCTGGAGGGGCTGACACCACCTGCAGAAGATCTGGGTGAACAGGGTTTTTTTGCTTAGACTGTTACTGGTACCCTATCTGTGTCATTCCACCTCTTGAAAGCATTTAAAAATACAACCAGAATAAAAAGATGTTGAAATGTTTGATGCTCAACTTGCCCCACTTGTCTTCCCCGTAATCTGCATTGCTGTACAAATGATGCTCTGGGAAACAGATTTTCCAGCTGCAGTTGCGTGTGATATTCTCCAGGTAAAGGTACATCTGAGCTGGAACAGAGACTTCCAGGCTTTATCCTATTTATCTTTAATATTTCGTACCACAGCTCAGCTTTGCTGTTGTTTTAATGATAAATTGTGGCTATTGTAAACAGAAGTGCTCAAATCATGGTCTCACTGCACATGTCTTTCATGACTGTGCTGCCACAATAATGAGGAATGGGAGATAATGACTTAAGGAAAAAGCGCTGGATTAAGTGGGACAGTAAATTAGGCATTTATCTCTCTCCATTGGAGGCCTGTTTCCAGTTCCCTCTGAGGTCTCAGCTGAGCTCTATTTAAAAGTAAACCACGTCGTATTTCACAAAGCCAACCCACTCCATAGAAATCAGCATATAAGCACTCACATTAAATTACCATATTACCCAGGAGGTCCTGGTTTTCAGGAAGGTCAGAGTTGAGGTGTATTAGCGAGAAAAAATAGGGTTTATACCATTTTATCTTTTTACTCTGCATCCAGAGTAGGGAAAATTCCCACTTACTCTGGCTCTGTTTTGTTTTTTTCCTCCTGTGTGTCTTAAATTCTGGTAATTTTTGGACCATAAGAAAACCAGTGTGTACAGAAATCACAGGCCTGCAGTTTCCCCTCAAGGGGGAAGGACTGTAATGGTATCGGACTCAATGAGGTGTGTTTGACTCTGCATATCCCTGAGCATTTTACTTGGGAAACTCTGGCAAAGATGATTTTTATGGTTGCAAAGTCAAAGGAACCCTTGGTTTATTTAACTCGGGAAGTGGAGCCACTCAGAGGGTGACTTGAGGTTGTGCAGTGGAGAACCCTGTTCCCCACAGGAAAACATCAACCCCTCCTGTGTAGACAAGTAGGTTCATGAAACAGGGAAGAACTGGGACATTTTTTTGTTATTGATTGTTCTGCTGAGCTGGGGTGAAATTATGTGATTTTGGGGGGGATTTTCAGGCCATTTTTCAGCCCTAATCTCAGCCTAATTTAGGGGTTGGACTGTGTGCTCTCCAGAGGTCCCATCCAGCCCAAACTGTTCTGTGGTGTCTGCAAAGTTACGTGCAGGGATCCAGGAGAGAATTGGCTCCTTGGCACGTAGTCCCTGGAGTGATGCTCTGACTGTTCCTGTTCCCTCCGTCTCATGGCATTTCCAGGAGTTCTCACGCGGCAGCACCTCTGGGTCTGTGGAGGGACAGCACATTTGTCAGTGGTGATAAAGGATATATTTTGTTATGTGCCAGCAGAAGGATCAATGGGTAGCTTAGATTGAGCATTTTTGGATCTGCCTCCTGTGACCATCACGTTCCTTTCCAAAGGGATCTCAGGGAATGGTGTTTCCTTCCAGGCCTCCCACCACCAGATCAGCCTTTTGTCCTTGCTTTCAGTAAGTAGCTGATTATTGGCAAGCTCATTCCCAGAAGTTTGTGCTGGAAGTTGATCTCCTGGTTAGTTGCCTTGTAGGTCAGAACATCATTAATAAATTGCATTAAGTGTTGACGCAAAGGTTGGAGAAGGCAGAATCCCGATCAGTACTTTACTTGGCTATAATATTCAATTAAAATATGTAAAATTATATATTTCTGCATATATATTTTCTCTCTGTGATGTTTTCTAGAATGAATTTCCTCTGACTTGCAAAAAGTAATGCAGAAACATATTCCTGACATTACAGAATCTACATCTAAACTCAAGCAGGGTCAGAGGGGCAAACTTTTTAGGTGTCAGCACCATGGAAGTTCATAATCAGGAACAGGAGGCTGATACCATGAAAACATCAAGGATTCTAATTGCTGCGAATTCAAGTCCTGACCTTCATTTCTAACAAACTTTGCAGATTAATTCAGACCCGAGGTATTTATACAGTGTGATCTGAACTGGTTTATAACTTCCAATTTTTCAAGTCAGGGGTAATATCTTGAATGAAACTTTAACTTAGCAGCTCCTGAGCTGTAGCAGCAGCAGTACCTGCACACGGAGGAACCTTGGCTTTCCCACACTGCTGTGACTGAGAGCCCAGCCCAGAATCACTGAGGTTGGAAAAGCCCTCCAAGACCATCGAGTCCACTCCACCACCTCTCTGGGCAGCCCCTTCCAACACTTGACAACCCTTTCCGTGAAGACATTCCTCCTGATGCCCAACCTGACCCTCCCCGGCTCAGGGAAGGGTCTTCTGGTTGCTCGTGAATGCAGCTGGACTCTTCTGAGGTGGTCAGAAAGGTGGACTGAATTTCCAGATCCCACCACTTTGTCCAATAATACCAATTGAATCTGCCTGTTGGAAGCAGCCGATCCGTGTTGGCCTCTTTGCTTCCAGGAGAGGACGACTCCTCCTCTTTTCTAGATTTCCCATGGTCTCCAGACTTGCCTAAGTTGCCCCCATGCACTGAAACTCCTGTTTGCCAAGATTTACACCCCTAACCTTTCTGGTGGCACGGGGATTGAACTACGGTTCTTGAGAGAGGTTATTAAGCCACTGTGCCCGTCGCGCTTAATTTTTGAGAGGAGGAAGGAGCGTCTGCACTGTAGCCAGAACTCGGCTCTTTGCTCAGCTCAGCATATTTTTTAATGTCAACAATTAAGAATTGCCATTAAAGAGTATCACAATCAAAGAATGTCTGCAATCCAGGATGAATTAATGAGCTACATTAAAACCTCTGCTGCGTTTTCTTGTTCCTTGAGATGCTTTTCTTTCCCCTTTCCTCAGTAAAGCCACCTGTAACCATTGCAGTTGTCCATAATGACTTTATACCAAAGTATTCAGCTTTTACCATAATGATAAAAAGTAGGCAGAGGAAATATGCTGGGAAAAAAAAGAATATGGATGCATAAATCTAGAACATCCACGTCCAAACCTGCTGATGTGGTGACTACCTTATGGGCTTCTCATGCTGCCCAACAGACCTCCAGAAATGAGAAAATGAAAATCAGAGGTGCACCTGAGGTAAAACGTTGAGTTCGGTGCAATGGCTTTATTGATTTATGCAGAGCTGAGGTTTGGCCTCCGTAGCCTTTCAGTTTCTGTACAGATTGGGATCTCTCTGGTCTCATCTGCAGGACTGAGTGTGTGGCACTTCTGCCACAGGTGACACTTCAGTAACTCAGGCATAAAGCTGAACGCCTGTTTTTATTTTAAAAATAATAAAAATTCTAATATTTGTTTCTGGTTTCTATGACATTCCAGCAGCTCTGCTCTGAGCAGCCTTGTCCTGGTGACCAGCCAGGCTCAGATCCCACTGTTTTGGGAGGCTGCTAAAGCACCAGTTTCCACCTTGAAATACTTTTGTTTCAAGCTGTGTCGGAAAAAAAAAAACCCAAAACCAACCACCAAAAAGCCAAACAACAAGAAACCCCGACTGCTTTGCCTGAAAGTGTGAATCGCATTTTCAAGCAGGTTGGAAGCAATTTGCTTTTTAAATTCTGCCTGTGCGTTTTGCCATCCCTTCTGATTAACACTGAGCAGAATTCCTCGTGTCCATTCCGTTTGTGTGTTTCCTAGACTGGTGCTCATCCTGTGAGTGAGAGCTGCTCTTGGGAGTAAATGTTCTCAGGGTGGGGAGAGGAGGGAGAGTTTTGTTCTCAACAAAACTTTGTTCAATGAGTTTACATGAAGCTTTGTGGGTTTTGCTGCTGAGTTTCTGGCCAAGTGGTGGTGAGAGGAGGAGATGATGCTGGTGGTGAGACCCAGGGGAAGGTGGGCTCAGACTTGTGCTCATCTTGGGCATTTTCACTGCAAGGCAGCAGTGGGTTCAATGGGGACAGTGGGCGATTTTAGCGATGCCAAAAGGTACAAAGCTCCAACAGCCCCTGAAACCCACTGAGTGCCATGTCCACTCATTCCTTGGGCACCTCCGGTGTGGGCACTCCAAACCTCCCTGGGCAGCCCCTTCCAAGCCCTGACCACCTTTCCAGGAAGAAATCCCTCCTGATGTCCAGCCTTCCTGGACTGACCTCTCCAGCTGACCCTCTCCTGGAACAGCCTGAGGCTGTTTCCCCTTGCCCTGTTGCTGGTTGCCTGGGAGGAGAGCCCAATCCCCATTTTTCTAGAACCTCACAAAATTCCATGAGGACCTGGTCCCAAAAACCTTGGAGGCAATGTTTGCATTTGAGTAACTTGATTTGAAGCAGTGACCAAAGTGTGTAAATAACTTGGTTTCCAGAGAGCTCTAAACTTAATGAAATAGAATTGCCGGTATTTTTTTAAATGAAACCTTGGTGGTCACAACCCCCTGGGGAATCTGGACACAGAGTGTGGGGAAATGGTTGCAATCTCATCCCAAAGCTGACAGATGGGAACACTTTGGAAGATGAGGACATATGTGGTTTTACATTAAAGGATTTTGGAGGAGAGAAAAAAACAGTTAAAAAATTGTTCTTCAGGCTTTAAAATCATGATTTGTTTCATGTGTGGGCAAAGGGAAGATATAGTCAGGCTGTTGTTTTGTGGTTTTTTGTTTTAATTTTTGGTTTGTTTGGGGTTTTTTTATTATTTTTTTATTATTATTATTTTTTACTCTCCAGAAGGCACTGGCAGCTGGGCTCCTCTGATCAATAAAATTATAGCGTGGCAGCAAGTCACAGTTTGTCTGCGGGTTCCAATCCAGCTCAAGGGAGGTAATCAATAACTTTGTTTATAATGACATCTAGCTGGCAGCGTGGGGCTGCTGCAAAGCCTGACCAAAGAGAAGTTGGACTGAGCAGGAAGGCTATTGGAATTACCATGTGAGCCTGGGCACAGCCTCTTCCCATGCAAATTGACATAAAATAGTGAGGCAGGGTAGGAAGAAGCGCAGGGATGAGGGTTTTCTTGAAATAGAAGGGCTAATTTTGTGGTTCCTTCTGATACTTGTGAAGAATTATGACCTCTCCTGCTGTGCAGATGTGGTTACACATCCCACCTCCCTGGCAGGGCAGGGCCACGGCTCGTGAGGTCTCTGGTTGCTCACAGGGAGCTTTTCTGCTCTTGCCTCTATTTTTGTCAAAATGATTTGAAGTGTCCACATGCTCCTGAGTCTTCTCTGTTTTGCTCTTCTCAGCCTGTTCCTTGGGAGCACATTAAAATCACCATCTCTTCTTAGTCTGGAATATATGAAGCTGCTGGATCAGACTCTACTGGACTGTTGTATGGAGTCTGTAATGGCAAAATAAGGCTCTTTAGAATTAATTTTCCTTTGAACTATTAGAGATCACACAGCCACTTTTAAACAAGATGACAAAACAAGAAATTTGGTAGTTTTTAATTAAAGCACAGTATAAACTAACAGCTAGATGAAAGGTGTGCTGTGGCCTCTGGCCTGATGTGCTGTGGGTGTTGGTGACCAGTTTGTCCCTTAGGGACGATCACAGAATATTCGGAGTCGGAAGGGACCCACGAGGGTCCAGCTCTTAAGTGAATGGCCCCTGCTTGTGTTTCTAACTGCTTTCCTAATGCTTCATTGAGTGTTTTGGCCCAATCCTGCGTGGCCCTTTGGCATGAGGGTGAGGAGGGTGGCAGCTCACGTCGGGCTGGTGGTGCCACATCGAGGCAACGAGCGGGAGTGGGGGGATCCGGGGGCCGATTGCTGGGCGTCCGTGTGGTTTTCGGGGCTCGGCGTTATCGGCACCCGCCACCGGCCCATCCAGGCTCTGCCCCCGGCCCGCCCCAGTGGCAGTGCCCTTTTCCCGGCGCGGGATCGCGGGCTCGGCGCACACGGCCGGCTCCTCTCTGTCTCCATCAGCGCCGCGACCCGGGCGCGCCCGGCCCGCGCCTCTGCCCCTCTGCCCGCACCCGCATCCCCCGACCCGGGCGCCCTCCTCGCTGCCGAGGGGGCTCCGGCTCCGCAAAGTTCACGGCGGCCCCTTCTCTGACAAGAGATCAATACTGTCCTCCCGGCGCGGGAGCGGCTGCCGGCCCTGTCAGAGGGATGTGTGCCGTAATTGGATCAGGGATGCGGGAGCCATCCCAGCCTCCCGTCAGCACTGTCACAGCTGTCAGATGTCATCCCTCCGTACAGCTGTCACCGCGGGAGGGCCGGGGCTCCTTCTCCCCGCTCACCCGATGCAAATGTCCACTTAGCGGATGAATATTGAAGATATTAGACACTTCTCTATGCCTTTATGCAAAATAAAGATCTGTGTCATCTGTGAATTTCATGGAAATAAGTTGCAATTTATTCACTGTGAGAAAAGTGAAGTGAAGCCTGTAAAAATGAGAAATTATTTGGTTCAGGCTATTAAAAACAAAAAAAGAATATTTTTCAGAATAAACAGAATATGCAGATTTCTCTTCTGAAGAGTGAAAACTACCAGATAAATATATTTTTATGAGAATAGCAGCTTTATATTAGAATATTATTCTATGCATATAAAAATTTATCATTTCTGGATATCCTTCCTGGGAGCGAGCGACCGGAGTAAACTTTGATTTCTGGGAGGGGGGGTGGGATCATTATTACAAATTACTGAGAAATATAATCTTAATATCTGTTTTAAGATCACTCGGTGCTGCAGCGGCCGGGCGGGGCGGGAGGTTGTTGTACAGCTGCCAGCGGGGCGATAAAGCCGCATCCATCAGCTCCTGCGGAGCCGCCGCTTCCCGCGGCAGCGGGGCCGGCAGCGCTCGCTCGCTCCGCTCGGGCAGCGCTCGCTGCTCCGCGCCCGGAAAGTTTTCGGAGAATGCGGCAAAGCCGTGCAAAACGAACAAATGGGTGCGGGTTTGGTGGGGTTTGTGTTTGTTCCTTCTGCCCCCTCCCTGCCCCGTCAGCCCCGAAGCCGCGCAGGAACCGGAGCGCCGGGTTCGGGTTCAAACCGCGCTCCGGGGGGACCAGAGAACCTGTCGGTCTGGGGGAGCTGGGCTGGCCGGCAGCACAACCCCTCGCCCTCATTGTTCTCTCTCACTGGGAGCCGTTCACACGCGGCAGAGCGGGATCCAGAGCTCTCGTGCTGTCATTAGAGAGGGATAAACTGCTCCGTTATCTCCCCGGGAATTAAAACCCAGTGGAGCACTGGGGTTTGGGCCCCCCCGATGATGTCAACATCATCCCTGGCTCTCAGTCGCGGCTGTTCCCGACTTGGCTGGATGCTTGGCTCCTGCTTGATTTATTCATTGCATTCCCTGCGGAGCCCAGAGCCCGGGGCTGCCCCTGCCAAGTGGGGGCTGCCCCGCTCCCGGAGCAGCCGCAGCCTGATTTCCACCGCGTAACCCCAGAGCTCGGGGAGCCTCCAAACCATCTACAGCCTCCCCCCAGCGCTGGGGGGAGCCACTGCCGGCCTTGTCCTTATGGAAACGTGTAATTTGCAACACAGAAATAATAATAATAATTATAGTAGTATTAGTGCAGAGTGGACAGAGCAGCGATGGTGTTCCACCAGGGGGAAAGCAGACTCTAAGGGGAACTTAGAGAAGGTGACCTGAATGTTAATTTAAAATGCAAATTTCCCATCCATTTCAATGGTGGAAGGATCAGGAATTAATTGTTCTGTTACTTATGTTGTTTGGAAAGTTAAGAACTAACCAGGCTTTGCTTCACCTTTGGTTTTTTTCCGGTGGAATAGCTGTAGAGCCAAAGGGATAATCCAGGAGCAGTGAAAGCAGGAGGCTGGGAAAGAGGGTCCTGTTGCTTGGTAATGGCTGCAGCCCCCTTTGGACCATGGTTAGGTTGGACCCGATGGTGTTAAAGATCTTTTCCAACCTAGAAGACTCTTTGGTTCTGTGATCTCCTCTCCATGTGCCTGTCTGTGTGCAGCCACAGTGGCAGAGGAAGTGCTTTTTTTTCCCCCTTTCCTTTTAAACGTGGTTTATGGCTAATTACATCAGAGATCCAAAACAATCCCTCTCACATTTGCATTAATAAGGTGTATCACATGATCCATACTGGAGTAGGAGTATACATCAAAGGTAGATTAAAGGTTGGTTAGGCATCAAACTATGTTCTATATGTAAATTTATAGCAATGATGGGCTGTGCAAAGATAGCTCCCCCTCTATTTCTGTGCTCCTAAATAAAATTAAAAATTCACAACTCAGGTTTATGGGATTTTAAATGAATTTGATCTCTCTTTTGGGCAGGGCAAATAAGTGTTTTGTGATGTATTATTTTACAAAAAAAAAAAAGAAAAAAAAAGACGACCATCGTTCTGGCTCATTTAATTTTGCAAGTGAATGATCTAAGATTAACTACAGACTAGTCAGTGCAGTTTAAAAGCTGAAAGCAATTTTCAGCCATAGATGGTAATGCCACATTTAGTCCACAACCGAATGACTCTAAATGACTGAGCTGCAAGGTCTTTGTATATGACCACAGGGCCTGATAAAGCCATAGGAACACAGTAAAAGCACAAAAATAGTTCCAATTTATTTGGTGCCATCACCTTAATGAGATTAATACAGACGTGTTCATGTGCCTAATTGGTGATTTTGTTTTAACTGGTAATGAAGGATTAAATCTTCAGGCAACAGGCTCCTTGCAGAAAAGGGGATGGGAGAAAAAAGTTTTTAATTATAGAAGGCAGCTATTGAAATACACCGCTGCAAAGTTAATAATGCATCTTCAATAATATATATATATATTCGTTATGTTTGCCACTTCCCTGTCTGCCTGAGAGATTTTAGGGAGTGTTTGTTTGGAGGAGAGGGATGATTATGAACTCGGTTGTATCGCTGGCATCTCATGGTACCGAGGAAGAGAAGAGCTGGGTGTGCTGTGTGCTCCACTCCCAGACTCAGCATCTGGAAAACCCATCAGGTCCATAGGCTTAAAATATTTCCAGAGATCCTGTTCTATCCCTTAGGCCTGGAGCAGAGTTTGGGAAAGCCCAGCTCCCAGGCGGGCTGGCCCGAGCTCTGTCCCGGCTGCCGGTGGCTCCTGTGATGAGCAGCAGCACCAGGAGGGTGAACTTCACCCCGAGCGGCAGCGAGCGCTGCCCTGCCGGCTCCAGTTGTGACCATTTAAATGCTAACACTATTAAACACGCTGCCAAAACACAAACACCCAGCCTGAGTCATTAAAATGTAATTACGAGGGGGCAGCTGAGCCTGGGCTGGGTTTTGACTCAGAGGAATCTTGCAAAAGACACCAACACAGAAACCCAGCCCAGCGTTGTGCCAGGCAGGTTTCTTGCAGGGAATAATCCTGTGTGTCTCTGAAAATGGCTCTTGCAGTCATTTGAGCGAATTTAGCCTGTTCTGTTGTGTTGGATTTTTCCCCTTATTCCATGTCACAAATGGATGTAGAGCATGGGCCTTATGGTGCTCTGAAGTTGAACTTTTGATAGAGACAATGGCAAGAAGGCCTATAACAGCTTTGATGCTAGACACCCACTAATTTTTAAACTGTTTATTACTTTAAATTGCATGTGAGTCAGGTGGATTTTATCAAGCAAATGGCTTCTTCTTTTTTTTTTTTTTAATTAAAAACCCCCCAAACCAGCTTCCAGGCTTGTCTTGGCAAAAGAGCAGCTCAGTCACTGTGTTTTATCACCACTCCCCTGCTATTTGTGAAACCAAGATCATCTAAATTTTCTTCTGCTTTCCACAATTTCATTTTGCCACTGAGGGAAAAAAAAAACCCAAAACCCAAACCCAACCTTAAAACATCAACATCATCAGCTACAACCAAAAGAAAAAAAAAAAAGGAAAAAGAAACTGTAAACCATCAGAGCATCATAAGGTAAAACCAACTACCCTGATGTTCCCAGTGCTTGCCCCATCCTTCAGGCTCCGATGATATATTGGGAAGCGCTTGGAGAGGACTCTGGGCAGCTGCAGGATTCTCCCTTCCCGCCGAACGGAGACAGAAATATATTTTACATTTCTTGTCAGGTTGAACTTTAAGACATCTCCACTGCTCTGTCTGTAATTTCAGCGTCGCAGCCCAAATGGCAACACGCTCGGCTCGGTTCCGGCTCCGTGGAGCCCCCGGTGCTCCGGCGGCTCCGGCCCCTGCGCCGGCGTCCCACTCTCCCCGCAGCGTGTCAAGCCATTATAGCGGGGACCAGAATGTCACCCCGGTCTCAATGGTTCGTCAGCTGAAGGATATGGTTAACAAATGTAAAACCAAACTTCAGAGGAGCTGCTTTTCTGTGCTAAGTGATCTGTATTCCCTCTGAATTTACTTTCCCCTAACCCCGTGAAATTAACAGTACTTTCTGACATTCGACCCCCTGACCTCACATATAATAAGAATTTAAAAAGCACCATGCATGAGTGTGTCTGTGTAATGCAAAACTGGGAAAAATGACCATGTCACCGTTTTATTATACAAAACCTTCTCCATCTCCATTGCATGCTTCATGTGTGAGCGCTCGCTTTCCAGTTATTATAAAGAAAAACACAGTTTTAACTGTAATAACTCACCGCTCGTGACTTTTATAGACAATAAATTGTAGCAAATACATATTGCTGCAGCGGGGCCCTGTACTCCATTAATGCAGATATTTACTGGGATAAGTGTTAAAAATAGGCCGGGGAAGAGGCCGGCGGCGGCGCTTCTGGGGGGCCGAGTGCCGGGGGTGCGAGTGCGCGCACAATGTGTAGGTCTCGAGGTTTAAGAGGCAGAAGCAGAAAAGTGTTATGTGGAAATGATTTTGCAGTTATCAGGCTCAGGGGATGACAGCCTACAAGAGTAAGAACAAGGTGCTATGTGGCTTTTTCTTCACTGTGAAGTAAAGATTGGCAGCTGGAAGTAAGGCTTACAGGCAGACCTGCACACAGGACCTCTTCACCCAGGACTCATAATCACTACTCAAAGGAAAACGCATTTACCAGTAAAAGGCGGCTGTAGCCATCAGAAGTGTGCTTAAAACACCACTTAAATATCACTTTATACGCTATTACTTGCAAACTGTGGCTTGGTATTAAATTATACTTGCATAGGCTTTTGCTTAGGTGCTGATAATGCTTTTGAGGTTGCATTGGTGAAGAAGAATTTAGGCTGCTTTACAAGAGACGTGACTGGAATATCCCCCGGTGCTGACAGTGACAGGGTGAAAAATTGCAGAACTGTACTTTCTTTCCCCATATAGATTGTAATTTTAATTGTCATTGTGGCCCTTCTGTTTTAATTATGGGACTTCTTTGATATATACCAGGACATCGTATTGAATGAAAATATGGTGCTATAATAGTCTCTTTATAATTAATGACCACATGTAGATCTTGGTGCATAAAAGGAAAGGAATAAATGAACAATTTATTTAACTAGGTTTTGGATTTCTTTCTGTCTTCCAGTGAATATAAAATGATCCTGGGGCTTCTGAGGCTGTTTGATGTAAGAACTGCACTGAATAGCTAATAAAATTACATTGGTGTAGATTACCAAACATATTAGGTGGTTTTATTTAAAAATGTTCCCATTACGGATGGTAAATTTCCCCTATTTACCGCGTTACCTTCCCTCGGCTTCCGATTCCGAAACAAACGACCCTTTTCTTTAGTTTATTTGCAGAAGAGCTTCACAGAAATGAGTGCGGGTTTCCCCGGTGGGGGCAGCGGGGTGGCAGGTGGGCTCTGGCGTGAGCTGCAGGTACGGGCTCACCTGTGGGCCCAGTGCAGCTCCGGGTGGCCCTTCCCGCCCCAGCTTTGGCCTCCGGAATGTGGTGGATTTACGTGCTATTAATTTCTGGCCGAGGAACTCATTGTGTGTGTCCGCTCCTGAGCTGGGGCGCGCGGGGGAACGCAATGAAAACCCAACTGGCCAAGGGTTTGGGGTCGTGGGCCGGGCTGGGGGCTGAGCTGGGCTCGGCCGTCCCTCGTGGGGCGCCGTCCGGGAGAGCGGGAGCCTCCGTGGGTTTCTGAGAAGCAGACGCGTTTGTCCGGCGTCTGTCAGCGTGAAACGAGAAAATACCCCCTGACAAGCTTCTGCTAATTTTATTGCGGCGCCGTGGAAGCATCCGGGGCGGGCTGAGCGCGGTTCAGTTGCCGAGCGGGGCGAAACGGGATCGGCAGAGACAGGCGCTACCCTGGGGTCAGCCGCGACCATGCCACTTCCATGTGATGTCTACTTGGGGCGATGGCGTGTAAATAAACGTGGGGAATTGCAAATCTTGTCATGGCCACGCAGAGCAGCTCAAGCATTTAAAGATGGTTGCCCGCAAACCTGGCTGGAAGGTGGTTGCTCTGTGTGGTGGCTGAAGAAAAACTCCCTCCTTCGCCCGAGTCTTCTCCTTGCTGACATCTCCGAGAGCACTGACCCAGCACCGCGTCGCTGAAGGGATTAATCACCAAATTGTTTCTCATTTTAGCGGAAAGTAAAGAAACTAACTAAGCGCGCTCTAATATTGTTCTTTTGAAGCCGGGCTGGCGGGGGCTTTGTATTTATGTTATCTGACTTGATTTATTTGTTTTTTAAAATGAGGTGAGGAATCTTAATGTCCTGCTGTTTAATGAATTTGGGCACATTAAAGTTCCATGAGGTCTTTTCATTATTATGAACTTTGCTAATGTTAGAAAATAAAATATTATAGAATTCACATTTTCTGCTTATGAAGCTAATTTTATTTAAATACTCCTTACAGTGGTCATTAAAACACACTTAAATTTTGCTGCCTTCGACCAGTCAGATGTATTTTTTGCCAGTTTTACATTTACGCATATCTGTTTTTCTGTTACTTTTCCCACATGACAATTACCTTTCATTACAAATTTATAAAATCATTTACATTTGAGCAGTTTAAATGTTTCTGCTGACATTTTGTAACTATTACCCTCTCCTAGAATGGCATATGTTCAGGCAGTTAATAAAAAATTAAATGGAATAGCACTAGACAAGGTGAAGCTTTGTATCAGAGTGTTCTGCACATTTCTGGAAATACCATCTTTGTGTTGCAAACTGTGAAGTGAGGTTAGGGCTGTGCCAATATGTGTATTTGTCATAACTGTCACAGAGTCCATGAACCAGCCAATCACTCCGCTCTTAATTAGACAGTTACATTTGGCTCTTTAGAAAGCATCCTCATGTAAAATGGTGTCTGAGATTCCACAGAGGTGCTGGGAGCAACAGGGGCACAGAATACCGGCATCAAAACGCTCCCTCTCCGGATGAGGCAGAGTTTTTAACCACTGCCTGGCTTCTCACCGAGGGATGGAGATCGTGGGTGTTCGAAATCCTCTTGGATTTGAACAGAGGAAATGTCAGCTCAGACTTCTCGAGGAAAGAGGCAACGAGGCTGCTCAGGTGGAGGGTATTTGGGTGTGTGCTGCTTCTGTAACACAACTAAATTACAAGGGCCATTTCTATAAAATCAAATTCAAAGCAAGGTGTGCCCTGGGCTCGCCTGGGGATTGTTGGGCAGCTGTGCCAGTGGGAGGCTGCAACACCCTGGGTCACACCAGGGACCCCTCCTCTGCCTCAATAATCACCTGGCTCCGTGGAG
This sequence comes from Sclerurus mexicanus, assembly GCA_013396755.1. NCBI lineage: Eukaryota > Metazoa > Chordata > Aves > Passeriformes > Furnariidae > Sclerurus > Sclerurus mexicanus. Next base: position 135,211 of record VWZF01001879.1, on the reverse strand, counting down.
GTGGTTACGGAATATTCCACTAAATGCAGGATCCGCAGCCAGACGTAGGGTAAAGAGAGCAAAAAACAGGAGTGAAAATAATCCTGCCTCCCTGCCGTACTTCGGTCTCCTTTTTGCCTCGTTGCTCTGTGTCAAAAGGCAACTGGGATATTTTTTTTTTTAAATAAACCCCGAAATTGCAGTTCTTCATTTATGACCAAATGTGCAGTTTACATCTATATCATAATCCTGTGGTTAAACATGAAGTTCACAAAGATCCTTTTTAAAAACACACGTAGATTTGCACTGCTGGAAGGCAGGGTTTGCCTAATAAGTGCTGAGTGTCCGGGAGGGATTATTAGTGTTTGCTGCTAAATTCACCTTGGGATACGCTGTGAAACGTTCCTCGGCTCCTTATTTAAGCAAAGCGGTGCAATGTTGAATTCTGAACACAAGAGAAATGCCATTTCCTCCCTGTCACTGGCCACGCTGCTTTGTTTTCCAGCACGAGCGCTTTGGTGATACTGGAAATATTCCTGATAATCCATGACTCCCCCTCTGCCTCCTGCCCAGGGCAGGAGATTTGCAGTGGGGCAAATACAGTCCTCAGAATCCGGAGAGTTGAGCAGCAAATGCAAAACAAAGACTTCTTTGTGGGGTCCCAAAAGTGCAGCCCAACGAGGGGGGTTCCGCTCCTGTTGGAGACGTGGTTCAGGGCCAAACTTCCAGGAAAAGGAGAATTGGGAAAGAGTTTGGTGGTTCATCCCGGTTTAAATCGTTATTCCATAGGCATCTCCGAGAAGTTTTAACAGTCATAGCAGATTAACCTTGCCTGGGCATTCGGAGCCGAGTCAGCTGATGAATTTACATGCAGCTGGATGAAAATGCTATTTGGAGAGAGATTGAGAGTTTATTTGATTAAATCCCTTTCTCCAATACCTTGACCTCTTTCTTGTGAAATAATCAGAACTGTTTAGCAAGAATATTCTGGCATTAATAATGAATTGCTTTGGAGCAGGTTTTTCCTGCTCTGTACCAAACCCATCGGTGCCTGTGCTTTTGGGGGACGCGGGGATGGCTCCGCGTGGAGCGAGGGCCGCTCGGAAAAGGCTGAAAAATCACATTTTAATTTTTCTTTTGGAATTTGCAGTCGAACAGACAATTTACAAGCTGATGCATTATTTAGGGAGTGCACTCTGCTGGCACATCTACCAGCAACTATTGTTTTTTGTGACTTGCTGACGAAAAGGAAGAGGGAAGGTGCGGGGGCTGCGCCTGTTGGGTGGGTCCCAGGTCTCTGGGTGCAAAGGGTGGTTGGGTCTAGAGAAGACAGAGGGGATCTCATCAAGCCATACAAATGTCCATACAAATGTCTCCAGGGGGTGTCAGAGGATGGTGCCAGGCCCTCTTCAGTGGCGCCCAGCAGCAGGACGAGGAGCAGTGGCCATAAATTAAACCACGAGTTCCTCCTCAACATGAGGAAGAGGTTTTTACACTGAGGGTGGCAAAGCACTGGAACAGCTGCCCAGGGAGGGTGTGGGGTCCCTTTCTGGAGACATTCCGCACCAATCTGGACACATCCCCGTGACCTGCCTTGGCAGGGGGGTTACACTGGGTGCTCTCCAGAGGTCCCTTCCACCCCCAGCAATTCTGTCATTGCAGTTCTGTGTTCTGCAGCAGTGCAACAGCAAACTCCATCATTTCCTTGTTTTTAACCCGGTGTTGCCTCCATCTCCACTCTTGTTCCTGCAGAGTAAATGTGCTTTCTCCCCAGACTCCCCTCCCAGAGCTCAGGGTGGGAGCACTAATCCACTTTGTATTAGTTGCTGCAAGAAGAGAATCTGTCAGGTATCATTTAGAGCCACGCTGATGACTTTATAGTGTCACTTGACTTCCAGGTAACGAGGCAGAGCAGGGAGGGAGCTGTTACCTGGGCAGGTCTGTGTGGAGCTCTGGAGCCGCGCAGAACTCGGTGTCAGAGCTCCAAGAGACACCTCAGTGCATTGTCAGCCACGAGAAGGTGGCAGCGTCTTGTCTCCCAGCCAAATTTAACTTCATTATAATTTGTTTCTTAAAAACACCCACTTCAATGTAATGTGTAAAATGCTCGGCTTTCATGAGCAACTCTATGGAAAAGCTGTAAGGCAGCTCCTCTGCATTTGGCAATTATATTATATTACAATATATTAAGCTGCAGAAAACCTAATCTAACATGATAATTTAAAATCATAATTTACAGTGCTTTACAAGGAGCATACAAGGCAGGTTACAATAACACGTTGCCGTTCCATATCAGACAGGGAAATTATTTACTCATCTATTATCTAGTTTTGCAAAATGTTCTGGGCACATTTTATCTATTTATCTATCTATTTATTTATTTATTTATTTCAGTCGGGTTTATTGCATTTATATTGAATAAATATTTTTTGCTTATTTATTTCTGTACTATTTAGTGAAATTTGGTGACTGGTTCTCTTCCTAATAACTGTTTGGGTCGAGTGTTTGCATTAAATGGGGAGTGGTTTCAGGAAAGGAGTATTGTTTGAGGAAGTCTAGATTCATCCAGATATTCTTTGCTGCTAAAAACACGAAAAGGAGGAAGGATCCATTTTTAAAAGACTTTATACAGGTTGTGACGCAGCATTTGATGAATCATTTAATATGCAGCACGTGATGCAGAGTGTCAACAACTGGCTCCTGTTGCAGCCTTTGTTTGGAGCTCAGTCCCACTCGCTCCCAGACCAACTCCAGAGAGCAGCAGGCTGGAGCCCTCTCCCAGTGTTCCCAGTCACCCCAGGATTTTGAATAAGCTCTTGTCAAGCATGTATTGCTGTTTCAATCTAGTGTTAGGAATCTAGAATTAAAAGAAACATGGGCTACTTAACAGCTGATTTACCAGTTAATGGTTTCGTTCTAGTCTAGTATCTGACTTAAATTTATTACTCCCGTTAGTGATATTTTATCTGAGTGTGTATTAAATATTGGGGCTGAGTTTGCAGCACAGAGGGAAGGCGCCTGCCCCAAGTTTATATAATCAAAACCTTTTGTATTCAGCCTGGAGAGGAGGAGACTGAGGGGGCACCTTGCATTTGGGGAGACCTTCCTCCCAAGGGCCAGAGGAGGGGCAGCTCCGACCTCTGCTCTGTGACAGCACCCAGGGAACGGCTGGAGCTGTGCCTGGGAGATTTATGTTGGATCTCAGGGAAAGGTCTTTCCCCCAGAGGGTGGTGGGCACTGACCAGGCTCCCCAGGGCAGTGGGCACGGCCCCCAGGCTGCCAGAGCTCCAGAAGACAATGGAACAGGGACAAGGTGGGATTGTTGGGATGTCTGTGCAGGGCAAGGGGTTGGATTCTGATCCCTTCCAGCTCAGGATATTCCAAGATTCTGTGGTATAATGAAGAGCAGGATGTGCTTTGCCAGCACCGTACCAGCACTTTGGTCTGGATCCCATTTCCTCCATGAAACACCCCCGGACATTAGGGGTGAGGAGGGTGCTCCCAGCCCTGAAGGGAAGTTGGTTCCCACCTGGCCACCTCAAGCTGGCCATGCAGGGTTGGGGTGACACCTGGGGACCTGCCAAGCAGCAGAGCCTGGAGGGAGACGAGTCTGGTCTGGCCAGCAGCCCCCCAGAACAGGTGTGGAAGAGGCAAACTGGCCCCAGGCTGCACTCTGATTTTGCTCTGAAACCAGGCTCAGGTGAAAATATTAACAGAGGATGGAGTGACAAAAAGGGAAGAGGGAGGAGAGTCATTTTAGCTTCAATAAAGTAAAACAAAGTAAAGCTTCTTTTTCATTTCATCTCTCCCAACTCAGTCATAGAATCACAGAATCACAGGATGGTTTGGATTGGAATGGACCTTAAAACTTACCTAGTTCTGAACCCCAGTTTTCAGTCCCTGCAAATCAGTGTTTTGTTGCTGATGTGTCCCATCAATGTCCCAGGTGCAGAGCCCAGAAAATGCCTGAAAATAAGAGAAATTTAGATCTAAGTGTGGATTTCTGGTTTGTTTGTGGTTTTGGTTTTTTTTACTTTTCATTTTTAGTTTAAAAACACACTGTCACAGTGATGGTTTGCACCGGTGTGGGATCCACCTCTCTTGTGGCGGGGAGGGGGGGTATTCTCTGGGAATAAGTCAGTGGTTAGGAAAATAGAGACCCCAAGTTTTGGGTTCAAGGTCTCTTATGCAGCAGGAGCAGCTCTGTACCCTCAAGTTCATGGTCGTACTTGAAGCACCGGTGAGTGATGCCCATGGTTTCTGTCATGCTCCACATAAACAAAAATACTTTGCATATTTTAATTAAACTGTGCTGAATCACTTTGCAGAAGGATGTTAATGCTCAGCCTATGACATTAGTGTGCTTCCCTGGTTGGGAATATTAATGATGTCACTGTGCATTTGCCAGTGCGTTGGCAGTTTATGTGATAATTGTGTCATTCCCAAATCTAGAAATTACCCCAATATTCTGGGATGCAAAGGCTGTGGGATTTATTTGGTGCCTCTGTGAAGGGCATTTTATTTGGCATGACTTTCTTCATAATCATGGTCTCACCAAGGCATCAGGTTTGAAGTTTGGGTGACTGGAAGGGGTCACTGCTCTTCTTCTTCCCAATGAAACTGGTGGGGGCTTTCCTTTGTGGAGCTGAATTTTCGAGGATCCAGCCCAGTGCTAGAGAGTTAATATGGATCAAATCTTGATGGAAAAGATCACCAGCTCACAGTAAAGCTTTCCAAATTCATGAAGCTTTCCAAATTCCCACCCATCTGTTTCGTTTTCCGCTTTCCACTGTGGAAGTGTGAAGTCAGACCACTAATTGCCGTTGGCCTTTTCTGTAGCCCCTTTCTCTGACCTGACTGCTCCAGTATGTCCCTCCCTTCTTGTCTTCCAAGGTGCCTGGGAAGGACAATATGAAAGATGTCCAGCGCTGGTTGACAGTTGGACTTGATGATCTTGAAGGTCTTTTACAACCTTAACAACCCTGTGATTGCTGTCTCCTCATCAGCCTCAAGTCTTCACTCATGTACCTCTCTCTCTGTCTCTTCAGAACCTTTCAGTTTTCCCCCTTTTCTTTCAAGTATGATAATTTATTTTTTTCGAGCTTTCTTACAGACTTTCCTTTCCCACCTTTCATTTCCCACACAGCAGGTTGGCTGTGCCCTGCTTTTCCTTACCCAAATATTCCTGTGCTCCGTCATCATGCAAAGCTTCACATTGGGCTCTTTGGCCTTTCCCCTGCTCTAAGCTCATCCACAGGGCATCCCGAAAACTGGCCTTGTTGTGCCTATGAACTCTTGGAGCCGGACCAAAGCTCGGTTTTCTCTCCAATGGCTGAAATGGGGACTAAGCCTGAGACTCTGCTGAATCCCGAGCCAGTTTCTTACCACCTGGCAAGAAGAAACGAGACGCAGTTTTTCCACCTCGCGCTTCCAAGCTTCATCTTGCACTGAATCCCAATTGCAATCTGCAGTTCGCTCGGCATTCGTAGCAAAGGCAGCAAACAACATCATTTCCATGGGAAGCCTGTGCTCCGAGATGTCCCCGCGAAAGTGTCACTTCAAATGGGCTGGGTGTGCAAACTGCCACCTACTTTTAAACACACTTAATGGATTCCACAGTTCCGGGTTGTAAATCAGCTCCACTGTTAAACTGTGTCTTATATACTGGTCATTTTCCTGTGTTGTGATGAAGAATAAACAATAGTTAGGGAATAAACGTGTACAAAAGGAATAAATGCAGGAATTAGATGCACAGCTAATGAAGTGTATTAACCTCCCAGTACTAGTGGAGCAGAGCAAAGTCAGTGTGATTATTCGGTCCAGCCCGTGATGTTGTTCTGTGATAAAGTTCACAGGTGAAGCCAAGACATGAAAAGATGAATTACAGTATTGCCTGGCAAAAAAAGTATGAAAATTTGTCCTTTCTTTCGAAAATATTCCAATCCCTGTTGCTTTTCCATGGTTTATGCCTGTATTTTGGAGCACTGTTCCCCCAAATGGAAGGTTTCCTTAGTTTCCATGCATGGTTCTGCTCCCTGGAGCTGAGCTCCAGGGTCTGTAGACTTCCACAGATTCCAGCAGGTTGACTCCCAGCCATAGCAAAGCCCTGGGTGAAAAGTCCTTGAACTTTCTCTTCATTGTCTGTCGTCGTCTTTATTAGGTTTAAATTGATTGACTCTGCAGTGCCATTACAAGTGTGATATTTCCCAGGTTATTTAGCTGGGATCTAGTTTTGCTGGGGCCTCGTAATATGTTGGATCCTCAGCCCTGACAGACCTCCTGCTATATCAGGGCTTCTTACGTCTGAGAGATTTTGGGTCATGGGTGCAAAGTTCTCCCTTTGGCTTTGGAGCCTGCTCTCTGTGTGCACTTGGGACATGGTGAAGAACCAGAGGAGTGGAGTCTGAATAACACGTTCTGTTGAGCTATGAATCACGGGATCACTGAAGTTGGAAAAGACCTCCAAGATAATTATCACTCTAATTTTTAAATTGTTGTGGTAACAATGTGAGTGCAACCAGCAGGTCCCCGCAGTCAGTGTGGAAATGCCATTGCACAAATGAAGAGCCTCGGAATACTTTTGTTTGTTCCTGGGGCTCAGGCAACTCCGCTTTGGAAATCACTCCCAGCTATAGGCTGGAGTTGGATAAATTTCAGGGAGAAATTGTTCCCTCTCCCTCCCCAGGCAGTGGCACACGGTTCCTTGGCGCCCCGGGGGCTGTGCAGGCGGGGTTGGGGGATCCTGAGCTATTCCAGGCTCTCCTGGGCTTTGCCTCCCTACCTGGAATAGGTTTGTTTCCTACCTGCCCCTCTGTGCACAGCCAGAGCAGCACGTCCCAGTCCCCATTAATGGTTGGGTGTGTCATTCCTGGTGGGCACAGGAGCCGTGGGATTAAGTGCATCCCGGTGCACACAGTGATGGCCAGGACAAGTTTATTTTTTTTTAACATATAACTGTAATAGTGTAACAGAAAAGTGACTCTTTTGTCTTTTCCTTGCTTGTTTAAATGTATCAGAGAATCCTGGAATATCCTGAGCTGGAAGGGACCCCCAAGGATCATCAGTCCAACCCCTGGCCCTGCACAGACACCCCAACAATCCCCTTCTGTCCCTGAGAGCATCATCCAAACCCTCCTGGAGCTCTGGCAGCCTTGGGGCCATGCCCACTGCCCTGGGGAGCCTGAGCAGTGCCCACCACCATCCTGATATCCAATCTAAAGCTGGCCTGGCACAACTCCAGCCATTCCCTGGGACCTGTCCCTGGTCACACGGAGCAGAGATTGGAGCTGCCCCTCAGGAGGAAGGTCCAGACTGTTTTTAATATGTTTTAATCTTGACCCTCCAGGCAAAGCGAAGACCATAACCAGGTACTGCAGAGCGGGCTCTGCCTTTCCTCTGACAGTGCAGGTGTCTTTCCTTCCCTTCCTCTGCAGATCCTCCTGTCTGGGAGACCCTTGGGCATTAACAACACAAAAATAGGCTCTCAGAAGTGATTAAAAGGCATTGCATTAGGGGTTTCAAAGTGGTTGAAGTATTTTAGTTGCTTTCTGTGAACTTAGCCCTTGGATCTCCAAACTTTCAGTGTCCTTGTAGACCCTGTGCCTTTGGCAGTGAGAGCCCCAGTGGGTTTCCACCTCAGCTGGGGAGATGCAGGTGGGGACAGGAGGTGCTTCAATGTAGGCACAGAGATCACTGAAGTCTTGAAGAATGAAAATGGTGCTGTTTCAACTCAGTGGGGAAAAAAAACCCAAACAAAAAACCCCAAAACATAAGAAAACATGGCTCTTTTTCTCACAGGTATTTTCTATGTTTCTGTGTGCCTGTTTAAGTGTGGGACAGTCACTGTGCTGTAAATATTCGTCTTTTGGCTACAAGACAAAACTGATTGTTCATCCCTAGAGATCACCTGACATTTTGGAGACGGTACAGGTGTTAACCTCTCTGTCTGAACCGGGGACAAACACGGGTGACTGCATTGTGAGCCAGCCTGAGATGTGCTGAGGGCTCCCTGACGACATCCAGTGCTTCCACTGGGATCCGCTGGATCTGCCGGACTGGGATCCACACGAAACGTCACTGGGGGAAAAGACCCAAACTGTGTGGTCACCTTCTATGGGGAAGCAAACGTGTGCTTGGTCTAAACCTTGGTCTCTGCCCAGAGACCTTGTGGATGCCCCATCCCTGGAAGTGTCCAAGGCCAGGTTGGAGCACCCTGGGCTGGTGGAAGGTGTCCCTGCCCATGGCAGGGGGTGGCACTGGATGGACTTTGAGGTCCCTTCCAACCCAAACTGTTCTGTGATTCTAAATTATGAGCGCCATTGAGCTCCTGTGGAAGAGGCCCAGGCGATGAGGAAATGCCACAAGCAGCCTGGCAGAGCTGCCGAGGAGCAAAGTCGGTGCCTGTTATCACAACAGCGAGCACATCAGACCTTCTCATCCCCGGCAGGAGCGGGGAGATAATGCCCATAATCTCGAGTGCCTCGGGTACACGCCACGTGTTTCTAACACCTCGCAGAGTTTGGAGATGGAAGGGACCACGAGGGAAGGCAAATATATGTACATATATACATGTGCAGAGTATCTTTTACCCTTTATTATGCCGGTATTTTCGGGAGGTTTAAATGCCATCTTTGGAGCAGAGCATTCCGAGAGCACATGGAGGGAAGGGGGAGAAGCTGGGAGGACCTGCTTGTCGAGCTCCCTTGAAAGAGCACAGTGTAGGTAAATTAATTGCCACAGCGCTGCTATCTGCCATGGGGGAGATGAGGTCTCACTCTAGTGGAGGGTCTCTGAGCCTCTCTGGGTGCTGTACACGAGCTGTGTGTGATTAAGGGGATCCGTAGTGGCTTTTCCTGCTTCGGGAGGGCGTGGATTCAGAAGTGCCATCCTTACCTGCGCCCGCTTTGCTTGGGGAGCACTGTGTTAATGGCACCACAATTCAGAAGATTCCAGAGTACCGTTTGAGCCAAGCCCTCTCCCCCACTCAGGGCAGCCTCCCGTGTGGAAGCACACTTGACTGCTGGGGGGTTTGTAATAGATTAGGACTAATTTTAGCAGGGTTTAAGCGGCGCAGGCGCCTGGTGCTGGGCACGGCCTGACAAAGCCAGGCTGAGGGAAGTGCACGGGCTCTGGAGTTAACAGCCTTTCACCACAGCGTTAAATTGAGATGTTTTTACCTTATGTTTTCTTTCTCGTATTTTATTTTATTCTTCTCTCATAGTTTCCTCATCCGTGCAGTGATCAGCCCTGATATACGATAGGGATTTTCACTTGAAGGACTGTGCATCTTTAAAATGTCTTCCCTTTATTCTTCCCAGATCTTACACATGTAATTTCCCCTTTAATTTGACATCATTTAACGGCACATTACACGTCAATGATGTGATCTGTGAATATTTACAATGTTCGTGTCATTTTTATTTTCTAATCCAATTTAAGTAGCTCTGCTTTTTATGACATCATGAATTCTTCAGTCTTTTTAGTCTTTTTGGAACTAATTATTCCATTAGTTCCTTTGAACCGGCTCCGTGTTGTCAGTCATTTTCTCCCCGTTTGATCATAAGACCTTTGCTGCCCTCCTTTGCATCAGGCGCCGGGGCTGGAGGGGGATGTGACCACTGCTGATAACTGTGCCTGGCGCCTCCCCGGCCCCCGCGCGGGGGGCTTTTCATACAGAAGGGCTTCCAAACGCGTTCAGCTGAGCGACTTTCTCCCGACTGCAACTTCCCTGTGCCCGCAGTAGAGCCACCGTGCTGTGTGACGTGCTGTCTCCGGCTGGAGGGGACGCCCTGCCCGGCTCCTGCCCAGGGGTGCAGCAGGACACAAAGCAGCTGGGTTTGGGGCTGTAGTGGGGCAGAGAACACAAGGGGAATTTAGGTCGCTGCCGTACGGTCCAGCTCGTGGACTGTGACTCGTGGTTATGGTTATTTTGAATATCTGGGGTTGCTGAACTCACAGGAGACAGGCTTAGCTCCTTAAGCATCCAGGCTTCCCAAAGACTTTCCCAACCTGCTTCCTGTTCTCCTCCAAAGGAGGCTGAAATGTGTGACAACCGCTCTGGGCCGCACTCCAGCGAAGATGCCCGGCCTCTCCCAGCTCCCTTGTTTACTGGGAATGTTTAACATTCCCTCTGTAATGCTAAAGAGCTCTGTTGTCTGTTGCTGCCCTCTGTAGTGATAGAGTAGAGACCACAAGATTTCTCTTGTGCAGCAATAATTCTCCTTATTGGTGATTGCAAAGGTGTTACAAAATTCCCCGTCACCGCAAACCGAGGGCTTTCCTCATTTTCCCTTCTGCTGCTTTCTTTCCTTTAGGATTATCCGATCCTCACCAGACTGTCAGGCTGGATGCTCTTCGTGGGTTCTTTATTTCTTTTCAATTAATCTTTAGAATGTACCAGGATAACACTTTTAGGATGCTGACCTGCTCTAAGTACAACATCTTAAAAGCCATAACACCTCCCAGCCTTTTACCCAGAGCACAGGACACGGAGAGGCTGTTCTAGATTTCACAACGTAATTGCTGTTCTACAAGGGCAAATTCACAGAAAATCCCATGTGTTGCTCATTGTCTCATTTCTTTGAAACTTTAGCAACTTTTTGGCACAGTCAGTTGTAAAATGCACGTCAACTGGGGAACAGGGAGCAGATCCTGACCTGTGTGTGTTGTCCGGCCTCTAACATTGTTTGACAGGTTTCTCCTCAGGACTGTGCTCACTGAAAACCAGCAGGGTTTTATGGTGGCACCAAGTTTAATATAAACTGTGACAGCTGAGAAAATAATGCTAGAAAATTGAACTATCAGGCAGTGTGATTGTCCTACCTCTCTGTATTTTATTTTGTTTTTCATTTAGTGTAAAAATTCAAATAATAAATCTTTGAATACAGGAGAGTTTATAAAACTTTGAGTCAGATCAGACTGTGTATCATAAATGTCAATCCTCACGTTTTAGGTGGTGGGAGTAAAAGTCCCTCACACTGATGCCTCAGAGAGGTTTTCAATTAGTGGTGATTGTGGCCTTTATTTTAATTTTTATATAATGGCAAATAACTTACTTTGCAAAAGGCAGTCTCTCAAATTGGCCCTGCCCGTCCTCCAGGTTATAAAACGTGTTTAAAATGAGGGAGTGATTAAATGTTGAAGTCTGAAGTGTGTGGTTGTGAAGTTTGGAATGCAGGAGCTTCATCTGAGGTGGTTTCAATGAGATGGGGAGCCTTAATCTGGAGATCAGCACGACTGCTCTGCTCAGAGGGGATCAGAGGCTGGTGCCAGACCTACTGGCAAGATGAAAGATTGGATACTGGGGAGAAATTCCTCCCTGGGAGGGTGGGCAGGCCCTGGCACAGGTTGGGCAGAGAAGCTGTGGCTGCCCCTCGATCCCTGGGAGTGTCCCAGGCCAGGTTGGACGGGGCTTGGAGCACCCTGGGCTGGTGGAAGGTGTCCCTGCCCATGGCAGGGGTGGGATGGGATGGGATTTAAGTGCCACCCCTGCCCATTCAGCACTGCTCTCCCCTGGAAATGGGGCAAAAGGCATTGTGTATCTAAGTGCTCTAGAGTAAGATACAAAAAAAAAATCTTTTTGGCAATTAGCTTCAATCTTATAACATTATTTTAAACATATCAGAAGTTACCCTTGACAGGTATGTGGAAGCTAATGATAATTTGAGGAATAAATTACATTCAACAATAGAAAGCAGAAAACAATAATTCCAGAGAGATAACTTTCCATAATAAGTAAGTAAAGGAAATAAAGACAGACATTATGGTTATAGCATAGCTAGGTGTTAAATTTATATGCTAATAATTACATATTTGTTAGGAAGAATAGTTGAGTCTGATCACGTAGAGTGAGAAGCAGGGAAATGCATTGTGGAGAGGATTTGCTTTAATCCTGCCTGCCCAGCCCGGCCGTGTGTGTGGGTTTGCTCTCCTGGAAGGATCTCCAGGGAAAGACTGATGCCCCCACCAAACAGAGTGGCTTCCTTTGCCTTCCAGGAGGCGTATTTTGAAATATTTCCTGTGCTCAGAAGTTTAAAAGGGAGCCACCAGATCCTATAGAACTTGTTAATAAATATGGATAATAGGCAGGAATCGTTTTTTCCTCCACCAAATTGCAGCGGAAGGAGGCAAAGCAAATCCTCCAACAAAATAGAATTTGTGTAACTGAGTTACAAAATCAAAATATTTATTGATGACATCACATGAAAATAACCTCATGTGTTGCTCCTTCACGTGACAATGGGGAAAAAAGCCCAGCCCTATTCTTCTCCTAAAGTGAAGGTGTTTAGTTTGTAATCAGCTGGGAGCAGTGAAGTGGAACTCCATTAGGGCCGTGGCCGCTCCGATGCTCCGTGCAGACTGCTCAGCATCCAGGCAGGTTAAGTGGGAAAAGAAATGACTGCGACTGTCTTGTGAAAAAACAATCTGGTTTGTGTCTTTAACACGGCTCTCACATTTCTGATAATCCCTGTGAGCACCTGACCTGCCTGGGGACATCTCTCTGTAAAATTCCCACGTGCTCCCATTGGGGTTTTGTGTCAGAAAGGTGTCAAACAAGCTGGTGACACCTGTTGTTCCCAGGGGGACAAAGAGAACTCTCAAAAGTTAGTTCGGAATACTTAAAAACTCAAGAAATTTAAAATCCAGGAGGTTTTTCCTTTCGTTTTCTGTGTTATTTTGATGAAAACAGGATACCGGGAGATTTGATTCCGTAAGACCCCCGTGATTCCCCTTAAATTAGGGGAAAGCTCCAACACATAAAATTACAGATGCAGAGATCTGATCAAAGCCTTCGAGTTACCCGAATTCTTTAACTTCAACCATATTACAAATAATTCCTCCCATTATAAATCCCATCCTCAGTGCTGTGTTTGTATTACCCCAATATCAGTTGTTTCCCTGGAGAACTGCAATCCACGTTTTCCTTCGTGCACCTCACCTGTGCCTGTATTTTGCTCTTTATTGATCAGAGCCGCTGGTTGAGTGTATTTGTATTTCCCTGAAGTGATGGGAAGTCTGAGAAGCGAACCACGCCTTGGCTGGAGGGGTATGATCCCGGATGGCCCTGGGATTGCTGGGGGTTGCTGGGCACTCGGACAGTTTGGGTGGCAGGGCAGGGCCATGGACATGCTCTTGAGCACTTTAATTATCGGTGGGAAGAGGATTTATTGTTCTCCTCCTTCCTGAGATGAGGAGGAAACCTTTCCAGCCGCCCCCTCTGCGGGTCAGGGTGATGAAACAGGATGGGAAGTTTTAAGGACGTTTCGTTGCGCTTTTCCCAGGCTGCCGAACGCAGCAAATAAACAGGTTTCCACCCTCCCGGCTCCAGGAACTGCTCGAATCTCGGCAAAGCAGATAATTGAGTGTACCTGTGGCACGGGCCTGTGTCTAATCAGTCGGCTGTGTAGGTGGGTAGTGTCAAGTGCCATTCATCTGCTTCCCCTGAGCTCTGGGGAAACAAGGAGGAGGGGGAGTGATAAGACAAAGATATATAACCATGTTGACCACTGAAGTACATGGTTAACAACTTAATTATCTGAGTTCAGCTATCAGTCAGCAACAAACCTGCACAATTTAGACATACTTTATAATTTGCTATAAAAATGGCATAATGATAAGGACAGTGTTGCTCGAATTAGAATCTGCATTAAGTGTGTTTAATTTAATTTTTCTAATTATATTTCTAATAGCTTAAATATGTGCACTGATAAAATGGTTAGCCACCTGCATTTAAATGCCACCTGATGCGTTTATTTTGGAACAGTAGAAGATTGATATAATTTGAGCTCGAGCTCCTCTGAAAATTCCTTTATTAATGGGTGTTAAATTATTCTTTGTGGCTGTGCTGCACCAGAAGTCCTGGAGCTGTCACCAGTGTGGGAATCACTGTGGAATGCTTTAAACCTGAAAATAGTTATTATTTTTACTCAGCTGGGGGTGGAGTCTGTTTAATTAAAACCAAAAATTGCATTGGTATTCCAGAGTTCTTCAGTGGTCATTAATGGGGGGATTTTTTTTGTTACTCAGGTGAGTTAAATTTTTTGCATAGGAATGTGTGTATTGAGTGTATTCCATGTAAATCCTCCCCGTATGACACGGACTTCCCAAATTATTTAAATAGTCAAAGTACAGCCAATTCTATGCTGCAGTTTCAGTGAGAGCTCCTCTTTGCACATGGTTTATGAAATAATTCCTCTTTTGAGCTGAAACTGCCCTTTTGCCTAAATCTCTGTGTCAGATCAAGGCAAGTATTAAAAAAGTGATTAGAAACACACAAAGAAAGCTTCTTCCTTTCACAGGAGTAAATGAAAATTGACTTTCAAACCAACGTGTGTGCAGCTGATCCTGAGCGAGGATGTCTCCAGGCCAATTCAAATGTGTAATAAATGACAAATAAAATAATGACTTAGAAAACGCTACTTTAAAAAAATCAAAATAGCTTCATTTCATGACTTGCACACAGCAGATATTGTTCACAGGGCTGGAGAGAAACAGAAATCCATAGAATCAATGTTTATTAATCGTTTATTTGTACTCGGAGTCGATTTATTTTCTGTGCTTTACCACCAAACAAGGAGGTTGTGCCATGAACATGGAGAATCCTGAGCAGAGTGGATGCCTTTCTGCTGGGACATGGAATTGTAGAATTTAATCTGAGAATTTTAATTCCTTGTATGGAACAAAGTCAGATTAAAAAATACTTTTAGCAATCACCTTAAAGGACACTGGCAAAACTAAGCTGAGCGTGTCGCTCAGCCCCATGCGCCTGGGCTGGGTTCTGCCTCTGTGTCCAGGAAAACTGGGGATCTGGGAATGTGGAAATGAGGATTGTGAGCTGGAGGTGGAGCTGGAGTGGGTGGTGTCTGTTCCCAGGATGGGGCTGGAGGTGCTGTGGGGATGGAGCATTGGTGGGGATGGGGATGGAGCAGTGGTGGGNTGGGGCTGGAGGTGCTGTGGGGATGGGGCAGTGGTGGGGATGGGGCTGGAGGTGCTGTGGGGATGGAGCAGTGGTGGGGATGGGGCTGGAGGTGCTGTGGGGATGGAGCAGTGGTGGGGATGCTGCTGGAAGTGTGGCACTCCTGTGGTGAGGGGCTGGACTGTGTCTCCCTGGTCTGTCTTTTACAATTAAATATTGCTTTGCTACTTTCCCCAAAGCACTTCCTCATCTTCCCTGGCCTCAGTGACAATTTCCCCTGTGTCCGGTGTCGTAGGGCACTGCATGACTTGGGCTCCACCTGCTCCTCTGGCTCTGCCACTTGTCCACTTTCCTCATTTTTACACGACGTGAGATTTTAATACAACCACCCACAAACCAACTTATTTTGATTCAAGAGCTGGTGTCGAAAAAAGTCAAAGTGTGCAAATCTCATCTTAAGCACTTTAAACACGAGGAACACTCATTTTTCAAAACAAAACACGAGGAAGGCACGGGTTCCCTCTAAGCCCCTGGAAGTCCATGGGATTCCTTTTATTGACTCGGCTGAGCGCTGGCTCAGGCAGCAGCAGCGAATGCCACACGTACACAGGGCCCCGACTGCTTGGCATATGGTTGTTTTCAATTTCATGGCCCTTGATCTCCTATGGATTCCCTTAACATTTACCTTCATCAGAGGAGTGTTTTTAGTTGCTCGCACCAGAGGTGTGTGAATATTTAAATATTCAGATTTTGGGCGCTGGTGTGTGCAGCACCTGAGATACCTGAGGGGGGTAATCCTGCCCCTCTGCTCAGCCCTGTGAGGCACATCTGCGGTGCTGGGTCCAGTCCTGGCTCCTCAGGACAGCAGGGACAAGGAGCTCCTGGGGCGGATCCAGGGGACGGGGACAAAGATGCTGAAGGGATGGAGCATCTCTGGGAGCAGGACAGGCTGAGGGAGCCGGGGCTGTTCAGCCTCCAGAGGGGACACCCAGAGGGGACCTGCCCATGTGTGTCAGAGCCTGCAGGGAGGGGCAGAGCAGGGACCGGGCTCTGCTCGGGGGGCCCAGCCATGGGGCAAGAGGGACGGGCAGAACTGATGCCCAGCAAGTCCCACCTGGACATGGGGAAGAACTTCTTTGCTGGGCAAGTGACCCAGCACTGAAGAGAGACCAGAGAGGGGCTGGAGTCTCCTCCCTGGGGATATTCCAGAGCCGTCTGGACACAACGCTGTGCCATGGGATGGTCATCCCATCTGACTCTGCCTGAGCAGGGAGGTGGGATCGGGTGACACTGCGGTCCCTTCCAGCCTGACCCATCCTGGGGTTCTGAGAGAAGCTTTGCTGCAGGTTTTCCTCAGCTGTGGGCTGACACAAACTCGGGACGGTGCTGTGGGACACACTGTGTGTTGGAGAGTGCCGAGCCGGGAGGAGCCGTGTGTGTTCATGGGTGCTCCTGTGGCTCAACTCCTCCGAAGCCCTTAATGCCACGTCTCTGCTTCCCTCGGCGCCTCCTCTGCCCCCTCCCACGTCCCCGGCCTCCCTCCCTGGCAAACACTTCCATAAAGCTCCATTATCCCCACGGCTGAGAGACAAGTGCCATGTGCCAGCACAAGAAAATGAAATCAGTGTTTAATTACCAAATATTCTACATCTAAATTTAAAAAAAAGCTTAAATAATTCAGTTTGATTTGGTCTAATTAGCCTGATTTCCTAGTATTTAGCCCTAATTATGTGATACATAAGCCCTAATTATGTGGTACGTATACAGTGTGCTCTCTAAAGTTAAAGATCAGAACGGATACTGACTTAAATGATAAAATATGTTAAATTATTAATTATAATTAATCTTACAAAATAGGCATAATTAGTTTAAGTACTTTAGATATTCTACTTAATAGCGTTACGCATTATATGCAGGGTTTGAGCATTCTACAAATACTCTGTCAAGTGGAAAATACTGGTGAGTCTTTGGCTCCAAGTGAGCTCTTCCCTCGTGGTGCTGCCGGGTGGGCACGGCGGGCTCTGCCCACACGAGGGGATGAGTGACTGAGCATCCTTGGTGTCCTGCCCTCTCCCCCCCGGAGAAGAGAGCTGGGAAATCCGCCCTGAACTTCCCTCAAGGTTTATCAGATGGTGTTGCATTACCAGAGCCATGGAGGACACCAGTGTGTCGCTCAGTCCAGAGCATGGAAGGATTTGAGGTGTTCAGAGTTCACTTCTTTCTGCTCCTTTAACCTGCTCTCAGTTAGATCAGCACCCTCGTCTAGTGGAAGGTGTTCCTGGTCTCTGGAATGAGACAGTCCCCTCAAACCAAACCATTCTGGGATTCTATGAAATCAGTCAGCCCAGTAGAAAAACTGGGGGGGTATTTATAGTTCTTCTACCTAAAACATGCTTTACAGCTTATTTCTCTAGTATAATGTGGGCAAAATTGGGCTGAAATTACTGTAAAATCTGTGTCTCAACAGATTTTTTTATAGTTCTGCATTTTGATTAGGTCAGAAGTTGGTGGGGACAGTTTGGCTCTGGTGCTTCAGCACAGCCCATGTGATGAAAATAAAGGAATAGGTGATGAAAATAAAGGAATAGGTGATGAAAAAGGGGGAATTCAAAAATCACCTGGAAAAAGGAAGGAAAAAAAATATTATTGTCTTTTTCATTCCAAATTTTGCATAAACAGGGGGACAGGGAGACATTCAAGAATATTTTTATAAACAGATTCACCCACTAGTGGTGAGAGAATTTTTGTTGCATATTCAGCTAATTGTTGCAGATTGGTGGTTTCACAGATTAAATAAACTTGAGTAAATACAGAAAACACAGCTTAACTAAATGATGTGTTGAAACCATTCCAAGAGATGACAAACTGCGTCCACAGGAAAATAAATTCCCAAATCTTCAGAAGCACCTTCAAAGCTCCATTTAAAATGCCATTGGATGAGCTGGATTTCCATGAAGTCAGGGCCACATGTGCCCTCCTCCCATGCCTGCCTTGCAACTGGCGTAGCACCTGACTTACTAATGCACTTCCGCCCTCATTATCTCATGGGAGAGCAAAATTTTCCTGAAGATGGCATTATTTTTGTCAAATGGGCTTCCATACCGAGCAGTGCTCTGCCTGAAGTCCATCATGGCCACAGGAGACCCCAGTGTCCCCACTGGAAAGCCCACTGGGACAGGATCTGTGGGACTGGCCTGTGTGCAGTGGTGCCAGATGTGGTGGTTCCTTCTCATTTCTGTCCCTAACAAAGGTGCAATTTTTAGGTAAAGAATTAAAGGTATTAAAATCAGTAAAAATGCTTCAAATAAGTGACTAGATGCTAAGAATTACTGTGAAGCTTTTGAAGATAAATTCAAGAGAGAGTTAAATGTCTCCAGGTTTCCTCTGCCGTGAGACAGACCTTGAGGATGAGGGGGCTGAGCTGTGCTTTAAGTGCAGTGGGCTTTTAAAACCCGCTATTTAATGACTGTCTTTGCTCCAAATCCCTTCCAATATTTGCAGTGGAGAGAGATGAGCACGTTTGGACTTGTGGGCTGGCCTTCTCCCCTTGGCTGATCCCAGCAAAATGTTTTCCTTTCATTTTCTCTGGATATCTCGCAGTGCTAAGTCAGTCCCTGCTCCTTTGCAGTCATTACAATCTATTTGCCTGAACCGTGGTGGTACCAGGGCTGCAACCCCGTCGTGGTAGGTCCTGGATGAGCAGGTGGGGGACACCTGGGGAGGCTCATGTCGAGCCTGTTCCTTGCATACACTGTGCTCGTTGGGAGGTGTTGTACCAGTCAAACAGGGCCTGATTTTCAGTGAAATGGCTCCTTGCTCCATAAAATGAGGGTGGTGGTAAATAGAGCAAGTCAGAGATGCAGGGACTCGTGTCTTCTGCTGTCCAGAATGGTCATGGAATCATACAGGGATGAGGAAGAAAGAAGAGGAAAGTGTTGCAGAATTTTGAGAGGCTGTGTGAGCCGAGGCTGGGGATGATTCAGGCCAAAAAACATAATCTTTTTTAGTGAAATTAGACTGATTTTGTCCAGTGTTGGCTTGGGGCTTGGGAGAACTGGGTTTGATTCTCTCACCTAATGCTCTTTTCATGCTCGATTTTTGTCTCCTCTGCCACAGAACGGTTGGGTTTGTTAGAACCAGTGTGAGCACCACTGGAAGTGAATTAATCCCAGAGTGGTTGGGTTGGGGGGTGACCTGAAAGACCATCCAGTTCCAACTCCCTCATCATAAGTAGGGACACCTTCCCCTAGCCCAGGCTGACCAAAACCCCATCCAAGCTGGCCTTGAACACTTCCAGGGGTGGGGATTACATCCTGGAGAGGATGCCAACCCAGACACAGGTACCACAGCTCCCAGTATCTCTCCCTGCCACGGTGCCAAAGCCAGGGATATCCCCTGGACAGGTCAGCAAACACAGCATCGTTTCCCAGCCGTGGTCCTTCCCGGAGCCGCTCTCCTGTTCCCTGCATTCCCCGGTGCCCTCCCCGCTCCTCTCCGTGCCCGCTGTCTTCTCACCCCGTAGCCATTTGTGCACTCGAGTAATGGAAGGGACACCTTAAATCACATTGTCTGCAGACATTACAGGGAAGGATGGGACTTGCCACTGTGGATCAGAGCACTGGTCCATCTCACGGGGCTCCTGCCCCGCGGCGCCCGCCGGGGAGCGCGGCCGGAGCCGTGTCCGAGCGCCCACCGCGGCCCCGGGACACCGGGCAGGGATCTGCTCTCCCAGACTCCCCGCGAGCACCCCGTGCCCTTCAGCGGGAGAGGAATATGTGCTTTACAACCTGTTTCTAAGCTGGTGCTTTGACGCAAAATTGCTTTTCCTCCTTAATTAAGCTCTCCTTGGGATTTGCTCAGATGTTCGCTGCTGACAAAGTGTTTCTTACCATCTTTTTCCCTCTTTTTTCTCCACATTGATTTAATAGTTTAACTAAGTTTGATTCCTGGCTCGTCCTTTTGCAATCTGGACAATGTTTCCAAGTAGATGTAAAATAAATGTGACAGAGCGATACGGTCCTTTAAATTGAGCTTAATTTTCCTGGGAATGCTGGGGAGGGAGCCTGCAGTGGCTGCTGCGTGAATGGCTCTGTGCACATGGGAGCCCAGAAGGGCTCATTGCAATGTCACATGGAACTCTAGGTCTTTCCTGAATTTTCTCATTCCTCTTTGGGTCCCTTTCCATCACCCCTTGCACAATGAAGCCATTCCCTCCTCTGTCAAACCAATCTTTCCTTATGTTTTATCGCCTCCTGTAGATGTTGATGAAATACCGGTAAGAATAATTATTTACCATTAGCTGGGATGGTGTTTCTGATCCTTTTCTCCCTGTGCTGCAGAAGATGGGCAGTGGACACTTCACTGAGCAAGGAAACACGGCTCCCTGGAAATGCAACTTTTCCTTGAGAAAGAGAATAATACTTTCTACTTCTTAAAAAATATTTAAATCTCTTCTTCTTCTTTATTTAAAGGAAAATTCTGTTTCTCCTTGACAATGTTATGCAATTGTTCTAAATACTTGTTTCCTTAAGGCAACTCTGGTACAGGCCAATAAGTGATGGAAGGAGTCTCCTCAGTGGGTGTGAGATGGGCAGGGGCTGGGAGGAGGAGAAGGCCCTGCATTAGGTCTCTTGCTGTTTTCCCCTGAGCAAATCCTCTCTGTGAAGCAGATGGCCACAGCAGAGGGACTGGGAGCAGCGCTGAGCGTGGGGCTCTGCCTAAGACCGTGTGTAAACACTGTCATAAGCTGAGCTTTACTGGGCACTAATCCATGAAGATATTAAAAATGTTACCTGCGGCACGTTGCCGAGGTCTCACTGCACAGTGGGGTTGCTGTGTCCTCCGCAGAGCCATTCCCAGGCTCTCCATCCTCTGCCTGCCCTGGGTGAGGGGTGTGCCCAGGGCTGGGGCTGCTCCTGGTGGTGATCCATGGATCCCTCACCACCCTGCTCTCCCCACGGATGGCGGGAGCAGGAGCTCCAGACACATTCAGTGCTCCTGTGGGTCTGCTGGGGCCACGGGGCTCAGCAAGCCCGGGAGAGCCGCTGCAAGGAGGTGACGTGGCAGCAGGTGACGGTGTTGGAAGGGGCAGCTTTTTCTTTATCCAGATTAAATATCATATCGCAGAATCATATTGTAGAATGGGTTGAGTGAGAAGGGATCTTAAAACCCATCCCATCCCACCCCCTGCCATGGGCAGGGACACCTTCCACCAGCCCAGGATGCTCCAAGCCCCGTCCAACCTGGCCTTGGACACTCCCAGGGATCCAGGGGCAGCCACAGCTTCTCTGCCCAACCTGTGCCAGTCCCTGCCCACCCTCCCAGCCAGCAATCCCTTCCCAATATCCCCCCCATCCCTGCCCTCTGGCAGTGGGAAGCCATTCCCTGTGTCCTGTCCCTCCATGCCTTGTCCCCAGTCCCTCTCCAGCTCTCCTGGAGCCCCTTTAGTCCCTGCAAGGGGCTCTCAGCTCTCCCTGGAGCCTTCTCTTCTCCAGGTGACCCCCCCAGCTCTCCCAGCCTGGCTCCAGAGCAGAGGGGCTCCTCTCTTTGGTGGAATTTCTCATCCTCCAACACACCCAGGTCCTTCTCCCCAGGGCTGCTCCCCATCCTTCTCCACCCAGCCTGGATTTGTGCTTTGTCCATCCCATGTTCTATCACCGAGCGGCACAACCAAAGCTGCAGTGGTACAAAGAGACACAGACAGGAAATGGAAACGCTCCCAGGAGCGGGTTCCTGTTGTCGCAGAGGAAATCTCCTTCCCACTCTTTCTTGCCCACCTTCCTTCCCGTCTCCATAGATTTGTTATTTTCTTCTTTGTACAACAAATGCAACTGGAGATGAGCAGAAATAGGAATTTGTGATATAAAATGTTGTATTTATGTGGCTTCAGGCTCCTTTGGCTGCAGTTTCAGGTAGGGATTGTATGCAAATGGGAATCTTTGTGCTGAATGCATGGCACGCTGTCAGTGACCAAGGCAGAAACCCTACATGGCATGAAGTGCAGGTGAGGGCAGCCTGTGAAGTCCTGGAGCTGTGAGGTGTCCTGGGCTGTTCTTCAGCAAATCAGAGGGTTGCAATGCCCTTTTGTTTCACATTTTTGGGCTTTCCGATCTCTGCTTCTTATTTATTTTAAGGGAAATTATCTTTCTCCTTGACAACTGTATGGGATTATTGTAAGTCTTTGTAGAGCTTGAGTAAATAAATATTATTTAATGGGTTATTCCACAAACCAGATGTAAAACCAAGTGTCTCATCCGGTGACACATTTGCAAATACCTGGGGCTGAATTAAAACCAACTCGGAGGTGAATCTGCTAACCAGCACTTTCAGCTCAGGGAAGGGTATTTTTGCACCAGTTTTGAGAAGGATGGATTTATTTCCATAAATATATTTCATGTCACTGGGATAGTACTGGGGAGCAGCACATAACGGGATTTTTTACTGTCTTACGTGTGTTTATGTACTTTTTAATCTACTGTTTGTTTTATAAAATGGGCGAATATAACAATTTTTTTTGTTCTATTGGAACTGCCTAAGAAAAATTATTTAATACACAAAGGAATTTCTAAATCTGGGTTTAATTTTTTTTATATTCTGCATTACAACACGGAAAAAAATCTGTCCTTCTGTCTGACTAATGTTAGTTTGATGATTATACTAATATTAACTGCTTTACTTGAGTAAGCAAAGAAAAAGTAAAATACCAGTCAGACCAGCTGCTAATTCACAGAGTGTTGTACTCTGGTTATTAAAAATACCCAAAAGATGTACCTTTGTGGTTCAGTCTTTTGAATTAGAAGCAGAATATTAATTTAGGCCTGGAGCATGATTAAACATTGTAAGGCCCCTTAAGAATTTTCACCAAATTTTCTTGGATTTCTCTTTATTGGGTCTTCCTCGACTGTGTTTAGCTCTGTAATTGCTTTGCTCCTTTGTTGATAGGTTAAAGCACAATGTGATTTTCTCCATGTCATAATATTTAAGAGGCTGGTTCAATGTTCCGCATGTATGATGTGCAGCTGAGGCACCCGCACCCGGCGGGGGGGGTGGGCTCGCCGCCTTCTGGGGGATTTTTCCCTTCCCTCCTTCTTTCCCTTCTATTTATGAAATTATCCAGAAGGCTTCTGCTCTGGAAATTTCCTTTCCACCACGAGAGCAGGTTCACCGGAAATTTAGGAGGGGTTTTCTGGAGCAGAGAAACTCCCGGTCACAGGTAAAATGGGGTAAGAAAACCCAGCTTTGGGGGATTTGTGGGGTTTCTTCCCTTCCTTTTTCTTTCTTCATTTATGAGACTCTGCAGAAGGCTGCCGGGGCGCAAATTTACCTGTGCTTCCACCCCAAGTGCAGGTTTCTTGGAAATTTAGGAGCGGTTTTCTGGAGCAGAGAAACCCCCAATCACACACAAAATGGGGTAAAACAAAAAAGCCCAGCTCCTTCCCTTCTCTCCTGTTTTGAAGGAGGAATTCAGAACATGGCATTTTTCAAGTTTCTCAGGGAGAGCCAAGAGTTAAAATGTAATAATTGAAACTCGTTCCTCGTGTGCACCAAAGAATTGCTCTTTGGCACAAAGAAGATTAAAAATTGTGGAGCACAGGCAGGATGTCTCAGGTAGAATAAACCAAGTTACTCTGGGGTCCAGCACTGAGCTTGGCACGTTCTCACCACCCTGGTTTTGGATGCAGTGGTGATGGTGGTCTTTGTCCTCAGAGGGAACATCTGCCTGGGGTCCTGGCCCACCAGGACAGAGGGCAGAGAGGGGATTGCCCTGCCTGGGGACAGCCAGCTCTCCCGGAGCTGCCTGAGCAGAGCTTGTGCAGGAGAGAAAGTCAACACGACCAAAATTTGCTTCTGCCACCTTCAGCAGAGCAGCAGCTCTGGGAGTTCCTCTCGAGATACAAGGACAGTCAGGACGGGGCGTGTGCTGCCCCAAGCCAAGGAGGGAATTGGAAGAGAAATAAAGCATCGAGGGCTGAACTTGAGGCTGATGGTGCTGGCAGAGCACACGAGGAGGGTCAGGAGAAGTGTTGTGTTGCGTGAAAGCTCGGCTTAGAATCATCTCAAAAAGTAACGTGTATGTGCCAGGTATCGTTCTTCAGAGAAAAGGCACAATCCTAAACAGGTGAGGGATGGTAGTTTAAATTTTAATGAGATTTTAAACGTCCGTGTCCTCGGCGTTGCAGAGGAGGCCTCGTTAACAGTAATGAGGGATATGTGTGTAGATCGCTCTGGATCCAGAAAGGGTTTGAAGGCCTAATATTTGGCTGTGGCTGGATAATTTATATATAGCACTACCAGGACTCTAATATGTCAGCAAAAATGTCAACACCGTTCTGGAGTGCCATCACATAGAGATATTCAGACATATTGACATCATTACTCAGGAAGGTAATAATTGCCTTGCACATGCGTTGGTAAAGACCTCCCTCTCCTCAGCGTTTACAGAGGAAGACTGATAAAAATACTGGTATGTCCTTTTTGCACAACACAAGGAAAGAGAAATCTGATAAAAAGGACTGCACTAGATCTGAGATGGGCCCCAAGGCCACCCTCAAGCACTGAGTGGCTACAACAGTGGGTAAAAATCTAAAACACATTTTATTTGAGCATGTCCCGGGCAAGATGATAAGAACAGTGGCACTGAATATTGAAATACGCCATCATATAGAGAATAAGCTGCCAACTCATTAATAAATAATGATTCATGGTGATAGCAGTGACCAAAGAGACCATGTCTTGAGGCACACCATAAGAAAAACCTTTTATTTAAATCCTTTATAGGGGAGGGAAGCAGGAAGGAGGAGGATATTAACTACACGTAGAAGAAATCTAAAATCAAAGGAAATTTGACCTGAATCAGGACATTGAAGTTTCAAGCCAAGGAGCAGGTTCTGCAGGAGGCGGTGGGTGACCATAGCAAGGTCTGTGGTGGCATCTCGGGGCATCAAAGAAAAAGCCCATTGAAGCTCAAGGCATCAGTTGCCAAAAGTGAGCAATTCCATGTCTTCTTCTGGAAAAGCAGTGTGGACTGACATCACCAGCAGCCCTTGGGCACAGGCAGGGGAGAGAAGCCTGTGATTGTCACACTGTCCTGAAGAAAACCTTGTCCTCTACCATGTTGGCAGCAGCAATTAGGATTTCAGGAAGCACAGGAATTGGGCTCCAATAATTATATAAAGGCGGTGATGACAATTTCCGAAATACAAACAACCCGGGCAACCCAAAAAATCTGTTGTCCTGGTCTAGTTAGTGCAGCTCAAATGGTGCATTAATTAGTGGGAGGACTAGTGCAGACGTTTCGGTCTCAGATTCAGCAGGAAAATTAAAATCGTGCAGCTCCCAGAACATACCAGCTGCTGGAGTTGGAGATCAGTGTCCTCTCAGACTTTATCTCCGTGTGATTTGAGTGTGCTCTGAGTTGCAGTTAAGTCATGAAATAGCAGGAATTCATTTTGAAGTGCTAATATTATCTCAGTACGTTCAAACCGAACAGGCAATTTGGCTTTTAAGTTTCCTAAGACATGGGAAGTTGTTTGTTAAAAGTCTAATCAATGCAATTTTTATTTAATGCAATATATGGAATTGTGTAATTCCAGCATAATTTTAGCTCATTTCCCTCCATTTCCCGTTTTCCTGTGGGCTGTCCAGCTGCTCTGGAAGCATGTT
The DNA here is from genome assembly GCA_013396755.1 of Sclerurus mexicanus. Taxonomy (NCBI): domain Eukaryota; kingdom Metazoa; phylum Chordata; class Aves; order Passeriformes; family Furnariidae; genus Sclerurus; species Sclerurus mexicanus. The sequence continues at coordinate 109,656 of VWZF01001879.1, read as the reverse complement.
CCCTGAAAGTAAATCTTCACACTCACGGAATGACAAACCCTAGAACTACACTAATGGCATTGTTTTGCATGAAAAATCCACAGCCAGGAAATAAAATCTTTTAAACTTCCAAAAGTTTTTCTTTTCCTCCTAGTGAAAGTGTGGGGAAGTCTGGAGTTACCGAGGTTGTACCCATTGTTAGAACATTTTAAAAAATCAACAGAGCAAGTTGCACTTTGGGTTAGATAATCTCTTCCCATGACACACAGGCTTCCCTTGCACTGGGAGGTTTTGCAGTTTGAAGAGTTTTATCTGAATTGTCGCTACGGGAAGGAAACATTTTGCTCCTGTTCCATATAAATTCATTTTGGAGCAAGGTCATTTCAAAAAAAACTAAGCCAAACTCAGCGACCAGAATAGAGAAATTGATGCTTTGAAATTCTCGGTGTTGTTTGAATCCAGAATTTTAGTAGAAAGTTTTTTGGAAAGAGTATTTCCCTGTGCTATAAACGCACCCCCGGCCACTGCCCCCAGCGCTGTCCGCGGTCCTTCCTTTCTTCCCTTTACTGGCTTTTCCTTCCTGCGGGTGATTCCTGCCCTGTTCAACCCTGGCAGGCGCTGGTGCATGCCCCCTGTGACTGGGCAGCCCTCCCAGCAGCTCCTGCCAGGTTCGGGCAGCGTTCCTGCCGTGCCCGGCGCCGCGGGCGGGGGATGCTCCGAGCGCCGGCGCCGCTGCCGTGGCCTTGCCGTGCGGGGACCGGGAAACCTCCCTGCCCGTGCAGGGGCCGAGAAGCGCCCCGGCCCGAGGGGCTTTTCCCGAGGCTGCTGGTGGAGCGCTCGGGCTGGAAGGGGCGGTGGGATTGAGCGCTGGCTGCGCAGCATCAGGGCCGATTACGGGGGCAGTTGTCAGCGGGATTATTTTGGGAGCTCCCCGCGCGGGAGGAGGGGATGCTATAGATGGACGGTGACGGCTCTGCCACTTCGATTAGGGCCGGCCCCGGCCCCGAGAGCATCCCGCGCACCCCGCGCATCCCACCGCGGAGCCGGCACAGCGGGCCGGGCGGGCTGGGCTGAGGATGCTCGGCGGGAGCGCGGCGCCGGGGCTGAGCCCTGCCGTGCCTGGTGGCAGGGAAAGGGCCGGGGGGAGCCGTTCCTGCCGCCCCCGAGCCCGCGGGGCACTGCCAGCTGCCAGCGGGGCGGGCACCCCTCCGGGATGGAGGGATGGACCCGCTGCATGGGCAGAAACCTGGGGAAACTCAGCTTTTCACATCATGAAACGTAGGCGGGGTTTAAAAGAATAAAAAGAATAGTTTAAAACCTCCTTTAATACAGTTTTCTGCATCTTCTGGCTCCACCATGGTGACAGCACTTAAAAGATACTTGGGGATGATCCCAGTTCATAAAATGAACAAACAGAGCTTTGCTGAATTCTAGGAATATCAGTGTCTTTTAAACTGGGTTTGTTTTTAAGCGGGGGAAAAGCAGAGAACTGTGACCTGTTGTACTCCCGTACACATAAAAAATAGGTGCTAAATATTTTATTTTCCCCCACTGGTCTATTTACTCCCGTGCCTTGCTTTTCAGTCTCCACGTGAAGGTGGGGCAGGGTGTGTGCGCTTTCCCTCCGGCAGCACACGCAGTGTCTGCTCCGCGGGCCGGCTTCCTTCGGAGGAGCGGGAGCCCTTGCCAGCGTGGAAATAGGCTCGTCATTGGCCGCCTCTGCGAGCGAGCTAGGAGGGAAAAACCTCATTCTCGGGGAAAATAATCAAAGATTGTCAGCTGCACCCGGGAATTTTTGGAGTCGCCCAGAGAAGAGTCGCCTCCTCTGCCCATATGCATTTTGACTTCCCCAATGACACATAAATATAAAGCTTATATTAAAAATATAGCTGAATTTTCCTGTGGTGTGCTCCCATCGTGCTGTTCTCTGCCAAGATATGAAGGAATAAGGCAAAAATGATGCTGTAATAATTGAGCCAGAGCATTGAAGGAAACAGCGAGAGCACAATAAAGTGTAAGAAAAACCCCCAAACCCAGCGAGCACAACCGTGGCCTTGCCCTTGCCCCGGCTCCAGCAGTCGCTGGGGGTCTCCTCTCTTTTTGGCCCCCAGGACGGTGTCTCAGCTGCTGCACACACTGAGCTGCTGGGGGCACCAGGAGCCGCTGGCCGGGCTCGGGAGGGAGATGCTACAGCCCCTTGTCCTGAGCCCTGTCCCGATCTCCACAGAGCCAGCTCTTAAGGAGCACTAAGAGCGTTCCACTGCCAAAAAGGAACTGTATTCAAGGGTTATCACTTAAATTGCAGCATGGATACACTATATATAAACATATATATAATAATGCATGTGTGCATGTGTGTGTGTGTATATATATGTGTATATATACATTTATAGTGTCTATAGGTGTGCGTATATCCACTCACAGGTATTAGATGCAGATCCCTGCACATTGTGCTGAAAAAAGGTATCTTTGAGCTGACTAATGCACTTCATTTGGAATACTTTTAAAATTCATTTTTAAATACTCCACCCTCATATTTTGAAGGAAAAATTAAACCAGTTTAAAAGTTCGTCATCCTCAATACATATTTCTTTTCCCCTTTACATTCTCTCTTTCTTTAAAAAAAAAAACAAAAAACAAACAAAGACACCTTATATAAATACAGTTATAGAGCATCGTGATTGGAATTCCCAGGGGGGATTTTTGTGGCACTTCAGAGCAAATGTGGTTGACACTTGTTCTTTGTTACCCTTGGGCTACTGTTTTGATCATCGACTGAATGGATTTATTCTTGTCAGCACAATGAATTTTGCACTCTTGTCGTGAGTAAATTTTACAATCCTTTCTCATGTGTAAATGAAGGACAAGTATATTCAGGTGCTTTATGTTTCAAGCAACTTTGGAAATTTAAAGAGGGAATTCCTGCAGATGGAAGAGCTGAACCCTGAAATCTGAATCCTACTTCCATCCGGCGATCCCGGGGAATGCATTGAGCTCCGATCCCTGATTTATTTTTCCTTCATGTGGATGGTAAGCACACGAGGCTCTGAACAGCGACGCTGAAATAATTGGTATGAAGCTGGAGAAGCTTAATTTTGATGAAGCAATTAGCAGTTGTTTCCTGATTGCTCTTACTGCCGTGAAGAGGAGGTGAAGAAGATCGTGCCGCCTCTTTCAATTCCGAACATTTCCCAGCTCCCAAGACCTTTTGCCCTTCTATTGGACACAGCAAAAGTTGCTTTGAATTTTTTTAGAAAGTGTCTTGTGACCATGGAGTCTCAAGAAGGTTAAACATAAATTAGTCATAAAGCCAACAAAAGGGAGAGGAAAAGAGGAGGCTCTATGATTATTGGCCAAATTCCTCTGGTTTCAAACTGCTGGTGTTTAATTAGAAAAAAATAAAGGCTGAATTCTATTTCCCTTTTAGAATAACAATAATAATAACAATAATAATAATAAACTCTTTGGGAAACTGCCATTTATAACCTCAAACATTAATGTGCAACGAGCTATGTAATGCTGCAGATCTGAGCAGTGTTTAAGACAACAAAGTGCTATTTGATAGTCGAGCCTTTCTGTGGAACAGCTCTTCTTCCTGCCTTTGATGTGTGGATGGTTTATTTAATCAATTATTAATCAAAGTTATGGCATTCTTCTTATATATTTAGGTAAAAACTAAAAGATGCCTTTTCTCTCTTTCTTGTTTCAATAAAAGTTTAAATAGGGTGCGAAAACCACAGACTGGAGAGCTTCCAGTGTCGGGGTTTGAGCAGTACAGGGAGCGTTTAGGGGGAAAAAAAGAGGGAAAAAATAGACATTTCTAAGTTCTGTGGCTCAGCCAAAGGCGGCCGAAGGGCTCTGCTGACCTGCCTTGCAGAGACAAAGCGCAGGACAAATAATGCCGTGGGTGTTTCCCTCGCCAGGGGCAGGGTGGGCAGCCGGACACTCGGGGTGTGGAGCTTCTCGAGCAGTTGGGAACATTTGGCAGCTTCACACAGAAAAAATGACTGCTCGGGAAATCTCAGNAAAAAACAAACAAAGACACCTTATATAAATACAGTTATAGAGCATCGTGATTGGAATTCCCAGGGGGGATTTTTGTGGCACTTCAGAGCAAATGTGGTTGACACTTGTTCTTTGTTACCCTTGGGCTACTGTTTTGATCATCGACTGAATGGATTTATTCTTGTCAGCACAATGAATTTTGCACTCTTGTCGTGAGTAAATTTTACAATCCTTTCTCATGTGTAAATGAAGGACAAGTATATTCAGGTGCTTTATGTTTCAAGCAACTTTGGAAATTTAAAGAGGGAATTCCTGCAGATGGAAGAGCTGAACCCTGAAATCTGAATCCTACTTCCATCCGGCGATCCCGGGGAATGCATTGAGCTCCGATCCCTGATTTATTTTTCCTTCATGTGGATGGTAAGCACACGAGGCTCTGAACAGCGACGCTGAAATAATTGGTATGAAGCTGGAGAAGCTTAATTTTGATGAAGCAATTAGCAGTTGTTTCCTGATTGCTCTTACTGCCGTGAAGAGGAGGTGAAGAAGATCGTGCCGCCTCTTTCAATTCCGAACATTTCCCAGCTCCCAAGACCTTTTGCCCTTCTATTGGACACAGCAAAAGTTGCTTTGAATTTTTTTAGAAAGTGTCTTGTGACCATGGAGTCTCAAGAAGGTTAAACATAAATTAGTCATAAAGCCAACAAAAGGGAGAGGAAAAGAGGAGGCTCTATGATTATTGGCCAAATTCCTCTGGTTTCAAACTGCTGGTGTTTAATTAGAAAAAAATAAAGGCTGAATTCTATTTCCCTTTTAGAATAACAATAATAATAACAATAATAATAATAAACTCTTTGGGAAACTGCCATTTATAACCTCAAACATTAATGTGCAACGAGCTATGTAATGCTGCAGATCTGAGCAGTGTTTAAGACAACAAAGTGCTATTTGATAGTCGAGCCTTTCTGTGGAACAGCTCTTCTTCCTGCCTTTGATGTGTGGATGGTTTATTTAATCAATTATTAATCAAAGTTATGGCATTCTTCTTATATATTTAGGTAAAAACTAAAAGATGCCTTTTCTCTCTTTCTTGTTTCAATAAAAGTTTAAATAGGGTGCGAAAACCACAGACTGGAGAGCTTCCAGTGTCGGGGTTTGAGCAGTACAGGGAGCGTTTAGGGGGAAAAAAAGAGGGAAAAAATAGACATTTCTAAGTTCTGTGGCTCAGCCAAAGGCGGCCGAAGGGCTCTGCTGACCTGCCTTGCAGAGACAAAGCGCAGGACAAATAATGCCGTGGGTGTTTCCCTCGCCAGGGGCAGGGTGGGCAGCCGGACACTCGGGGTGTGGAGCTTCTCGAGCAGTTGGGAACATTTGGCAGCTTCACACAGAAAAAATGACTGCTCGGGAAATCTCAGCGGCTGCTAATTAGCAGCACTGAACTGTGGGTAAGGACAGGAGATTTTAATGTGAGAGGAATTTTACAATAACCACCCCACTGAAAGAAATAGCAGGAAATGCTCCCCAGCTGACCCTTGTGGCAATCTAAGCTGCATATTGCAATAATCCTGTAAATTACTCTGCTTTTTTATACAGTAACTTGGAGTTAATTAGTAATTTAACATTCCTCTACGCTATTAAATGTCTTTCTTGCATTATATTATGTTGTTTCATGGTCTTACCTTAACACTAATGGGGTTTAGTTCTATTTTCTCAAAACAGTAACAGTAAAATAAAACTGAGCTGGAAAATTAATTAGTTCTCTTTTACCTTTGATTTACCTGTTAGTAACAATTAAGTGGCAATGCACAGGTTTGGAGCAGTGCGAGGCTCCACGGAGATGAATGGATTCCCTGGATGCGCTGCTGGAGTGGGGGTGAGGATGAGGAGTGGGTGAAGTACAGGGATGGTGCTGCAGGCTCTGAGGGCTGGGCTCAGAGGGGCTGGGGGAGCCAACCCCACATAGCTGTATCCTTGCATCCCTGCATCCCTGCATCCCTGCACCCCTGTATCCCTTCATCCCTGCATCCCTGCATCCATACACCCCTGCATCCGTACACCCCTGCATCTCCTCATCCCTGCATCCCTGTATCCCTGCACCCCTTCATCCCTTCATCCTTACACCCCTGTATCCCTGCATCTCCTCATCCCTGCATCCCTGTATCCCTGCACCCCTTCATCCTTACATCCTTACACCCCTGTATCCCTGCATCCCTACACCCCTGCATCTCCTCATCCCTGCATCCCTGTATCCCTGCACCCCTTCATCCTTACATCCTTACACCCCTGTATCCCTGCATCTCCTCATCCCTGCATCCCTGTATTTCTACACCCTGCATCCCCTCATCCCTTCATCCCTCTATCCTCACATCCATGCATCCCCTCATCCCTCTATCCTCACATCCATGCATCCCCTCATCCCCACATTCCTGCGTCCTGCAGAGTCCTGTCTCATCCCTGCATCCTCAGTGCCAGTACCCAGTGATGGGAACTGGAAGAAATGGGCAAAGCACCTCTTGGGGTTTGCAGTCCAGGGAAGCCTCCCTGGGATGCCATGGGAAGCATCCCTGGGATTCTGGGAGAAGCGTTTGTTGTGCAAAGCTGGAGTTCTGCACAATTTATTCTGTCTTTGCAGCCGCAGGAATCTGAGGGCTAATTAGAGTAACCAACAACGATGGAACATATGATCCAAGGGAAAGTTTCGGATATAATTATGTGGGGCAGCAGGTGAAAGACTCTCTCCCAGATTAATCCAATACAAATTAAAAGTTGGAGTGATTTTTTTTCTCTCCCTTCTTACTCCACAGTCATGGTTTCAGCTGCAATATTTGCTCCCTTTTAAAGCCACCAGAGGATTTGGGTTGATTGAGCCAGGCTTGAGATTTGGGTTGATTGAGCCAGGTTTGGGATTTGGGTTGGTTCAACCAGATTTCTCCCTGGCTGTTGATAAAACTCAGGTGTTTGGGAGTGCCGGGAGGAGAGGGGGGTGTTCCATTCCCTCTGGAGGGATCTGACAATGGGGTGGTTTGGCAGCGGCTCCGGGAGGAGGGCAGAGCCAGGGCACACGCTCGGGAAGGGCTGAATTCCACACAAAACCCTTCCCCAAGACCTTGTCTCTGGGGGCTCCCACTAAAAGCAGCGCCGCTCCCATTTAAAACCCCATTCTTTGCAGCCGGACTGGAGCGGCCATAAAAAATTCATCCCCGCTTTAAGAGATTCCTGCTTCTCTGTCCTGCCCATTGTTAGACAAATTGAAGTGTGCACTCGGGAGGAGTGCGGTGCTGAACTGGGGATTTATTTACTCATTCGATTCTAATATTGAGAGAATCTGCTCTCCCCGTTCAAAGGGTAGAGCAACAATGCGAGTGACATCGGGTCAGCGGCACTTCAGAGCTACCTGCGAGATAGAATTGTTCTCCTGGCAGATAGGAAGTGACTGAAACCTCTTTTTCTCATCAATGTCTATTATGATTGATGGCTCTATGGTCACACTGAATATGCCCTTTTTAAATAATTCACAATGTCATCATAGTACTAGTTTATAACTAGCCTGTTATTTTTACCTTTGTTCATCCACTAACAGGAGATTTGAGAAATTAAGCACTGTGGGTTTTGGGAGCATTAGGACTGATTGAAACACTCATTTTTCTTTCTGTTTTATTTTCTTATTTTATTTTTTTTTCTTTCCTTTCAAGGCAAAGCCTCCCTGCACACAGCAGCAAAGACTTCTAAAAAGGCACAGGCTTCAGGTATGATAATTCATTAAAAACCAGCTTAGCAAATCAATATATTCTTGTTGATGACATTAATTAAAATATAAAGAAATCCCCCAAATAAAAGAGCCACCCTCACCCAGGCAGGTCCTTTCATCTGCCACCCTGAGCACAGGGAGGGCGTGTTTCAGACACCACGAATGCACACTACGTTCAGGATGAGAACTGGTCAGTAATTGATGCCGAGTGTTATTCCTCGAGTGCGCTGGAAACAGTCCAAAGAAAAATGGCTTCAGTTGGAGAGCTGAATTATTTTAGCAGCGGTTAATGGATAAAATATTTAATAATGTACTTTGCAAATCAGATTTTATTTGTTTAACTTTGAAATTGGGGCTCGGTGAGTCATATTAGACAGTAGTTGAGTATTTATCATCTCTCACTTGACTGTGGAAATGTGGCTCATAATTAATGGATGACAGGAATAATCATATTGATTCCTTTGCCAGGGCTCTGTAATTAGAGGGCTTTAAGCAATTTTTACATTGCTTCAATAATTTTTTTGTTAAACAAATTTAAGTAAATGTCTAATTCACTCAGAAATTGTGGTTCCCTCCTTCCCTGCCCCGTTGCCCCATAGGGTCTGTCCCAGAGCCATGTGCCTGTTCCAAAGGATATCCTTGGACATTTCCGGCAGATTCCTGAGCGGGACAAAGATCTTGAGAAGCTCTTCCTGTTGGTGCAGGGGCAAATGCCAGGGATGCAAATGCCCTTGGAGGACGATGGGCTCCATCACTTCAGTGGGGCCAATATTGTCCCTGAAATCTGAATCCTGACTGATCCATCCTGGCCCACGCGGAGCGTTCCGACGGCTGATGGGAATGGAGAAGCCTGTGGAAGCAGGGAGTGCACAAACAGCTCAGATCCGTGGAGCTGCTTCTCTCTGTGAGTTTCCCCACCTCGCACCTGCCATGGGACCGGTGCCTCTCCAGGAGGGATTTGGGGGAGCCTTGGGAGCACCAGCATGGAAAAAAAATGTCTCCATCTTGCTGATGGTTTCCAGAATCCATGTATTAGTTCATTCCCACATGTGCTGTGAGTGAGGCAGGATGTTTCCCTGCAGGAGCAGAATTTTTCCAGCCTCTGCAGTCACTGCAGCAAAGCTGAGACATGAAAGTGGACTTTGGGAGAGTCAGAGTAAGTTCTTCGTGAAGTGTGTGTTTGAGACGCCTGTTTTCCCCCTGTCTTTGGCACAGCCAGCTGCAGTCAGCCAGGACAGGGTTCATACATTGGTTTATTCCCTGCTTCACTCTGGGTGTAGGCTCTGTGCCCGGGGAAACCGCAGGTTCATCAGGACTGAGACCTTGGGTACTGTTCCCTGGGACGGTGGAAGGTTTTCCAGCAGCAGCACCCGTGGGGAGCGGGTCCCTGTGGGTGCTGGGCAGCACCTCGGAGGATGCTGTGGAAGAGACAGAGCGTGGCAGGGATAAACCCCAGGCTGCTGGGCTTTGGGAGGAGCTGGGAATTAAATGTCTGCTGATGCAGAGGAGGTCTTCTGACCTTCAGTTTGCTGCTCAAATCTATTCAAGATATATGTCCGAAATATTTTATTTTTTCTTAAGTTGGTGAGTTTTTCTGATTCGGTTTTTTGTTTGTTTGTGTGGTTAGTTGACTTTTTTTGTTGTGTTTTGGTTTGGTCTGGTTTTATTTTGTTGATTATTTTGGGCCCTTTTTCTCATTTGTTTTTGTTTAGGGTTTTTTCTTGTGACAAGAACAGTGGTTTTGTTTCTTTTGTTTTGTTCTTGGATTTTGGTTTATTGTGGCTGTTTTTGTTGGGTTTGATTCTTCTTTTCTCTTTGGGTTTGTTTTCCTTTTTTTCTGGTTGATTGGTTGGTTTGGGAGGTTTTTTGTGATGTTTTAGTGGGTTTTTGGTTGGTTTTGTTTTGTTGGGTTATTTTTTTTGTTGGCCAGCTGCCTCTACAAAGATTTGGATTTCAGAGATCTTCCATGATACCTCACGGGAGCAGAGATGATGCTGCAGCCCCGCAACTCCCCCCAGGACCTCGTGGTAGTAATTAATAAGAAGTCAAGTTCTGAACTAACTGCGACAAATTGGAAAGCTGGGAATTGGGAGATAAGAGTGGAGGGTCACAGTTTATTTGTAACCGGGTTATCGAATCATAATAAGCACTTAGAGCAAAAAGCATCATAAAAGAAAATAGGGAGGTACAAGAACCCTGCAGTAATTGGGTTTTCCCACACAAATAAGATCCATGTAGCTGAAGAATTTCCCTTTGAAGAGCCCGTTATAAATTTGGGGTCCCCGGTTTCCATTAGCCCCTCGTCGCTACTGGCCCAGTGCAAGGCAGATAAAATGCATAAAACATCCCCAACATTTGATATCTTAATCCTATTTGCTTATATTTCCTCACGTTCCCCAGTGTGACCAGAAAAAATCACAAAATTGCAAGAGGGATAATACAACATGCAGTCTCTTTCATGAAAATATAAAAATTATATTCCTTGTTCTTTTTAAGATTTTTCTATTTTTAAATGTTTGGCAATTGATTTAAATAATATTATAGTTCCAGTTTTGTGCACCATAAGCTTAGGGAGTTGACTAGAAAAAAAAAAAAGCATTAATTTACAGATTTTGGTCTTTAGTGCTTTGAAATTTTTTTCTTGTATTCAGAGAGGAGAGGATTAAGGGATAAAAGTGGAATAAGGAAAGAAAAAATACATAGGAAATATATAAAATATAAATAAACTAAATAAAGAAAATATAAGTTTCTTTTCTGGGGACATACAGACGGAAGGTGAAGTGTTGACTCTGTAGCACACAATTCTCAGATTTAAAATTTTCCTGGGTTCTTGAGCAAAGGACTTGGACTTTGTTTCATTTTAATTTTCACCAGGATTTAGAAGCTGAGGAGTACTAATAGATTTTTGTTCAGGTGTGTTCATGGAGAACTATTTACAAGGTCATTTAGAGGATACTGGCTTGTTTCCTGGAAAATTCCAAGTAATTTTGGGAGCTCCTGTGATCACCACAAGCCCTTGTATCAGGTGGTGGGGAAGGAACGTGGAGGAGGAGCAGGCGGAGCTGGGATGTCATCTCTGCTGGCTGCTGGTGAAGCATCATCCCATGCCATGCCATGCCATGCCATGCCATGCCATGCCATGCCATACCATGCCATGCCATCCCATCCCATCCCATCCCATGCCATCGTGGTGCTGGTTTTAGTCCTGCAGGACCCTTTCTGTGTCCATCTCACCGTGGAGCTCTTTGCCCAGCTGGTCATTAGTCCTTCCCAGTCTCTGTCTGCCAACTCCAGGTGATAAATAAATGCCACCACAGCATTCAGTCCCGACACAGCCTGACCCAAGAGTCCTCGCCCACCTTTTCTGTGCTGCCTCAACTCCAGCATCTCCTGGTATTATCACAGAATCCCAGGATCCCCGAGGCTGGCAAAGCCCTCCCAGCCCACAGAGCCCACCCTGTGCCCGATGCCCACCCTGTCCCCCAGCCCAGAGCACTCAGTGCCACGGCCAGTCCTGCCTTGGGCACCTCCAGGGCTGGGCACTCCAACCCTCCCTGGGCAGCCCCTGCCAAGGCCTGACAGCCCTTCCCAGGCACAAATTCCTCCCCATGTCCCCCCTGCCCTGCCCTGATGCACGTCCTGTCCTGTCCCTGTTCCCTGGGAGCTGAGCCTGACCCCCCTGGCTCCCCCCTCCTGGCAGGGAGTTGGAGAAGCTTTTTGCATTGCGGTCTCTCCATGTTTTCCTTCAATGAACAGTCCAGTGCTGTTTTCGCAGGGTTTGCTCTGCAGTGCTCCCTCTCACATCCTGCTCCGCATTCCATGGGCAGCAGCACAGGCGTGAGGATCCCAAACCCGCGGGGCAGCCTCAGCTCCTGGCTGGTACACGTGAAACCAAGTGTCTTCCGTTCCTGCCCTTCCCCAATTTGAAGCCCAGGTAACCCTGGACCCGAGCGGGAGCACTCGGTTCCTGGGCATGTCAGTCTGTCCAAGCAGCTCGTCTGTTTAATTAGGCTTCATCACATCCCCGCATCGTCTGCCTTAACAAACTATTTCTGGTGCCGGCACAGCTCTCGGGGCTCGGGCTTTTAAATAGAGGATTTGTGAAATGAGAATTGGCTGAGAGGGGCTGTTTCCTGCGGTGGAAAACTGAGCTCCTCCATGGAGACAGAGCCCATCTCCTGCCAGGGAGCCACAAACTGCGTGGGGTGAGTCACTGCTGCTTCACAGCTCGGGCGGATTGGGCTGAGGGCTCAGAAGCATCAGGGGGTTTTATAATTTATTTTTTTAAAAAACGAATATAATTTAATTTAATTCCATGATATGTTATTTTATTGGCAATAAGAAGGTGGAGATGCCCGGGTGGATCAGGGCAAGAGGTCACACTTTTCAGCAGGAGCCAGCCTTCCCTCCTGCTCCTGCCTCAGCCTCCCTGAACAAACACACTTGCAAGAGGAGAGAAGCCTCCTGATGGGAGTGGAGGGATTGCTCTTTGAAAGGTGTGTTTTGGTCAGGTGGCTGTGCAAGAAGAGAAGCCCATGTCTGGCTCTCCTGGGTCCCTTTCCACTCAGGATATTCCATGATCCTATTTCCCCCTTTTTAACCATCCATTGCTTAGCAGGGACCAAACAACAAAGGACTCCCAGTTTAGGCTGAGATTTTCCCCTTCAGAAGGGAGATGAAGATGAGGATGAAGAGCTCACACCTCGCCACAAACATGGACATGTGCCAGAGTCCTGCAGGACACATCCAGCAGCAACTGTGGCTCTCCTTCCACCTTCCCAAGATGCTGTCCAGTCTGAGGACTGTGCCAGTGCTGCAGATCCACCAGGAGATCGACTGGGCACAGTTTGGGATGGGTGCTCACCATCCTAATGGGGAGACATCCATAGTCCATGAATTATCCAGCATGCCCTGAGGAGGGATTTATTGGTAATAAAGAGCTCTGGCTAATGAAGTTTAAACAAACACCACCCTTCTAATAGAGCTTTTGCTTGCCCAGTGTGGCAGAAAATCTTTTCTACCCACCCAGGTGGCGGGGATGCCTTTGGAACAGGAAATGTTGCCCTCTTGGAGCAGACAGGTATGGACAGGTATGGCCTCGCCACTGCTTCTCTGAGTGCTTTGACTGCTGGAAAAGAGCCTTTTCTTCTTCTTCTTCTGTGAGCGTCCCACCTGTGGTAGCACGGACAGAGCTTCTCCCAGCCCAGAGCATCCCGGGCAGGGAGTGGAGTGGTGAGGTGGGACATCGCCTGGCGGTCACGGTCCTTCTGGCTTCCCCCCGACCATCCGGCGGCAGAAAGAGCAAAACCCCCTCGTGCCTGAGAAATGCTCCCACTGCAGAGACTTGTTGTGGAAAATCGGTGTTAGGTGGGGCTGCGGCGTCTGAATCGGCAGCGTCAGTTTATGAAAATTATAATTATTTTGATTTTTGTCCACAGACAGCTTGAAATGTTGCAAAACTCTGCAGGTGCTCTCCGTTATAACAAAACCCCAGAACAGATGGTGCAAGGTACCAGGCCAGCTCAAGGGATTAAACGCAAGGCTTTTGAAATTTAAAATTAAAGCTGGGTGATCTTGGGAAAATGTACCTGCCAAACAAGCTTGCTTAAAAAAAAGTTCTCCAAGTTCTCCCTACAAGCTGATTTAAATTCAAATGAGACAAAAATTGGGCACTTTAAAAGCGCTTAAGAGAGGATTAAAAATCTGCGAGCAAGAAGAAATGGGATGGATCTGAATTATTTGTTGCTGAAGAAGGATTTTTTTTTATTATTTTTTTGTGGCCAAAAGCACGTTTTTTTCTTCATTTTCTCAGTAGCGCTTCAGTGGCTGGTGGGGAAAGGCTTTGCTAACCTTTGCTTTCCATTGTCTGCTGCTCAAAGAGCGAAGGGCACAGTGACCAGGCAGCCTCACTCGGATGCTCGGGAGGAGGAGGGATGATCTCCAGGAGCGCCCGGAGATGGGAATGCTGGCCAGGAGCGATGGGCAGGGACCACGATGGGCAGGGACCGCACCCCCAGCTCCCTGCCCGGCTCCTCTGGCAGCTGGAGGCTTCTCCCTGCTCTCAGGGTGCAAGAGTCATTCATAAATTCAGCAATTAAAAGGCAAAGGGCTCTCGCTTTGAGCACAATCGCCCTCCTTCCCCAGCAGACGGAGCGCGGGCCGAGCTCCAGATGTCCCCTTTGTCTCAGCACCATTGTTTCCCCGCTCGGAGCAATTCCCATTCCTCATTGGCACGGGATGTTGTTGCCTGCGTCCGTTTTTCTTCTTCTTCTTTTTTAAATCGCTCTTAATCGCGAGCCTAGTGGGGGCATTTAGCTTCACAATGAGCAAAAAGCCTCCTGGGTGAAAAAGCCGCAATCTGCCCGGCTTTGATGGCCTTGTTGGCCAGAATTTGGGACTCCAGCAAACACTCTGCTCCGGCTCTTATTTGAACCAGAAAGGGCTGGCAAATCCTGCAACGCTGGCCGGTGTTTGCTGAAGCTTTTGTTAATGTGTTAGATAACCTATTAATCACAACTTCGATATTCATATGCAAAATGTGCCTGGAGGACAATTTAATCATTTATTACGAGCACTTTATATATTTACTTTCCCTCCCCGTCAGAAGAGCCGTGCTCGTTAGCTGGGAAGGTGGGACGGGACGCCGGAGACACACGGAGAAAGGAAAACTGCACAAAGTTTCAGCCCACGCTGTGTTTTGGGGGGGATTTGAAAGTCGGTGCGATTAAAGTAATTGAAAGATTCTCTCTTATTTTTTTTTCCCCATTCCTGTCTCGTCTTGTCACATTAAAGGTTTTTAAGGACTTTAATTAGGTGTGTTGGTTACTGAGACGACAGAGAGCAACCCCTTCCACGCCCAGAGCCTTGATGGAAGATGATCACTGTGGCAGGTACAGGCTGCCAAGATGAACCGGTATAAATTAACTAGGAAAGGTTAAATTAGAGTAAAATGAGGATTGTAGACCAATCTATGAAGCAAAGTTAATTCTGAGCCAGTGCCTCATTTTGTCCCCCGTTCTCAGCCACAGCTGCGCCGATGGCTTGGGATTAGGAAACCTTTCCATGGGGATCATCGATAATAGTCCCTTTAAGAATGAGTTCTGCTGTGGAAGGATGAATCAAGGCTGGGAACTGTCAGGGAGAGCGGTGCGAGTCTTGTATGAAACTTTATTTTTCAAGCAGTGTAGAAAAGTGTATTTTTAAGGGTTTTTTGTAGAAAGCAAAGAAAAGGTAAGTGAGAGCCAGAATCTCAGAGAGCCAGAGCAAAGGGAACAAGGAGAGCAGAATGAGCTTCTGTGCAGCCACCTGGACCTTCAGCCTGTGCTCATGGTCTGATGTGTCACTGTCCTGCTCCCTCGGGGACTCAAAATAGGGTCAAAATCAATCTCGGGCTTCATATCTTCAGTGTTGGTTCTGGGGAGAGAGGCTGTGGGGGACTGGGGGCCAGGGTGTGGGGTCCCTCGGGGTGCTGGGCTTGACACGGGGCTGAGGGGCTCTGGCCACCTCCCTGCTCAGAGCTCAGCCAGCCTGGGGAGCTTGGGGCTGGTTGGTTGCTCGAAGTCTGGGCCTGCTGAATTTTGGGTATCCCAGGGATGCTCTGGAGCCTGTGGACTCTGAGGGACAACCTTGGCCAAGACTCATCTCAAACCTCCTGTTGGGGCAGCAGCAAATATTCTGGATGGACTCAGCTGGTTGGGTTTTCAGTGGTCATGACTGAAAGAAATAGCAGTGTGATAGCAATGTATAAATGGGGATTTTGCTAATTTTTATAATATTTAAATTATTATACACTACACAGGAACACACTGTTACCAATGGATTATTCTAGGTCACTTTTTTAACTCTCTCGTACTACTATTGAACAATGCAAACAGAGATTGATCCTATTCCTTATCTGAATTTAAAAAGAAAAGAATAATCATTGTTGTGTTTTCTCAGGATGTCTATTTGCTTTGGTATTCAATTACAGGGTTCATTAAATCAAGGTCCCTATAGCTGTATTTCATCTTTCCTTTGCTCTCTGATATTGTGGGCTGTGTTACACACGCAGAGCATGAGGCCAAAGCTACGAGGCTGCCTTTGCCACCTCGCATCGATGGGAAGTTGCAGTATTCCCACATCTAGAGCCTCACCCCTTGCCAGCATGTCTGCACCAGCACTGCATCGGTGTGTGCTGCTTCCACGCTCCCTTTTCCGAGCTCTAATAGCCAGGAAAAATGTTTCTAATTTGTTTGACAGTCTTTAATCTGCCCCTTTGTTAGAGTGGTTGGTGTTGAAGTATTTTTTCAAGGGCTTCGTGGTTGCTATAGATATTTTATTCCGTAACAAGGATTACATTGCATCTAATCCTGCGAAAAGATACAGTAATTAATTTGAAAATTGCTAAGGAGTCGATAAGTATTTAAAACCTTAATTACGTCTAACCTTGTTTTCTCTCGCAGCTCATCAGGCACAGCCTGGGAGGAGAGGAATGGCCTCGTGCCAGTGTCGGCGTCACCTTCCCGGTGCCCGTGCCCGGCTCTTTGTGCCTCTGCCACGACCAGCCGGGGCGGGAAGAGCCCGAATCAGCCTCAGGGAGCTCTCAGGCGCGGGGAAGTTGTTCTTTAAAGCTCTGGAGAAATGCAGTGCATTTATCAGCTCTGAGTGGATATCATTGTGTTTATAACAGAGTGGAGGCACCATGCAATTTTGCTCTTGAAATTGGTTTATATAGATGACTGGTTGCTGTGAAGTGTGTGTCAGAGTTGCATGCAGCCGTTATGAAGTAGTACAATTGTCATCGCTTCTTACATGGTTGTTGAGAAGAGCTTGAGAGCCCAGCTCAGTCAGCTGTTGAATAGATAACCCAACACAGTTAACGTGGCATACATTGTAAAGAATTACATGCCTGCTACAATGAGCTCTGGGCCTTTGGTCTAGATAATAATCCTGGTGGGTGTACCACGTGTAGAGCCTGTCTGATCGCTCAGATATGACTGACGAAACAGAAAGAAAAATGTCAGTCGGCGAAAAGAAAAATGCTGCTGTAAGTTTGTTTAAGGTTCACGTAAACGGCTGCGCTTGCCGGGTTAACCCCGAGTCTCCCGAAGTCTCTCGGGCTAAACGTGGCTCTCTGAAGCTCCAGTGTAGACGGTGTTGGGGTTTGTCAGCTGCGATTAAGGCTTTGGCCGTCTCTGCCCATCGTGGTGGCCTTGTCTTCTCGTTTCGCAGCGAGCCAAGTCCCCGTGCCAGCTCACATTTGTGCCGTGTGAGCCTAACGCCTCAGACACGGAGAGCGGTCGCCACTTCCCAAGTGCCGTGGCACAATTCATCCCAGGGAGCTGAAGGGGAGCCGGGATAATCGGGCTGGCAATATGGACTGGACTGGAGGAGCAGCAATTAATACCGCTGGCAAATTAATTAGATAAGTAAATAACTCGAGATCAGCCACTCGGCGGGGGCTCAGGCGTTGGGAAGATGAACGTGGTGAGGAACGCGGTGATGACCTTGAGGCACCGCGGAGCTGGAGGAGGTCGAGGCCCAGGCTGGTGCTCCGGGTGGGTGCAGAGGCCCCCTTGGCCAGCACACCTCACCTGGGGACGCTTTGCACCGGCCTCTGGCAACTTGAAGCCCTCGTGCTGCTCCTGCAGGTTGCGCTGGAGCATCTGTGGATTGCACACGTGAAGGACAGGGCTGAGGGGCTGGCGGGGCCACCACGGTGTTGATGCCCGTTGCCCACCCTGTGCTGTAGGGGAAGGAGGTGCAAGCTCCTACCAAACCTTGCACAAATGGATTTTTAATTTATTTTTTTTCTACTGCAAAATCAATATTTATTTGATATTTCTTGATTTTTGCGCATATATTTGGAGGTAGGGCAGTTTTGCAGCGCTGCAGTTGCACGTGCTGAAGCTGCTGCTGGGATTCGCGTGTGACTGGCACGCGGTTCAAGCAGCCAGTTCAGATCTGTCCTTGGCAGAGAGAGGGCAGGGACCCACCGTGGTGACACTGTCCCTCAGACACCGGTGGTGACGCCTGTCCCTGAGAAGTTCGGGGTTGCTGTGCCCATGAGACTGTGATTCCAGAGGCTGCTCATTGCAGCAGGACAGAAATCTTACCGGACCGACCTGACAGGTGAAAACTGATTTCCAGATACGTTAATATCATGTTTGAGGATCATTTTTCTGTGCCTGAGTGACTGTGGGACAGAGCTGGGCCAAAAGATGGGATCCCGTGGAAAAGCCCAAGGAGGAGAAGGTGATTTTTGGTGCCAGGGCTTTCGGTGCCTCCATTGAGGTGTATTTTAAAGAGCAGCATTGCGGTGGTGAGGTTCGTGCCATGGCAAACTCGGGGCTGTTCCAGGGCTGTTCTGAGCAGTGAGAGCTGCTCACACGGACCCCTGTAGACAGCTTTGCTTCATTTTGGGGTGTTTTTCACAGCAGTCAAATACTGGTGCTTTATTTATGACACCAATAATACTTCTGTGCCACAACAGGACACTTTTATTGCTGGGTTTGAAGTATTTGCATTTTTATTTAAAAATCTGAGCCAAGGAGCAATCTGGAAAAAAAAATGTCAAAGGGAATAAATAAGAATTTAACAAAAATACGCATTGGGAACCCCTAAAGAGCTGAGCAGAAGAGGAGAAGCTGTGGCTAAAGGGACCCCAACCTTCCATCCAGGGTGGCTGCAGGAGAGCAGGGTGGGCAGTGATGGCCACGTGGGAAGCTGGGGTAGCCACCACTCATCCACATTGCTCATCCCTGGAAATGATTTCACAAGCAAGGTTTTATGACTGAGTTTTGCTGTGACAAACACTTTTGTTTTCTCTTTTTGGTGAAGTCTCTTTCAAGAAATCACCTTCCAGGAACAATGAAGCTGCCAATCCACCCACTTCTTTTTGGTGAAAGCTTCAAGTAGTCTAATACTGTCCCAAGAAAGGGTTCAAAGCTCATCCTGGAAGGTAAAAAAAATCTCAAGAATAGAAAAATCCCAGCAGCACCTCTGTTAAATTCTAGTCTCACAGAAAAAGAAAGGCTGAGAGAAATGATTAGTGTTAATAATAGGAACATAGGAGCTGAATGTATCATTTTCCAGCTAAGGAACAGACACACAGGTGCAGGAGCTTTTCCCTGCCATGCGATGGATTCCCATTCTCTAAACAGCCAAACTGGGGCTTTCTGGTTGAGATTCTCGGAATGGCCCCTGGAGGCACCTGTCTGTTCCTCGGAATACTTGAACTGAAATCAATAGCAAAGGATGCTCTCCAGTATTAGACCAAAAACTACGCCCCTCATATCTTTTTTCCCGCTAATCTTGCAATACACAATCCTTAAACTTACGCCGCAGGATTTCGTTCCCATACCCACCCGACATATGTTTATGCATTTTAATATGAAACCCTTTCTAATGGCTCCTATTCAAATTTCAGGCTAATGATGCAAAGTGTGCAGCATGAAATGCAGCAATTTTTCACAGTTTCGATTGCTGCATTTTACTTATGGAACTCAAATCTCAGCTCCCGCTCAGCGACCTGGCACAAACCTCTTAAAATAGCTGAGAAAACAGTTTTAGAGGAAGCCCTTAAACTATTTGCTTGATTTTCTTAATATAGAAGAGGAGTTTGGTTTGGGGGTTTGGGTCCACCAACAGCTTAATAATAATTTGCATGGAGCTTGTTTCGAAAGTGATCCCTGGAGGGCGGGAGGCGCTGGCAGTGGGAGATCCCATCCCTGCAGCACATCCTGGATTCACTGATGCTGGAAAGGTTTTGTTTCCAGCCTCGGCTCTGAGTGGGCACCGAGTTTGCTTTGCAGAGAACACAGAGCCTTGTTTGATGTTCAGGATCCCTCCCGCTCGCAGCCGGCTCAGGGCGATGCTGCTCGGGAAGATGGGGCTGGGGAAAAGCAACCAGGTGAGGAATGCTCTGCAGAACCGCATGGAATATCCATCTATAGGTGTGGACACACGTATATATTTCAGAGAGCTGCCCACTGTTCTCTCCAGAGGTGTCTCGTGCCCTGGAGGAGGCTGAGGGTGCAGCTGTGCCCTGCACAGGGACAGACACACTTTTTCCATCCTTACCTTTTCTTTCTTCCCACTCCCTTGTCATGTTTATCCTCTCAAAAAGTTGAGCTATATTGACAAGCATGGAAAGATGGAGTTTCCCTGTCTGTTTCCCACTATATGTAAAGGGGAGCAGGAGGTTTTGGGGCTCCTCTGGCTCCTCGGAGAAGAGGAAGCTTTTTGTGTCTTGCTTCCCCCAGTCTGATGGAGGAATTCAGTGATGTGAAAGGTAAATCTGCCTGAGCCCAATGCCCTGATCACAGAATCCCAGGATCACTGAGGCTGGAGAAGCCCTGCCAGCCCACAGAGCCCACCCTGTGCCCGGTGCCCACCTTGTCCCCAGCCCAGAGCACTCAGTGCCACGGCCAGTCCTGCCTTGGGCACCCCCAGGGCTGGGCACTCCAACCCTCCCTGGGCAGCCCTGACCACCCTGGTGAGCACACAAAGCACTCCGTGCACCAGGAGTTATTATCTGGGGCAGGACCCCCATTTTAAGGGGCTTTAACAGAGGCACTTCTCATCCATCTTTTCTGTCTCAGCCTCAGTAGTAAGGACACAACAAATACTGAATTACCCCAAATATATTCACCACTTGGACAAATCCAGGCCCCAGGTGAGTGGGGTCGTGCCTTCCCTGCCCTCCTGCCCCTCCAGCAGCTCTGGAGCTGGACTGGCTGTAGCCCAGAGATGCTCCTCAGTCCCAGGAGTCCTGCGTTCCCACAGGAGCCCTCCAGCTCCCACAGAGTGCCCAGGATGCTGTTTTTATAGCATGGATAGAAAATTTGCCCTACAAGGAAAGAAAAAAATGCCCTTCCTGCTGGACTGTTGGTGGCTGATCAGGAGCACCGCTCCAAGGAAAAGGAATTTTGTCTGGTACAACACTGCAGGACGCAGCGTTAAAACTTAGAAGTCCGTCGTGGCTGTGAAATCTGGGAAAATATAGAGGTTTTGTTCTATTATGGGGTGTTTTTCAGCTTAAGTGGTTCGGGAACTATTTTTTTCCCAGGTAAAGTAGTTTTATTTTAATAACAGCAACCAGCTCTGTTTGTGTCTTTCAGCCATAAATCCCCACCGCGACTGCGTTTCTTTGCTAATGGAAATAAAAGGTGAGAGAACTAAAAATAATAATAAAAATACTTCAGATGTCTACACTTGAATTCAATTAATGCCTCCATCTTAGTCTATCAAACACTTGAGAGAGCCACAATAAGAGGAAATATAGATATAAGTGCTTAAACAAAGTGGCCAACAGTTTCACAGACATGTAAATCACCCCTTTCCATGACAATGCTCAAAGAATCAAATGATCGCTTTTATTTTCTCCATTTACTTAAGCTACTTTCACCTTAAAAACATGCAGATAATATTAAAACCATACAAATGAGGTTACCTTTGCTGCTGCAAGGGGCAGGAGGTGGGAGCCCGTCCTGGTGGCTGAGCAGGGACCAGGGTTCTCCTCGTGGCCGTGTGTTTTACGGAGAGTTGAGATTTGCTCGAAGCATTTGAAGGAAGCCAGTGAATTATGTTATTTTTTTAAAGTGTAAATCCCTGAGGATAAGTCAGAAAACGCTTCGGTGCTTTTTAAAATAGCATTTTGCTGGAGTGGTGGCTTGGCTGGCGCCGCAGACCCAGTTAGTTATTTGTTTCTGGGGTCCAGGGCTGGATTCCTGCCCCTGCATCGCTGCCCCCGGTGTGCCCATTGCTCCACACGCTCCTTGTTAGAGCAGCTCGGGGCCTCTGTTTTCCTCTCAGTGGCATTGTCTGTTAGACAATCTCCACCCCAAAGAAGACCACCCTCCCTTGAGGAATAATAAAATTGGTTCATTGTCTTTGTATCTCTGATTTTAATGTAGCAGGAGGGAACACGTGGTCTGAAACGAGAGGGAGTGATCCCTGGGAAGTTGTATCACCTGAGACTGGGGGAAAACAGCAGTGACAGCACCCTTTGTACACGTCAAACCGGGGCTGAAGGTGAAGTCTCAGCACTTGAGTTCTTGCTTCTGTACCTGAACACCTGGGACCTTTGGTCACCCATTTACCTAAACTGCGTCTGGCACTTGACCAAGAGCACAGCAAATCTGTGCCCTCTCCAGGGAGTGGCCTCAGTGGTGCCTCTCACCGTGAGTGGTGGTGGAGAGGGGCAAGTCCTGGTGAAGGTGTCCTTGGTTTGCAAGGTCAAGGCGGAACCTGAAAAAAACTGTTTTCCGTACCCTGTGCATTGGGAAACTTGATGGAGAAAAGGGAGATGTCCTTGGCAAAAAAAGAAACAAAGGAGAACAAAACACAACCAGGCTTTAGCACCAAAGTACAGGTGTGGGGAAGAATTTCATCGAATCCTGGAATGGTTTGGGTTGGAAGGGACCAGTGCCAACCCTGCCACGGGCAGGGACACCTTCCACTAGACCAGATTGCTCCAAGCCCCGTCCAACCTGGCCTTGGACACTTCCAGGGGTGAAGCAGCCGCAGCTTAGGTCTTTATCCCTAGGAAAAACACTTCACTGAGAAGATCCACAAAATCTACGTGAGCACAGATACTTAGATTTTTGTTTACAGCTGAAAAACACCTGCTGTCCAAAGAACCTGAAGTTCTTGCTGCCCAATCTCGGGCTCTGGACGTAAAAATTCTTCAGGAGTCAAGGCTCTGGCTGGCAACTGAACTTAATTGTCCCCTCTTTTGGAAGACAACTTGGGCGAGAGCAGAAGATGGGGAAGGAGCAGAGGGTTTCAGTGCCTCGTCAGCCTGGTCTCTGCTCACACCATCCAAAGTCACTCATCCTGCCCAGCATGAGCCTGACACAAAGGGCTCACATTCAGGTTTGGACCACTGGTATTTCCATTTGGATCTCCTCTCCCTCTGCTAGGGGTGCCCAGAAATACCAAAATAATTTTTTTAGTTTTCAAATTTCGAGATTTCTAGGAATTATGATAATAAAATATCCCTGATGTATTTACTGGGATAATTCAAAAACTGTTTTCATTTTGGTGTTTAAATTGTACAATTGTTCCACAAAAAAACCCAAACCAAAACAAAAAAGAGCCTTAAGGAGTGATAAAGATATCTTTGAAAATATTGTATATAATAACAAAAGGCATCAGTTTTTCTTTCTTTAAGGGCCAGGTTTGAGCATAAAGGGGCTGAAAACTCGTGGCCAGCCCTGCCTGGTGTGGGAAGGTACGGACGTGGTGTCCCCAGAGGTGTCACCCCCTGGACACCTTCTGAGCATCCTTCCATGGCACCCCCAGGATCAGATGTTTTACCTCCCCCACACCTTTGTACGCCCAGTGTTTGTGAGGAAGACATTCTCTGGCTGCACGTGCACGTGTATTTATCCCCAGAAGTATCAATCCCAACCCAGATTTCCAGGAGATAAATGCGTGTTTGCAGTTGGCAAGAAAAATGCCTGAATGTCACTGGAATATTTCTTACCTGCTCCTAACAATGATTGTTTTTAGGAGGTTCATTATGCAGTAGGATCCTGTCTCCTGAAAGGACCGCTTAAGCTGAAATATTTCCCCCCTGTAGAAAAACCACAAGTCAACACCTTTTAAGGTTGGGATTTTCCCCCCCCCCATCTTATTCTTCACCCCTGCATCATTAATTTAAGTATCCTCTGTAATCCGTAATTGTAAAAACATTTTGAGAAATGAAAGCCCTCCCGCACTTGTGCCCCTTGGTTTCTGCCGGGGTGTTGAAGTCATTTATCCCGTTACATCAACGAGCGCCCGATGCATCGAGAGATAATCTGCCGAGTGATTCTGTTAAACCTGAAACTGTAGCATATTTCCTTGGCAATACCATTAATATATCAAGAGTAAATAAAATGTTTAGTGGGAGGCACATTAATTATCGCCTTCGTCTACCGGTGTTTAAAACTAAGAAATAATTAAATGTGCTTTAATAAGATGTGGTGGTGGGAGAGCAGGATCGTTTATGAATTGCTGGAGGTGTGTGGAGCTGCCTCTCCCTCGAGAGCAGGAATTTATGCCGAACACCCCGCTGATTGTTCAGGAGGTAAAGAACCAATAGCTGCATGTACAGAGGTTTAATTTAAAGTGTGTTTCTCACTAGGCTGCTCACAACACTTAATTAAACTCTGCTGTTTTGGCAATGACAAATGCTGTGGTGCAAAAGGAACCAGAGTAGCAGTGACTGAGAAGCCTTCGCAATTTCTTTCATGTGCGGTGGCAGCCGGATCCAGGTCAGGAGAGAAGGAAAGAATAAAAGATTTATTTAAGGTGTTTGAAGGCAGTTGCCACTTCCCAGCATCCGTGTGAATCCCGGAGAAGGTTTCCTTGCGGATGGGTTTCACCAGTCTGTGGTTTGGGATGCCTTGGAACGTGGCCACAGGAAAATATTTCTGCTGTTCCTCAGCCTCTTCCTCCAAGATGCTTCTCTTCTTTGTGTTTGATGAAGGGCAGGGCNAGGGAGGGTTGGAGTGCCCAGCCCTGGAGGTGCCCAAGGCAGGACTGGCCGTGGCACTCAGTGCTCTGGGCTGGGGACAAGGTGGGCATCGGGCACAGGGTGGGCTCTGTGGGCTGGCAGGGCTTTGCCAGCCTCAGGGTTTCTGTGATGGATTTATGGTCAAAAAGCCCAAATCCCAGGAGCAGGGACGTGCCTGGCTCAGCCACAGCTCCCCTGGACTTCAGATGGGCCCATCGGCACCGCTGGAGGAGCTGCTCTCCCACTCTGAGAGCAAGGTGATCACCAGCCAGAGAGATAATCTGGGCTTTACACAGACTCACTATTCAGTGTCACTCACTATTCAGACATATTTCTAAACAGACAAGTTTCTTTCAAGTCAATAAGAAAAAAATAAATCTGTTTTCTCACATTTCTGCCATGAAATACTGACCTGGAATGCAAGGAAACACTCTTTCATCAGTATTTTTAGCTTCCAGACCTTTATTTTAGGCATACATGGACATAAACGGTATTGCATGTTAAACCACAGCCTCTTCTGGTTTAATTCCCTGTTCCCCTGTCCACCTGTCCACACAGTTTAAGCAGGGTAATGTAAATTGTCAGTAATATATAGTCTCGTTTAACACCTGCATTAATGAGAGAGCAGTGGAACAGCTCCCACTGATGGGAACAGTGGGGTTTCTCCTCTCTCCCTCCGTGTCTCCAGCCGTAACCCAGAGCGCTGCAAGGACACACTTGGAATGGGATGAGCTTTGAGCTGCCTTCCGACCCAGGCCATTCTGTGAGCCCACAAGGACACACATTTTGGGAAACTGTCCCTAAATTTAAGTCTGTTTGGAAGCTGAACATTTCTGAGATAAAAAACACTGAGGTTTTTTTGCGGTGCAAACCCCTGTTGCAATAATAAATCAGAGTTTTACAGAACGCCAGGTATGGCTGAAATTTCCTTTGTGGGGGTCAATTAAAGGTTGGGGAGGGGTGGCAAAAGACCAACTTCCTAAAGTCTGTGGGTGGAGGGAAGGAAGCAGGAGGGAGGGGGGGAGGCTGCATTCCTCCTGGGACTGTGCCATATCCAAAAAGTTGGGTCTGAGGATGTCATTTCTGGGCTGCAAGGCTGGATAATAATCCCTTTTCTTTCCAGAGGGTGTCCAGATGAACTCGAGGGGGTTTTTCCTTAGGAGTGGGAGCTCAGTGCTCGCCACACTGCCGGAGCAGAGCAGAGCCGAGGAGCTGGTTCCTCACTGTGTTCCCAGAGCCAGGAGGATGTGTCAGATGCAGCACCGAGAGTTATAAAAATATCACACTGGTTAAAGCTTTTTTTTTTTTCTTTGAAGGGTATTTTTGATGAATTCTAATGTAAACCATTTTGTTAATTTAATTGATTTTTTCTTTTTAGTACGGACTTAAATAAAACCTCACACGCGTCCCCAAGGGCTGATGGTTCTCTTTGATCTGGTCCAGCTCTGCCCCTGCTCTCTCCGATGCTTTTTCATCCCTTTTGTCCCCTCTCCCTGCCACTTTTTCACTGCCAGAAACTCCCCCATAACCCTTTGCACCCAACATATTCCTTCCTGCTGCCTTTTGCTCCTTCTCCAGCTGTGATAATCCCAGGAAATGTCTCCATTTCAAGTGAGGAGAGCATGAGGAGGTTCCTCTGTCTCTCCACCCTAACTGGGACCATCTGCCTTGAATTCCCTCTGATTAGCCCTGATATTTTTCCCTCCCCAGACTTTTGGGTGGTTGGCTCATGGTTGAGGTGCTGTTGCTCCCCTTCCCAGGGTTTCTCCCCCAGCAGAAGCTGCTCTGTCTCTGCAGCCTTTGGGCTGGTTGGGCTCAGTCCCAGGAGCACAGCTTGGTGCCGATGGCCCTCGGTCCCTCCGCTGTGGTCCCTGAGTGTGTCTGAGGAATTCAGGTAAAACTCTATGTAATATCTTTTCCTGGAGACAGAGCAGCTCAGCCAGGGCCTGTTTGCCCTGCCCATTTATTTCCAAGTCCCCCGTGTAAAACCAGCCTGTTCAGGAAGGGAGGTAGAAGGTGCTGTATTTGGTGGGTGTCTTTTGGTAAATGCTGTGGAGTTTCTGTGGGGGTTTTACACATTATTGACACTGTCAGTGATCTCTGTGATTGTGGGATGTTATTATCCCTGTGTTGGAGTGTTTCTGGTGGGAGGCCATTGCAGAGGCACAGCTGGAAGGGCTTGTGGCGTTTGATGTTCATGACCTGCATAACTGCACTGTTTTAGACCAGGAGAATTAAACGGTGACCAGCCTGGTGGCTCCAGCTCACGGGTGACGGAAGGGCTCTGGCACCATGGGGCAGCCAAAGCTTGGGGTGACCCACAGGGCTTTCTGTAGCCTTCTGCACTTCCACTGAACCCAGAGGAGCAGCGTTTCTGGTGGCAAATGTCTCTAGGAGAGCTTTTCTCCTGCCCTTCCTTCTGCTCTTTCGCCCCGGGATGTACAAGTTGCCGGCTCACTGGAGGAGCTCCGGCTGGTTCTGTGTGGTACAAAGGCTAAAACCACTTTCCCCCCAGTTGCTGATGCACTGAAGAGTGAGCCATTTAAAAACCACACTGTGACTTTGCTCCCCGGATGCCCCTGGCGCCGTGGGCACCGTGTGTGCCAGGGCGCGGTGTCACCGCCGCGGGGCTGAGCTGCAGTGACACGAGTGTGCTGCAGCCGCTGCCAGAGCAGCTCTGGTGATTCTTTGCCCTGGCTGGTGGCGTGGTTTTAAGTCGATGGTTTAAAGATTTTAAATCTTGCTGGAGCAGAGGACAAACCTCGTATATGAAATTCCCCCAATGAACCCCAAGGCAGCCCCATCAGCCGCCTGCCCAAGCCAAGCACACGTGGGATAAACTTAGTCCATGAGGCTTTTAGTAGTTGGGTGGCCATTTCTTCTGTTTTGCACTCCTAAGAGCAAACATCCTGATCCTCTGCCGATGGTTTTGCAACAGCAGTCACTTTAGAGCCTTGAGGATGGTTATCTATGTACTCAGATGGGTTATTGCTCTGTTTGGAAGGGGACTGTACACCAGGCCAGCTTCCCCTTCCCTGTGTTTCACAGCTCTGCTGAGAAGCCAAACAAACTCCTGGTATTTTCCTGCCAAGAACCTCTCTGGTGACATCCAGGAGGTAGGTGGCTTCTTGCACAGAAGCCACGCTGCCAGAAAGTGTCTTTTCGTGCTGGTAATGCTGATGCTGTTGGTTGTTCTTCATTCAACGTGGTTTGGATTTTCTTGTGCACCAGTGTCAGGTGTCATGATTGATTTTATTTTTTGGGAAGGGAAATTCATAGAATCACACAGTGGTTTGGGATAGAAGAGACCTTAAAGAGCATCTAATTCCAAACCCCTCCATGGACAGCAACAACCTGCTGTGGTTTTGGGGTTTGGCTTGGGTTTTAACCTTTCAGACTTGAAGAAGAATTTCTATCACTGCCCTGGTGCTCAGTGTAGAGCTGAGTGACAGTAAAAGAAACCATTTTACTTCAGGGAACCTCGGGTTTTTGTCAAATCTCTATTTCCTGTTAAGTTTCCATGGAGTTTCATAGCACTGGAGCTCTCTGAGCACATTCCCGTTTGGACTCTGGCTGCAGCACATCCCGTCCTTTCACCCTGCCCGGCGCTGCAGGTTGTGTTCATGGCAGTGACTCTGGTGGTGTGCTTTGGTCCTGGGCTCTGGTTGCCTGGGCCACCCCATGGACATGGACCATGGCAGAACCACCCCACTGATTTATTTATTCTGGCATGGAAAATTAGACCACTACAGTTAAACCTGTGCATCTAACATACCAACCTGTGGATTTAACACACATACTTGCTCTGTGTTCATATAGACTTTGCCTTTGAATTTAAATGTTTGCTCTGAATCTTTGGCCACTTTTCTCCTCTTCTTTCATTTTCTCT
This sequence comes from Sclerurus mexicanus, assembly GCA_013396755.1. Lineage (NCBI taxonomy): Eukaryota > Metazoa > Chordata > Aves > Passeriformes > Furnariidae > Sclerurus > Sclerurus mexicanus. Next base: position 81,552 of record VWZF01001879.1, on the reverse strand, counting down.
TCTGCCTTTGCCTGGTTACAGTCTCAAGATGTTTGCCAAATATTCCACAGTACAGCAAGAAATCCATGTTGAGAGATACCAAATTCCTGTTAGCTCTTAAGGTTGGAAGAGGTGTGTTAGGTAGCCCATCACATAAAGCTTGATAAAAATCCCTGAGTAAATGCCACGGGAACCCTCCAGGAATAGAGCCTTTAATCTTTAGATCGTCTAAAAGGAGCCTGGTGACATGACTTGGCTTATTGCAGAAAGCTAATTTCAGTGACTCTGGTGAGATTGTGAAGAGCCTCGAGTCCTTCGCCCTGTCCTGTTCCAAGAGGCAGAAATGAGTTCTTGTTCATGACTTTTTTTTTTTTCCCTTTCCCAATGCTAAAATACAAAAAATTACAAAGACATTAAAAATCCTTGAGGATGTCTAAGCATTTTTACCTTTTCAAGGTGCAGGATGTGGCTCCCCACCCAGAACAAGGGCTGAGCCAGGGCATCCTTGGGACCACTTGGCTCATGGTGCCAATATTTTGGGTGCTGAGGAAGGGTTGTCCCTTTGTCTGCTGGAAAATGATGTCCCTTTTCTTCTGATTTAACATCCCTCAAAGCAGGAGAGGATGGCTCCATGGGATAATGGGTGGATGGGAAAACACTGTCCTAAGGAGGGAAACTGCACAGGCAAGAGCAGAGGTTTTGTTGTGTTATTATTTTAATATTGGTATCTGAATATTTTAAGTTACAGTATGAATGGGGAAAAAAGGCAACAAGGAAATACTTGGGAAAGTAGCTTTGTTCTCATTTAAAATGATGGAACCTGCATATCTAATTCAAATTAACTTGGAACTTTTTTCCCCTCGATAATTTTTCCCAATAAGTAATAAAACTTGGAAAATCATTTATTATGGCTGTTTCCTACAATAGCATTTCATTGGTGGGGAATACATAGGAAAATTGGTTTGTGATGTGATGTAGGCAACTAGTGACAGGACAAGAGGGAAGGACCTCAAGTTATGCCAGGGCAGGGCAGGGGGGACATGGGGAGGAATTCCTGCCTGGAAAGGGTGGTCAGGCCTTGGCAGGGGCTGCCCAGGGAGGGTTGGAGTGCCCAGCCCTGGAGGTGCCCAAGGCAGGACTGGCCGTGGCACTCAGTGCTCTGGGCTGGGGACAAGGTGGGCATCGGGCACAGGGTGGGCTCCGTGGGCTGGCAGGGCTTCTCCAACCCCAGGGATCCTGGGATTCTGCTGCTGGGACATCACCACCCAGCCACGCAGCCTGGTGGTCCCCAAAGCCAGAGGCTCGGGGGGAGGCTGCCCCTGGGTGAGGGGGACCTGAAGAGCAGGGAGAGGTGGGGATGCAGAAGTTGTGCCACCTGTGCCAGCCCTGCCCCATCTGGGCCTTTTGGGGACAGAAATGCCCACTGGGATTTTGTGCCTCTTGGAGGTTGAGAATTGCCTAGTTGTATTAAGACAAGGCTCCTCGTGGGTTAATTAGTTTCTTCCCAGGGCTAATGAGCTGAGGCTGAGGCTGTGCTCACACACCCTGTGCTCCTGCAGGGGAGCCAGTTTGGGAGGAGGTCGGCTCTCATTGCCCTTTATCCTCCACATCCAGTCGGAGTTCACATCTGGGTTCATTCTGAGCCTGCTTATAAAATTCAGGATGGTTCTTATTTTATGTCAATTGGTTCTTATCTTCTTAATCTGAAACTTCAATGTTTGCCGTGAGCGGCTCCAAAAGGCCTTGTGCTTCTGGGGGAGATGATGGGAAGTGTACTTTCAATTTTGGAGGGAGCAGAAGAAAGCTGTGTAACATTAATCTCCTATCAAGACATAATCTAGGCACATCCAGGGGCTGAGTGGGTGTTTTGTGCAAGAATTGATAAACAGTTGATCGACAGAAGTGGCTGAATCTTAGTTCTGCTGCTCTGACCAGCGGGTCCAGTAATTGACTTCTTACCGTCCTTCTTCCTGAAAAACCCTCCCTGAAAATAAAGGGAGTATCCAGCTGCTGTAGTTTGTTTATTTTTTATTTTTTAATGTTATTTGGAGATTTCAATAGAAAACATATAAAATACATTGATGGTAATGTGACTGTGCATTAAAAACACAAGAGGAACTTTCATGGGCTCTGGTTTGGGGTCAGGGCCCCCACTCTGTCGAATTCCATTTTCCAAACTGTAGGATTTAATTGACCATTTGACTAAGCAGATAAATGGGTGTCACTTTCTCAGAATAAAAAATAAATCCTTATTCAACCACCTTTTAAAAATATTAGTCCAACTATTTCATAGCAAAGTTACTTGTATGTGAACTTTTCAGGTCTGGTCCATCTTAAGAGTGCAGCAGACTGAATATTTCCTGTGATACCCAGAGCAAAGATGGGCTCTCCCTCAGCTGGTGCCATGCTCAGAGTAAAAGTAAATAGGGAAATATTTCCATTTCGCCCAACTAAAGCCATTTGATCCATAGCAATATAGCGCTGCTCTGGAAAATTTAAATAATAATAAATATGGCATGCTGAGCAACACTCGGGAAGGGGCTGCCAGTGTTCTCATAACAGTTAATAAAGTAGTCACAAATGATTCTGCCCACTTTTGTCCCAAAGAGGATCATATTTAATGCTCCATTTAATTTGCTCAAATGTCAGGGAACATCAAAAGGGGAAATTTATTGTATTAGTCACTGAAAGAGATATAGTAGGAGCATCATGCTATCTAAAGATGATTAATAAAAATAGCTATTGATTTTGCAAAGTCAATAAATCCAGCTGTTCCAACGATGGCATTAGTCAGTCCAAGGGACTAGTTCAGTTTGTTTGGGTCCCTGCAGATGGATCTGCAGCTTCTGCTGCTGTCCCAGCCAGGGGGGATGAGAAGGAGCTGTGCTGGGTCCTCCCCTCCCTGGGATCAGAAGTCCCACCAGCCACTGATGGGAATCTTTGACTCACGGCACAGACGGTCTCCCCGTTCTGTTCCAAGTGCAAACCAGCTGTGCCCGTGCAGTCACCAGCCTGCTGGGGAGGCTCTGGGGGACAGGCTGGATGAAGGCACCACTGGAGTGCGTTCAAGCCACTGAGAAGGGAGAGAGAGTCATGGAATGGTTTAGGTTGGAAAAGCCCTCCAGGTCCATTGAGTCCAGCCATTAATCCAGCACTGCCAAGGCCACCCCTGACCATGTCCCCGGGTGTCACACCCACAGGGCTTTTAAATTCCTCCAGGGGCAGGGACTCCACCCCTGCCCTGGGCAGCTGTGCCAGGGCTGGACAGCCCTTTCCAGGAAGGAATTATTCCCAGTGTCCCCCCTGCCCTGTCCCACCTGAGCCCGTTCCCTCTGCTCCTGTCCCTGTTCCCTGGCAGCAGAGCCCAGCCCCCCGGCTCCCCCCTCCTGGCAGGGACTTGCAGAGCCACAAGGTGCCCCCTGAGCCTCCTTTTCTCCAGGCTGAGCCCCCCCAGCTCCCTCAGCCCCTCCTGCTGCTCCAGCCCCTTCGCAGCCCCGTTCCCTTCCCTGCACACGCTCCAGCCCTTCCACGTCCTCCTTGTTGTGAGGGGCCCAAAAGGGACCCCAGGATCAAGGCACGGCCTCGAGAGGAACAGTGCACGAGAAGGAACTCAAACCAGGTTTTACAAGTGCGGGGTTTTGTCGTGGTCCTCAGGACTCGTTGGTTTTCCCCAGTGTGAGGCTGTTGGCACTGATGTTCCCGATGTCCCGTGTGATCCCGTTTCCTGGGATTGCCTGTGCAGTGTGGGGCTGCCCCAACTCTCCCCTGACCCGCATTCAAGGTGTCAAGTGGTTTGCAGTGTCTTTAACAACATTTTTTAATTATTTTTGTTATTTTCCTCTGCATTTTTATACCTGGAACTGCTCCTCAGCCTCTCCCCCTGCCTGCCCTCGTTGCTGTAATTCTTTCTTGAGCAGCCCTCGCTGGTATTTAGGGAGAATCTCATCCCCTCCCTCTCCCCTGTACTGGGGCTCTGGGAAAACAATTCCAGTGATGAGTTTTTGTGAATTGGAGTTTTTCCTTCTCCGCATAACTTCTGTAGGAACACGTTCCAAGGAAAGCATCCTGGCCATGTTTGCAGGGTAATTCTCCCAAAGGGCCAAGCCAGGCTCACTGGACTCATCTCCCAGTGGTGTAAGCCTTGAACTTGGCTTAGGACCACTGAAGAAACTTAAAATAAGTCAGTATTTGGCATGAGAACATGGAAAGCACTGGCTGATTTCAACACTTCCCTCTCTGTTTATTTTTTCAGACGTCACTGTACTAATTTTTCTTGGGTTGAGGATGGGAAAAAATTAAGGCTGCTGACTTTAGTTTAAAAATATTTCTGCGGCAATATCATTTCAATATTTCCTTTCTGAACCCTGGAGCAGCTGAGTTGCGTTTGCAAAAATGCTCATGAAAAGCTTGCAGAGATTGCAGGGACTGGTGCTGATGAGGATGAGCACAGACTTGCCAGGATCTTTCAGTGAGGGGCAAAAAAAGCTCTAATGTAAATACTAAAATCACTCAGCAAAGAAATGCAGAATAAAGCATCGGACGGGGGAGATCTTGGCAGCTTTGGAGGTTTCAGGAATGCTGCTTCATTTCTGATGTCCTATCATGATGCTTAGGTCACTATTTTAAGTAGCAATAGGAAAGCAGAAGCCATCGGTATGTTTTACAAACAGAGGGCTGAATTACCTGTCACTTGAAGTGCTTAACCAGAAAAGAGACGTATTCCCTAAAAATCCCATTGCATTCAAGGCATGAATGTGGAAGATACACTGAGTAACCTTTGTGATACAGGGAAAGGCTGAACAATCACTGTGCACTTGTTTGATTTCTGTTGGGAGTGTTCCTTGTGTCTTTATGGAAATTGCCCAACACCGAAATCACTGGTGGTTGTCACCATGCCCTCTCTGGGGCCTGTAGGAAATGCTTTTGGAATCTGGGAGTTGCTACAAACCTTCTCTGCTGGCCAGAGCTGCACTGAGTTGCTCCGCTTGACGTGACCCAAACCTTTCCATGCTGAATTGTCTTTGAGTATGTCTTCAGATTTCTAAGGTTTTCCTTTCTGAGAGTATAAAGTACCATGAGACTCAAACATTACATTACTCAAAATCCCACCCTGTCCCATTGTCCAAACCCTCCTGGAGCTCTGGCAGCCTTGGGGCCGTGCCCACTGCCCTGGGGAGCCTGGGCAGTGCCCACCACCCTCTGGCTGAGCACTGGAACAGAGCCCCAGCCCCTCGGGTCAGTGTGAATGAAGTCTCTGTTCCCAGTCCCATGGTGCACCTTTATCTCTGGTGTTCATCTGCAGGTGACACCTCATCGAATGTCCCTCGGAAAACTGAAGTTCCTGTACCGAATTGCCCTTCTCTGTTGTGGCAGTGACATCTCCAAAGAACGCTGGGATTAGTTGAGCAGGTTCCAGCATTCCAAGAGCCACACTGCTGTCCATAATCACACCCTCCTCCTTGTCCTGCCTCCCAAAGGAGCGTTCCCACAGTTCCCCATCCACGGATGTGGAGCTCTCTGGTCTGTGGTTGCCAGAGTGTCTTCGTCAAAGAAAGCAGTGTTTGACAGGTTCAGAGCCTCTGTAATCTCACACAAAAGTTTATGAGCTCTTTAAAACGTCCATTAAAGATTCACAAGTTGCCCTGCTCATTATTTGCCATTATAATTTAAGCGCATCCGTTCTCCTCTCGTTTTAGGTGGGTTTTTCTTTAAGCTTTTCTTCTCCAGGGAAGTGTTCTGATAAAAATTAATAGTGCTGCTGGTACAAAGTCGTGTCAGGGCAGGATCAGGTGGGATCTCAGGGAAAGGTCCTTCCCCCAGAGGGTGGTCGGGCACTGCCCAGGCTCCCCAGGGCAGTGGGCACGGCCCCAAGGCTGCCAGAGCTCCAGGAGGGTTTGGACAACACTCTCAGGGACAGGGGGGATTGTTTGGGGTGTCTGTGCAGGGTCAGGGGCTGGACTGGATGATCCTCGTGGGTTTCTTCCAGCTCAGGGTACTCTGTGACTCTATTCTTGATTTGCCCCGGCCAGTCTCTCCTCCCCCTTTTAAAGCTCCACTGCTGGAGCCCCCAATGTCCTTGAGCTCGGCCATCGGGATGAGGATGGAGCTGAAGGAGCTCACTGTGTGTGCCAGGGAGGAGGAAAGGGGATGGAGAGGGTGCAGGGCAGGGGGTCCTCCATGAAGGTGGAGGGTGGAAATGTTGGTCCATTATGCCAGAGAGCAGATAATGTCTTCTGTGCGGGTATTAGTCTCGGTGGGTGCTGAACCGTGGCAGCTTCTGAAGAGGCACCCAAGGAGACCTAATCTGGTGGGGAATGGAGACATTAGTGAACATGCTCCTTTGTAAGAGTGTTCTTATCTCAGACCTTGCATATATACTGGGGGCTTCTGCAGTGCCCATGATAAGTAGTGCTCCTTGTTTCATTGAATGGCCGAGTAAATAGTCACATAAAACCCATATAATTTGCTGGCTTGTAAGTTAAAGCCCCAGGCAGTCTTATCACTTCTTTTGTCATGTCCCTTACACTTCCAGGGCAATTCCATGTCAAATTGCTCTACATTTTGCACCCTGACCCAGCAAAAGTGGAAGCCTGCAAAAAACTTGCAGTCTCTTCATATTTTTTTTCCCTTTTCCGTTTTGCACCTTATGAACTGATTCTTTTTTCCTTCCCACGAGCCGAATGTCTCTGTAGCTGCACGCAGAGCACAGCATTTCACCAGGGCTTGTCTATGTTAGCCAAGTACAAAGGGAAAACAGAGGTGTTTGACTAAGTTTAAAAGTGAAGGTATTAATTATTGAGCAGAGAGATCTTCTCTTAATACTGATGTCCAGGCTGATACCATATTTATCTGCAAGTCCCCCAGAACAAAGGCAGCGAGGGGGAGACGGCTACCTTTGCAACCATATTTATCATGTAAATAGCTCAGGAAAGGATCCTGCCAGTTCCATCTCTAAAACACAAAAATGCATGCATTTCACTATTTTGTAAATGCCAGAGCGCTGCAGCCTCCGTCGGAGTTAACGGTGCGGCACTTTTGTGTTCAGTAGCATGAATCATTAATCATGAGCCAGGCCATATTCTTGTACTGCTGCTGCTTTCATTACTTGGCCTAATTAAACAGTTCTCTGAACTGGAATCTCAGATTCCTCTGTTACAGATTATCATTAATTATGGTGAAAGTGCTCAGAGATGTTGGACTCAATTATATTCTGCTCAACTCTGGCACGGCGTGATTCATTGCCCAGCCTGCGCTGCAGATGTATCTGTTCTTATCTCGCACTCCCACTTTTGTAAATTGGGCTCTGCCAGCCAACAAACCGAGAGTTATGTGCTGCGTTTTCATTAAAAACATGTTGGAGAAGCACACACCAATTAAGGAGCCTGTATTTTATGCCCAGGGTTTGGGAGGGAGAGCGGAGCGAGCAGCCGCTCTGCTCCAGCCCGCGATGGATCCGCGAGGCTGCCGCGGGCTCCCCTCTCCACTCTGCCTCGGGATTGTTCCTCTCCTCCGCTTTTCCATGCTCTGGCTTCTCCCAGGAGGAACAAACATCAAACACGGCCCTCACGTGGTGGCCAGGAGATGCGTGTAGTCCCCAAGCCCCTTCCTTCACAGAATTATCCATGGAAATGCTGGGAATGGCCCAAGCAGCCAGAGTTTTCTCTAACGATTAATTTAAAAAGTAGCAATAACATAAGCCAGTGACACTGTTAATGTTCCTACGTAACCAGCCTCCACACCTTCCATCAGGCACAGTTCAAGAAATTAACATGTGGAGTAAACACACGGTTTTGCAGGTCGGGATTTCAGAATGCTTTTTATTCTAAACTGAGGCAAAATGTGAAAAGTATCCAGAACTAATTAAATAAATAACCATGTGAAGTGCTGCGATAAAAGGGAAGTGGGTTTTTTCCCTTCTCTACTTTTGGCATACTTAAACCTCAGTGTTTCTACCTGTAAGCTGGACCCCAGGAGTAGCTGTAAGGTGACATTGTGGTGGGTTAAGCCCTCTTGAACCAGGTAAAGTTATAGATTATGGTAAAACTGATGTGCTCTGACTCGGGTGGGAAATGTAAACAGCCGAGTGCCTTCCCTGGTGGGCTGAGGAGCCTGGCGTGGGTCACCACAGCCCCGGTGCCCAGGGCTGAGACACACCCGGGAGCAGGGCCAGTGTCCCCCCGCTCCCCTGCCGAGAGTCCCAGCTCTCCTTTAGAGCTCAGCTGCTCATAAAGTAGAATAGATTGCCAACAAAATTGCTTATCCTGCTTCTACATTGTCAACACATAAGTATTTACAGATTGCAGGTTAACATGGCTCACATGAGAGAGCCGGGGCCAGGGAAATTTTAAAATGCAGTGTGTGGAGAATTTATATTCATCATCATCTTCACGCCGAGCACGAGCCGTGTTTTCACTGATAGATGATTAGCTAATTCACCTGCGGTAAGTGGATTTGTTTCTCCGTGTCAAAATATACACTGGGTTTTATCTACAGGTAGATTGAAGCGGAGAGTCCTTGATTAAGTTATCAGGAGAGCGGCGTGGTTTGTACTTGGGCTTTGATTGCAGTGACAAAAGGCATCTAATACACAAATAATTGGGGTGGCACCGGAAGGGAGCAGCGATCCTGCTGTTTCACCCCAGGAATGTGGGCTCGGAGCCCTGCCACGAGTGAAAGTGGCTTTGGCTGCCTCATCCTGCTCTCCGTTTGCTCAGAGCACAAAACAGCATCGCCTGGGTGGGCTGCTGGTGGTGGGAGGAGCAGAGGGCACCCACCACATCCCCCTTGTGCGGGTCCCATCCTTTGCTCTGCTGAATACCTTCGAGTCCAAACACGGCATTTGTGGGTGCTCCCCGGAGCTGCACATCCAGGGACACGTGTGGCTGCATTTACAGCCCCTGGCAGAACATCCCCCTCCGTGTCCGTGGCAGTGGAATTACTGCAAAACCCCAAAGTTGGATGGGGGAGCTTTTGGGTGTCTCATTTTCTGCAGGAGTGGAGGGGTTTAATATATATGAAAATCAGTCGTCTTGTATCTTTGCATATGTGCCTTTTGTAATATAATTTTGACAGATGGCGAGCTCGATAAATCTGGTTCCTCGCTATAGAAACCCTTGGCTTGACTCGCGCTCTCTGCAAACTTGCCTCAGACTGCTTTTGCATTTGATTTTTTAATATAGATGCCTATTTTTTTTCCTGCTCTGCTTTTGTTTTTATTTTCAATGTATCTGCCAAGTATTTCTACCCCTGATTTCCACATACAAATTGCAACTGAGCTCTGATTTCTCTTTTTCTTTGTGTATTTTTTTAGCCCTCTTCAGCGCATAATGCCAGTGACTTTGCTATTCTGCATGTCGCCTTATTAAAAATAAATATGCTGCCCTGTCCCTGTTTGCACCGTCTACCATTACTGACAACAATCCCGACAAATTCTTACTATTTAAGGGTGCTGAAAAAACTCCAGGAGGAAGCAGTTTCCTCTCCTGCCAGCTCCAGACAGGCTGCTCATTGAAAATGTAATACACTGCTGCCATGTCACAGGTCAGCTGGCAAATGGCAATCTGAATTTTAAAAGGAATATGAATAAAATTCTGTTTTATTTTGAAAATGAACTTTGTGCCCTCCATCATGAATCCAATATATGTCTTAATCTTCTATGCTCTTGAAGCCTGCGGCTCCTGGCTGAGTCCTTTGACTCCTGAACCTAATAAGGAAATAGGTTGTTTTCTCATCCTCGCCTCATTTTTAGAGGGGCTGAAACAAACAGTCCCTATTTCAGATGTAATTGGCAAAGCATAAAAACATGTGTGTTATATAATTTTGGCGGTTTATGACGGAGCTCGGCGCCGCGGTGCTTTGGTTTAAAATTTGATTAAGATGTGATACCTTTGGAAATAACGCTGTCAAGATCCCGGCGCGGAATTTACCGCCGGCAGCGTTTGGTGTTTACCTTGCGGCCCCCACGTGGGGCTGGGGAGGGTTGGGAGGGCTGGAAGGGCCGGCAGCCCCCGCAGCCGGGACGCTCTGCGTTTAACCTCAGCCTCATTTACAGCCCCAGCCAGCGCTCGGCCTTCCCAGGGAATTCGGGACTCCAAAAGGTGCAGCGGGATGGTGGCAGGGACGGCAGCACTGCCGGGCTGGGCCGTGTCTGGGGCTTTTAAAGGGCGTTGTCCAAGGTGCCAAGGGTATGGCTTTGTACTCTCGGCATGTGGATACATATCTAGGATATTTAGGAGGATTTCATTGCTGAGTACAATCAGCCCATTCCCAGGGCACCACCCGGCTGTGCCATTCCTGCACGGGAAGGCCGAGCATCCCTCGTGTCCCCCACCGTGTCCAGATGTGCACAGATGCACAACAGGCACCACCAGGTGTCCGGGTGCTCTCTGCGCCTCCACGGCTGATCACATCCGTGCCAGCACGGTCCCGCTGGGCAGCTCCCAGGAATGAGTGCTGTCATGTCCCTGTGGCTGTGTGTTAGAGAAACACCAAAAAGGACAAATACTTTGCTCCTAAAACCACCTTACTAATGGGCTGTGCTGGCTGGGGGTCCAACCTGTCCGCACAAGGGGGACTTGTGGAATAGGGGTGTTTTCTCTTGTATTAAGTTTGGGGAATTTCTTCTTAAAGACAGGATGAAAAAAATCCCCCAGCGTACAAGAAGGTTATCTATCTATCTGTCTATCATGTATCAATTATCCATCCATTAACTGTCTTTTATCAGTTATCTACCTCTATGTACACAGATGTGTTTATATATCTGTGTTTATATGCGAGTGTATATATACACATATATATATAAATGTAACCAGCTGATGTTTCCCAGCCCCTTAGAAGCCAAACACAGCGTCTCCCAGTTTCCCCTCTCCCAAGCACTGGCGGAGCCAGTTGCCAGGCATGGAGGCTCCGTGGTGGAGCAGGAGTGTTTCAGAGGCAGGTCCCAGCTCAGCAGGGCCCTTCAGAAAGTGTCTGGTGTGGAGGAGGAGGCTGATCCCCCTGGGAGCCCTGCACGGCTGAGGTGAAGCGTTTCCTCGAGTGCTTTGTTGATCAGAGCCTCAAGGAGTTTCCCACAGCGGAGCCCGGGGCAGGCGCCTGCCTGTGCTGCCTTTCTGTGCAGCCCCTCCGGCTGGGGGGAGGAACCCCTGCAGAGCACCCTCGTCTGGCTCCAAAACCCAAACCCCAGCACAGCATCCTCCTCTGGTTCCAAAACCCAAACCCCAGCAGAGCATCCTCCTCTGGTTCCAAAACCCAAACCCCACCAGAGCATCCTCCTCTGGCTCCAAAACCCAAACCCTGGCAGACCATCCTGCACCCCAAGCCTCCCCTCTGCCCCATCAGACTTTGCTGTCTGGCTGTTTTCCAAGCGCTTCCCTGCAAAGGGAACGTCTCCAGGGCTGTGGGATGTGGCTGTGGTGACCTGGTGGGTGCAAACCCCTGTGATCCCTGCCCTGCACCAGGTCACTCCCTCAGCAGTGCCCCAGTGTATTTGCATTAACTAGAAAATTAAAAGTAGGCTTTGGCTTATCTGTCTTTTCTGGACCTGTTGTGTTCCCTCTGTGATGTCCTGATGCCCAGGGAACTGCGTGGAGGGAAGAGGAGCAGCTCAGCATCACTCTGGAGGTGTTGGGCCATGCAGCTGAGCTGCTCTGAGCCCTGGGAAGTGCTGCCTGTGAAATGGGGGGTTTGTTCCTCAGGAAAATGGATGCAGGATGCTCGGGAGAGGAGGATGCATATTTTTTCTGCTTTTCCTCTGCATATTTTGAGATGTTATGCTGACTTTTGGTCCGTGTGATCCCAACGTGGCTTGTGCAGAACTGCCTCCTGATTTTTACAACAGCACATTCCACCAATCTTTAAACACAGCTGAAGTGTCCCTAAATGTGGATGCAGAGACAATTCTTGTGCCTTTAAGAAATTAATTATTTAAACTTCATTGGGATTTTTAATTCAGAACAAAACCCGAAGTCAAAAGCAAGGATTTTGCCCCCAGAGACTCAACTGAACTGGAACAACTTTCATCTGCTGCTCTTTGAGGGCTCCCTTATGGGGCTCGGCAGAGAGCAGGTAGGAAAGGGGATGGCAGAGATTGTTGCACCTGCTCTGGCAGGAAAACAAACCTGTGCCAGGTGGAAAGTGCCCTGTCAGCCTTTCCCTGATCCCCTGTGCAGGAGCATGTTAAAAAAAACCCAGAACAACAAAAAATTCCACTTTAATCCCTTATCCTCGGAGACTTGAGAAACTTGTGTGGTGTCTGAGATGGGGATGGAAATGTTGGGGTACACTGTGAAAAACAGTGCTATAGAAACCCCAGATATCCCAGGGGATCCTAATTTGGTCAAAGAGATTTAATTTACAAAAGTGTACGTGGGCACTGAGCACACCAGAAGATCAGGAGACACAAACTCTTTGGGAAGAGCAGGGAATGAAGACTCTTGGCACACAAGGGCCATTGGGAATATATTGAATTAACCTTAAAATTTAGCTTTTACAGTAATGCTAAATGCTGTACTGCTTAAAAACCTCCAGAAATACAAGCAATTATTTTCTAAATTGAGCACCCTTCCAGGACATCCAGGTGCTTGATGTGCCTGCTACTACAGGTAGTAAATATTCTCCCTTGGGGGAGGTGGAGGATGTTTCACTCCAGTCAGAACCCTTTTGGTGCCCAGTGAAGGTGGGACTGTTGTCACATTCATCAGATAAATCTTTGTCATTGAAGTGAACATGTAATGGTTTAATTTTTGTGGATTTTTCCAGTGATAAAATAAGTTCTGCTTATCAGAATTGGTAAGAAACCACCTTGTGTGTTGCTCAGCACGAGGACGGGTGTGAGCAGTGCCAGGGGAGGGCTGTGCCCTCGCTCCTTGCGCTGAAAGGAGGTCGCTCCTCAAGTGAGGCAGTGAACAACAGCACTAATGCTGCTACTACTCCTACTAATAGCAACACATTCTTGCTTGGTACGGAGCTTCAAATTGAAAAGTACAAAGCAAATTCACAGAGTTACCAGAGACAAGCTGGAATTTCCACAGTGCCTTGGGCAACGCAAGAATTATGGCTGTGATATATCCAGGAGGGATGTAAAACATGGGAAGCTCGGTGTACCTGCCACACTGGAAGAAGGTCAGGTATTTGGGGGCTGGGGAGTGTCCCTGGGCTGTGAAGCAAAGCAATTATTTCATTACCCATCCAGCTCTCATTTAGAACCAGCTCCTGTTTGTGTTTGATTGCTGTACTGATAATGATGATGTTGAGAATTGCTGTGATGAGAAATTGCAATCAGCTAAATAGCAGCAGAGGTTCCCCCAGGGAAAGGGACTTATGGAATCCCACACCGGATTGTTTGGGGGCTTCTACCTCTTTGTCTGGTTGGAAACGAGCCTGGTGGAAAAGAGGTACCATCAGGTAGGTTGAGTTGAGGACCTGAGTGAGGGAAAGAACAGACAGGACAAGTGGCTTCCAAGTTCAGTGCATTTTGTGTCCCTGAGCTGTGTGTTGTGTGCAGGCACAGGTCGTGGCAGTGCATCCACACACGTCATAGAGTCATTGAATCCCGGAATGGTTTGGGGTGAAAGGGACCTAAAAGCCCATCCAGTCCCACCCCCTGCCATGGGCAGGGACCCCTTCCGCGAGCCCAGGTTGCTCCAAGCCCCGTCCAACCTGGCCTTGGACACTCCCAGGGATCCAGGGGCAGCCACAGCTTCTCTGCCCAACCTGTGCCAGTCCCTGCCCACCCTCCCAGCCAGCAATTCCTTCCCAATATCCCATCCATCCCTGCCCTCTGGCAGTGGGAAGCCATTCCCTGTGTCCTGTCATTCCAGGCCCATGTAAACAGTCTCTCTCCATGTTTCTTGTCAGCTCCTTCAGGTCCTAGAAGGCCCCATTGAGGTCACCCTGATATATGTATGATTGTTTGTTCTCCTGAAGAATTCAGCAACAACAAAGATTCTGATATTTATTAGAAATTCCCCAACACGGCAGGTTTCTATTAAAGCAGAACATTTGATGTGGGGTCCAGAATCCACCATGGGTTTGGGTTTTACACTTGTGACTGTGAGAAAAGCATTCACAATCCTCCTGTTGGTAGAAAAATTAATTCTGATGCTTCCTGCTGCTTTCATCTCTTCACTTGTCCTCACTGGCTTTTACTTCTGTTGTGGCTTTAATTCCTATTGCTGATTAAATATATGTAGTACTGGAATATGAACGTGGTGTGAGAGACCTGCCTGGAAGCAGCTTTGAAGGAGAAATCCTGCTGAAGCAGAGATGGGAGTGAACGTCAGATCTCTCGCCCATTTTGCTTCTTTTGGGGCATCTTTTCACCTCAGTAGCAGAGGAAATTCAAAGCGGGCACACGGTCTGAAAAGGACCACTCGGAGTTAAACACTCCCAGGAACTTCAGCCAAGTGAGACACATTCATTACAGCAGAAGTATCTGAAATTGCATGGGAAACAGCTGCCACAATTGGCAGATTATGGTTCAAGTACTTGTACATTTTTATGATTCTGTGTGTTTTTGGAAAGTGTAAGGGAAGCAGCTCGGTGGGTTTAGAGAACAGCAGCAGCTTTGTAACACCTCACTTGTGTGCAGCGCAGGCCAGGTAGGAGCATCTCCACATCCCCAGGGCCGAACCACCGGGATGTGACTGGGACTGGGGGCTGCTGTGTCCCCTCCTGGGGGGCTCTGGGGAGGACACCCCCCAACAGCAGCTCCGTGGGCAGCGACACGAGTGTGGCAGCCCAGGGGGAATGAATGGGCTGCCAGGGTCCTCCCCCACCTCCAGCAGCAGGATTAGCAAATTGGAGCTCAATCCAAACCCCTCTAACCTACTGGGATTCATTAGCTGCAGGTTTCGAATTATCTCCCAGGTTAAACAAAAGAATTGGCGGTTTTTGCATATCTCTGGAAGGTTGGGATCCTCTAGAGACTGTAGATTATCTCGGTAATATTTTTTCCTCCCTTATACGTTCCTGTAGCTAAAAATCTCTGAAAATAATTTCTAGAACACTTACCAGGCTTACTGAGACTGCCCGTCTGAAATAAGGATATTACACTTAATTAAGCATTATGCCTGTGGGGCCGAGCGTGGAAGGTTCAGCTGAGAGATCTCAGGTTATATGAATTTATAGCTGAATGCGATGGCTTGAGCAACTTTTAGAATTCAGGCTGTTGGCTGGCGAGGAAATTTAAGATGTTTTTAGAGGAGAAAATACTGGTATAACGTAAAAAAAATTACTGTATTGCTGCGTTAAAAGTGCTGGGAGCTATGTGGCTGTTTAATCATGCTCAGATGAAATCTGGAGTGTTCCCTTTATCCTCGCCACAAGAAGCCGATTATTATTTTTAAAATGGTTATTTTTTTTTCCCCCCACAATTTCAAATTAGGCTCTGCTTGTGTGGCAGCATAAATAGAGTCGCTTTGCTCGAGCCTGCTATTTATCTTTTTAAAGAAAAAAAAATAAAAAAAAAGGAAAGGAAGAGAAAAAAAAAAAAAAAAAACCCGCAAAGTTTGACTGACACTAATTTCCCGAACAAGATACCCTCGAAACTCCAGTTTATCTCATAAAATCATAACAGACAGGGTTTGTGATGTCCCCTCTGCGAGATTCTTTCTTCTGTCAGTTGATAGCATTTGAGATGACGGAGGGAGATGCGCCGCGCTCAGATGCCAGCGAGGAGAACAGGAGCTGTCACCAGCAGTGTAATGTGCTGTGTATTATCACTCACACTGATCCGGGGGCCCGGAGACTGTCATCTTTTTAGACTGTACAAGTCAACACAAATAAAACTGAGGAGGCAAATGATAATGTCTGAGATAGATCCAGGCTCATTCTAGCCATTACTTTTTATTCAAACCTTAGAGATGACATGATGTGAAAAATGAGCCTGTGTCTAGTTCAGTGCCCATTAGTGTGTGAGCACATTATCTTCCACTTTTCACATTGAATCTCCCTGTACATCCTATGGCAGCTGGAGCTGTGCAGCCCGTCAGCTTTAGGGGCTGCCAGCACCTTCCCTGCCTCAGTGTAGAGCAAATATTGCCCCTAAAATGATGTGTTGGGAGGCACTTTTAGGAACAATCTTTAACACCCCTCACTTAAGAGCTGATGGAGCCGGGTCTGCTCCAGCATCCCAAGCAGGATCTCCGTGTGGGGCTGGAACGCCTCACTGTGCTGAACCGGTGTTTGGGAGACCCTTCTCCTGCTTAGGGGGAACTCGGGGTGACCTTCCCAAGGGGATTCCCTGCTTTCCTCCCCTCGTTCTCATCCATCATCATTGGCCCCAAACCCAGCACCCTTTTCTTTGCTCCTCCCAGGTGACAGGACCCTCAACCAGAGGAGAAACATCTCTTACCTGCTGATGGGTGGACGTCAATTAATTCTTCTTACCACTCTTACAGTATCACCTTGTCTGAGGCAGGATAGGCGGCCACACCAGGAAAAGGTGCCCCTCCCCGGGTCCCCTGGCACAGGATCTGACAGAGCCCAGCCCTGGCACTCAGAGCCCTCAAAAATAGCAGGAGGAAAACTCAGCCGGGAACATGAATCACTTTCCCGAGGAGGTTTTAGCACAGTTGCTGCACTATCAGTACCCAAGTAAAATTCCTATTACTCTCCTGTATAACCTTTAATTACCCCCACCACCCCAAAAATATCCCTCAATTACCTTCCAGGCAGAATTATGCATATTTTTAAAGTTCTCCTAGGGATATAACACTAAACGTTGGGTTGTTATGGTTCAGTGGTTTAAATTACAGTGTACTTAATTAAAACAGCGTAAAAAGCTGTCAGTATTCCATATCATTTGAAAGACTTTGATTAGTGATTTTTTTTTCTTTTCCTGTTAGAGCATACTTAGCTTGGCCATTACATTGTCATTTACCAGCACCTTGGCATTGGAATGATGCATCATTTCACAGCACTAGAGAAGAAAAGGTAAACAGATGACAGTTCCCAGCAAAAGAAGTGACAAGCAAAGAGCACCCACCCTGAAGGAGGAGGGGAACAAATAGATTGGAAGGCTGGATTTCAGCTTGGAAGTGTGAAATCTGCAAGTCAGCCGTGTATTCCTGTTGGGGATAGATCTCCAGGAGGAAGGAGTTAGCCAAAAGTAACCTGTGGGTGATGGAAGGAGTGACTTCAAGGAAAAGCTGGGATATCTTGTTCACGTGCCTCAGAAGGGATAGAGATGGCATTCTGTGTTCCTCAGGCAATGGAGGTAAAGCCAACAAAACACCTCCCACAGGAGGAATACACCTTCCTGCCCAGGAGGGGATCTGTCCTGGAGGGTCACGCTGTGTGTGAACAGGGACAGCACCCAGGGAATGGCTGGAGCTGTGTCAGGGCAGGCTCAGGTGGGATCTCAGGGAAAGGTCCTTCCCCCAGAGGGTGCTGGGCACTGCCCAGGCTCCCCAGGGCAGTGGGCACGGCCCCGAGGCTGCCAGAGCTCCAGGAGGGTTGGGGCAACAGGACAGGGACAGGGGGGGATTGTTGGGGTGTCTCTGCAGGGCCCGGGGCTGGACTGAATGATCCTTGTGGATCCCTTCCAACTCAAGATATTTTGTGTTTCTGTGATAAAGTGGACAACAAGATGCTCCTGGGTGTGTTCACGTGAACCTTGTGGAAGCAGTGCCCTGTCTGACATTTCCAGCCTGTTGCTGGTGTGATGGATTTGCTCCCTCAGAGGTGCCTGCAGTGGGCAGGAGTCCCCGTGCAGGGAACACTGGTGGGCTCCTGTCTGTGCAAAGCACACCTGTGACAGTGACCAGCAGCAAAGAGGCCTGAATGTTTGTGTGTTCCCCTCTCATGCAGACACTGCCAAAGCTCTGCTGAAGCAAAAGCTCTGTGGCACCGTGGGGAGTTCTGCCCTGAAATGTCTGGCAGCATTTCTGTAGGATCCCAGAATGGTTTGGGTTGGAAAGGACCTCAAAGGTCATCTTGTTCCACCCCTGCCATGGGCAGGGTCACCTTCCACCAGCCCAGGTGGCTCCAAGCCCCGTCCAACCTGGCCTTGGACACTCCCAGAGATCCAGGGGCAGCCACAGCTTCTCTGGGCAACCTGTGCCAGGGCCTGCCCACCCTCCCAGCCAGCAATTCCTTCCCAATATCCCACCCATCCCTGCCCTCTGGCAGTAGGAAACTGTTCCCCCTTGTCCTGCCACTATCTCCCCATGTAAAACATCACCCTCCCTCCTTTTTAAGCCTCCTTTTTATTTTACATAGGACCAGATGCATAAAGGCTGCATAGTCCGGGCACCCCCCATGTCCCTGCCAGCTGTGCCATACCTGTAATTACGGTGTTCCCAAACCCTCCCAAGCACAGCACAAGCCCTCAAGTTTTCTTTCATTTCCAGATCTCCCTCCTGAGTTTTGGGAAGAAAACCTATTGTCGTGTGCAGTTAAATCATAGAATCCCAGAACCGCTGGGGTTGGAAGGGACCATAATAGCTCATCTCATTCCAAACTACTGCCATGTCCAGGGATCCTTGGATTTCCCTGGAGCAGCTGCTCTGAACCTTTGGAATACGCAGAGGGTTATGGGAGCCCTTGCACTGGGAGGTCACTGTGCTTAAAGAGGGTTTTTTTAACGTAATCCATGTTTATTTATAAACTAATGATGTGACAGTGTTCACGCTGTGAACATCTATATTTTTCATCAAGGCTTTTTATTATGGCAAAACATGAAATCATAACTGTGAACAGGAAAATCCTGTTTAGCCACAGGCTAAACATCTCAGTGCTGATACAGTTCCACCCAGAGCCGTGTTTCACTTGGTACATTATTGGACCAGGCAAACATTTTTTAAAATACAGTTCAGGAAAAGCGTATGGTCAGGATTGGCGATGTTTTTTTCCAGTTCAGAGCGTTTTCAAACCTATTTGCTTGCTGGGAATGTGCAGATGCGTTCATGCTTGCTTGAAAAATTATCCCGGTTTTAAGTAATGACTTGCTGGTAATTGTTATCTCCCCGGCACTCAGGCCGGAGCCCTTCAGTGTGTGCTCACCCACAATAGGGTGTTTATTTATCTCCTTTTTCTGATATTGCAAAAATATGGCATGCTGGGCTAATATATTCAGTTTTCCTTCAGTGTAAGAACCAGAGCTGCTGGTCTGGTGTGGCTTGTCCTGATTCTGGAGCAGGTGCCACCAGTGCCACCCAGCTCAGCAGATACGAGCACTTTGGGATTTGCTCCCTGTGGCTCAAGGTTCATGTTCAAGGGGGGGTGGCCAACCTGGGGAGCTGCTCCCAGGGCAGTGCCAGGCATCGGGGAGATGATCATTAGGGAGTGAGGGNGGCAGGGCAGGGGGGACATGGGGAGGGATTTGTGCCTGGAAAGGGTGGTCAGGCCTTGGCAGGGGCTGCCCAGGGAGGGTTGGAGTGCCCAGCCCTGGAGGTGCCCAAGGCAGGACTGGCCGTGGCACTGAGTGCTCTGGGCTGGGGACAAGGTGGGCATCGGGCACAGGGTGGGCTCCGTGGGCTGGCAGGGCTTTGCCAGCCTCGGGGATTTCATAATTCTATAAAAAACTGTTCCCTTATCAAAACATTGATTAGAATGATGAACCACTCTGTAAGGGATCACAGCTCCACAGGACTGACCTGGGGGGTGGCTTGGAGGTAACAAGGAGGTTGGAGAACGTTCCCCAGCACTGGGCAAGTGCCCCAACAGAGGGAGAGCCAAAGGGGCCGGACTCATCTCTGACAAGTTTGTCATTACCCCATCAACAAAACCTTTAGGAGCAAATTACCTCGGTGAGGTTAAACCTTGCTCAAGACCGCGGTAGGGAGAGAGGAAAGCGCAGAGTCCCCTGATCCAAAATCAATGTGCAGATGATGAATCTCGAAAAGATTCTGGTGAAATGAGGCAGCTCATGTAATTATGGATGTGTGTTTACTGACACTTGCAGCACCCGGCGTGGCTGGGGATGGCAGAGGCAGTTTTGTCTCCCAAGGTTTAATATGTAGGAGGGTGGTCACCTGTTCTAAAAGGTCTAATTGCCTGGGCTGATTCCCCCTTTAAGGTAATTTATATTGCTGGAAGGATGACTCCCTGAGGGGGATATTCTTTGAAAGTGTTGCTAACACAGGAAAGACTTTTTCCGTCGATGAAAAATTCTGCCAATTCTCAGCCTTGCAGGTGACCTGCTCTTTCTGGAGCACCTTGATCCCACACAGGGACCCCTCCTGCCCCGGGAGCGGCCGCGGGGCCCCCCCGGCACCGCCGCGCCGGGAACCCGCCGTGGCACCGACGGCACGCACTGCACTGAATCCTAATTAGGCATATGCAGATAGCTCCAGATCTGCTCAAGATGGATTATCTGAATGAATACTAGTAAATTATCCTTTTATTATCCCTTTAGTGTCCGCTGGAGAGATTGGATTGGATGCAGGCGGCTGGTACTTTTATTCCCTTGGATTGAGGTGGAGGAGCAGCAAGGTGGGAACATGGGGGCACTGGAGGGATGTGGGACACGGCTTGGGGAGCAGGAGTGGCTGCACCCTGCCACGGCCCCCTGGGATCTGCACAGCCACAGAAACTCAGGCACAGCCGTGGCTCACAACAGGTTTGGGGGTTGACATTTAGCATGGAAAAGTATTTAAAACACATGTCACTGTCTTGGGAATCATGGAATGGTTTGGGTTGGAAGGACCTCAAAGCTCATCCAGTGCCACCCCCTGCCATGGGCAGGGACACCTCCCACCAGCCCAGGGTGCTCCAAGCCCCGTCCAACCTGGCCTTGGACACTCCCAGGGATCCAGGGGCAGCCACAGCTTCTCTGCCCAACCTGTGCCAATCTCTGCCCACCCTCCCAGCCATCAATCCCTTCCCAATATCCCATCCATCCCTGCCCTCTGGCACTGGGAAGCCATTCCCTGTGTCCTGTCCCTCCGTGCCTTGTCCCCAGTCCCTCTCCAGCTCTCCTGGAGCCCCTTTAGGTACTGCCAGGGGCTCTCAGGTCTCCCTGGAGCCTTCTCTTCTCCTGGGGAACATTCCCAGCTCTCCCAGTCTGTCAATCTTGCTTTGAGAATTATGTTCTCAGGGTATCACATGGTAGTGATACTCAGAGAGGTATCAGGCTGTGGTATTACCAGGTTGTTACCATGCCTGTGCCTAGAGAAAATTTGGGGTTACTAAAATGGGCACTAAATACTTGGACACAGCCTGCATTAATGTGCCATTTAACATTCCTGCTGGGTTCCTGGAGGTGCAGCTTGTAGGGTGGCACTGGGGGCCTCCTGAGTCAGCCTGTGCTGCCTCGCAGCTTCCTCCCTTCTTCATTCTGGGAAACCATCCCCAGGGCATGTCCACAGGGATTTTCTCAGAAATACTTAGATCTGTGACATCCTCAAAGCAGAGTAAGATGCTGCTGGTGCCACTCTTTGGAAAGAAGCTCCATCTGGTGCTCGTGGGAGCCTGTGGAGTCTCACGTGCTGGATGGGAAGGTCTCAGCTGGAAAGAGGCAGGAGTTGAAGTGTAATTAAGGCTTGTGTTAAAGCCTCAACAGGCAGGATGGGGAGATGTTCTGACATCAGAAAGGTGGGGAAGAGCTGAAATGCCGACCCTCTTCATCTGTGTTCAGATGGACTAACCACAAATCCAGCATCCAGCACATTTCCTGCTGGCCGTTTTTGGTGCTCTGCTCACGGACTTGCAAAATACACTGTGAACATCCTTTAAATGTGTTTTGGTTATAGCCTTTATTTTTTCCCTTCTGTTTTGCACGCAGACTGTGGATGTGTTGGAGGAGGAGCTCCATCTCCACATGCTGGGTTTGCTTGGCAGCGGTTTGGATACTGGGAATGCTTGGAAACAAGATGCAGTTCCAAGGCAGTGTCCAATCTCAGTGTCCTCTTAGGGCTTCTTTGCTCCTTTCAGCACTTGATCTTTAATTCAGTGTTGATGGTTCTTCCAAAGTTCCTTCCATCCTAAGAAAACAAGGAACTGTCGACTGCAAATTTTCACGTCCCCACCGAAATGGCCCCAAAGCATCCCGGCTCAGCAGTCCCTGTGGTTTTCCTCTCTGCTCTTCCCTCAGGTCCCAGCATCTCCCAGGCCTTCCAAGCACGGTGTGAATTCCAAGGGCACTTTGGAGCCCTTGGTTCCCTCAGCCTGTCCTTGCTCGGCCCCTCGGCACAACCGCTGGGACGGGGCTCCCCACGGCCCAGCCGTGCCAGGGAGGGCGAATTCCTTCACAGACTATTTATCCAGATTGCTAATTCCCTGCACAGATGGCTCCGCAGAAGACTGTGTGGGAGAAGAGTGGCTTTTTAAGCCAATTAAATAGAAACCTTGTCCAAGAAGGATTTTCGAACTGCTTCTGCCTGTGAATTCATGACGTGTTGTGCTGTGTGCTCTGGCAGAGCTGCTGCCTCAATAGGAAGAGAGGGAGGGATGTGCAGAATTTCCTTGGTTTAAGGTCATCTCTGATATTTTGGTTTTTTTTTTTTAATTTAAAGAAAAATTCCTAAAAGAACTTCCAGTTTGGAAACCTTGTGGAGTCTTTTAGATATAGGAAGAAGACTCTTTTGTTATTTGTCCATTAATTCTCCCTGCCGAGCTCTTCAGCCTCTCCTCATGATGTAAAGCAAGCTATGATTTGTAGTAAGACAGATGAGAGGAGGAGAAAGAGAGAAAAAAGGGTATTAAATGACATCCAAAGGGGGAAATACTAGTTAATAACATTAATATTTCTTTATTACTGAAGCATTTGGGCTCAGTAATCCAAAAAGCTGCAGTAAAAATCCATCCAGTTCAAGGACAGGAAAAAACACCTTAGAACAGTCACTGGTTTACCTTTGTACTGACAGAAACTTCCATGTCCCCACATTCCCACACTGCTGAGGGAGCAGGGAGGGCTCAGCCTGGAGAAAAGGAGGCTCGGGGGGACCAGATTTTTGTGTCTTTTGTGGTGCAGTCCCTGGCTAATCTCACTCCTCTTGCTGTTCATGTCTCCCTTGCTCTTTTTCTCCTTTCCCTCATCTTCTCCCTCTTTTCATCCTGTAAGTATTTAGAAAGGGGCTGTGCTTTCTCTTGAAGCCATCAGAGAACTCTGAAATAATAATTACAATAATAAAATAATAATAATAATCCACCCAATCACCAAGATGGAACTAATTGGCCGTACAGAGTGGTTTACCAAGAAGATGTATCACCCAAAGGTAGCAAAGACCCTTTTATTTGGGTTCAAAGTCTGGACTATACATCACTGCTGCAGCAGCTGACACAGACTTAACATAGTCGGAGCCTCAGAATTAATGGCCTTCAGGCACAAAATTCATAATCTGCGTTCCTCAAACGTGGTGTCACCAGAGTCCTGCGTGGAGGAATCCACTGGATTCCTCTACAGGTGCCCTGGAGCAGATTTACATCAATGGGAAGCAACTCCTACAGAAACCCGTTCCCAAAAGCAACGTGTGAACATGAGTCACGTCGGCGACGGGCGCGTGTGGTTTGTGCAATAAATGTCTCACACATCATACACATTCTACATTGTGAAAGCATCAGGAAGCTTCTCCGGGGAGGGTTTGCATGAAGAATCAGCCAAGTGGGATGGTCTGTGTCTGGATTAAAGGACTTTAGGCATGCGAGAGAAGCTGGGGGTGAGTGGCAGGGAAACTCCTCTCCACTGTTTCCCTCACTGTGCTGCCCATGGCCGTGTGACAGCTCATCACAGTGGGATGTAATCCAGGGACAAGGCAGGTCAGCCCACCCCCATCCTGCTCCAGCCCCAGTGCTGGGCAGATGTGCCAGCTGTGCTGTAAAATATCTATTGAGTCCTCCTGGGACACCCGTGACACCTCGGGGTGGTCTGACATCTCAGCCAAGTCCCCAGCGCTGCCCCTCAGGGCTGTCTGACCGGGGAGTCTCCAGAGCCACCTTCCGGCTGCTGCCACCCGAGGACAAAGGTGTCTGTTTGCTTTGTTCTTGGGTTCCCTCTGCTCAGGAACTGCAGTTGCCTGAGTTCCCACTTTCTGGCCAGTCTTTATTGTTGAAATCTGGAGATCTCCTGTGCCAGGCAGACTGGGTTCATCAATCTACTTCTCTCTTATATCCGTCTTTCCTCTTCCCCTTTTATCCCCTAGACATTTTGAGTCTCAAATTCATCCTGACCCAAAGATAAAGGCTCCTTTGCTCCCTTTTCTCCCTCTCTCCATCTCTCTCTCTCCACTTCTTTCCCACTTCTTCCTGTTTTCTTTCTCTTTTTTTCTAGTGCTCTGTTTATGACCTTTCCCTCCTTCCTCTTTTTCTCCCTCTCCCTGCCCCTCTTTGCTAATGTGCTCGAGGCTTGACCAGCTGATCTCCAGAGGTCCCTTCCAGCCCCAGCCAATCTGTGATCCTGTGTTTTGGTTGATGCTTGTCATTTCCCCAGTGGAATGACTGAGACACGGGACAGAGAAGACAACGCAGGAGCCTGTTGAGCTGGTGCTATTCAATCACTGGGGTCGGGGAATGGTGGTCCTGTTGTAAAGCAATTACCAAAGACCTTCAGGCCTTCTCTTGTCCTCCCTCTGGGGCTCTGTCTGTGCCCAGTGAGCACTCCTGGGGCTGCCACCCTTGTTGGGAGAGGGGCTCCCCTTGCCTTTGGCCTGTTCCTTAGGGCTTGGGCAGCGAATTGTCCATGTGTGTGGGATCCGTGGAAAAAAAACCAGAAGGTAGGTGAGAACAAACCAGGGCAGCAAAGGCTGCTGGAGGAGCAGGCTGGACCTTGGCAACCCAGCACTGCCTGTCCAAGCTGTCCCTGTCTTTCTCCCGCCCCACATTACACATGCAAGCACTGCACAGTCATTTACAGATGCAAAGAGAAGAAACCGGGTCAGACGAGTCTTTGGGAACGGGGAAGACGTATGACAAACACAAAAATTAAAACACTCGGGAATAAGGCAAATAGTGAGAGTAAGAAGTGGGAATGAGACAAATATTGGATTAAGACAAATACTGCTGCAGATTCCAATGTCAATTCCGACAGCGGCAGCCAAGTTTGGGGTGTGTTGACAATTGAAGATGAAGGGCTAAGGCAGGAGGCAGAAAACCTTCCAGACTCTGGGCTGGTGTCATCGTGTTATTTGACTCAGCGACCTAAATTATTAGGATATAACCAAATAAACCTAAGCATGGACAGTGCATTTAAATATATGGCACTGCAGCAAATTAACCAGCATTTTTATAACCACAGTCTCATGGATGTGACAATCTCTGTCTCTGGGTGCTCCAGGATTTTTTATTATAATTCATTATATGGGAGCACGTTCAAAATAGGCTCCAAAAGCTCTTCCTTGTGTGCTAACAAGGTGAATGATCATTTTCTGGGATGGAAAGGATGGACTCACTTTGTGGAAAATGTATGATGAGGAAAGGAGGAAAATCCATTTTTTGACAGCATCAAGTGATTAAAAAGTTGTTTAGAAGATTGCTGGGCCACTTTTTATGTGATATGTGGGAATGACAAAGGCTGGCCTTACCCAGCAGTGACCTGGAGTGTTCCGAAGGCAATCTCATTCATCCAGAGCATTTTAACTTTTCCAGTGCCCTCAGTGCAGCAGCGTGTTGACTTTGGCCAAAGTCAAGTTCTACGATCTTAAAAGGTCCCTTTCAACCCAAACCATCCCATCCTTGTGTAAAATCTGGCTCATTACAGACCCAGACCATGGCGTTGTCTTACGAAGGCTGAGGAGAGAAAAAATTGGTGTCCTGGTAATTGCCATTCCTGGTTTGTCATGGAATTGGAGAAGGTTTTCCAGTTGTTTTGGAGTCTCCTTTAGAGATTTTCAAACCCCACCTGGATGTGATCCTGTACAACCTGCTCTGGATGGCCCTGCTTTGAGGGTTGGGATGAGATGATCTCCAGAGGTCCCTTCAATCCCACCTGCTCTGTTGTCCTGGGATTTTCTACTGCCTGCTGTCTTTGGCAGGGGTTTAAATATCTTTATTGGGTGGTTTTTTTGTTTTGGCTTCTTTTGAGGGTGTTTGTTGGTTTGGGTTTTGGGGGATTTGGGGAGGGGTTGGATTGTTTGTTTTCATTTTTGTTTTTCTTGTGGGGCTTTTTGTTGGTTTTTGGTTTTTCAGAGTCTTTTGGGGGTTGTATGGTTGTATATATCTATATATCTCTGTATCTCAATCATACTGCCATTGAAGACGCTCCGTGTCTCCCTGCACTCTATAGCAGCTCAGAACAGTCAGTTCCCATATCCCCCACTACTTCCAGAGTCCTTTAGAAGGGAGTGACACTTCCCACCACTCCCAACTCGGAGCTCACACAGCCCAGTCCTGGGGACAAACTGCCTTGAAGGTTTGCACAGCCCTCACACGCCGGGGTTTCACCTCCCTCTGCTTCTCCCACTCTGCCCTACTCCATCTCTGTGGCTCCTCCTTTCCTCAGCAATATCTCCAAGGAATGAATTACTGCTGTCCCTGGGGGCTGTTTTATTCCATCCCTCTGGCTCCTGGAATGGGCAGCTGCCACACTCTGCCCTGCAGGATTAGCAGCCCCTTCCCAGCTCCTCCCCAATCCCCCTCAGCTCAGTGTGTGCATGGGATTAAAGGCAACGGGCAATGGGATTACACGGGGAAAGGGGGGAGTCCGGAGGGTGCCTCAGGCTTCTGAAGGACTCCCAGGGGGAAAAGCAATGACTTTTATAAGTCTGATATTTGTGCCAGTAGATTAGGAAAAGAAAGGGAGAATAATGTGGGGTTTATCAGGAAATGGAAATATTTTTCAGCCTTCTCTCCCCAAACAACAGGATAATAGAAAATAAATGGGATAGAATAGACCATAGAGAACAGTGTATAGAACAGTGTAATTCTGTTAATCAGACAGACCATCCTCTCCCTTTCACTTAAAATCTGGGGTTTTTTAATCATTTTCAAGTAAAGAATCTAGTAAGGATATTCCTGTTCAGGAATAATATGCCAATATAAAATTAAACTTTCAGATTTCCCTTATTTTCAATAGAGAAACAGAGATATTTTTAACACAGAGACTCTTCTGAGCTTTTACTCCAGCGTGTGTAAACCGTTTCTTACGGTCTTCCAGTGGATTTGGAGGGTGTAGGGCCTGTGGACTGTGTTTCATTTTAACAGGGAAGAAACACCTGTTTGTGTGGAATTAGAGCACAGGGAGTGCTGAGCTCCTGTGCTCCCTTTGGTGTGAACACTGCACGGGAAAAAGGAGTTTTCATCATGTGATGCCTCTGGTTGGCTTTGCCACTCCCGTGGGATTCTGCAGGGCATGAGATTTTGGGTGTCAGGCACAGAAATTAATACTCTGTCAGAGAAAAAAACGTCTAAACAGTGGCTGAGGTACTCGAGAAAATGTGATAAAAGTTCTGAAAGGCTGCAGGTATTTTAGTGCAGACTCAAAAAATCAAAATATATCACTGGGTGATAACAGGGAGTTATCTATGACCTTGCACTTCACTACATGCAGCAAGTACATCAGTCCTAAATAAAAATGTGCTCTGTAACAAAGGAAAATACACTGAAAAAAAGAGAATATTGGGCTTGTTTTGAAAAATTCTGCCAGGTGCAGAAAGATTCAGGTACAGTTGTGAGTCCTCAACGCCATTTTTCACATGAAGGAAGATTTCGGTGCTCTTTGTGCAGGTGAGGGTGCCAAGGAAGTGAAATATGTGGTTGTGTGGATATTCTGTGACCTTCTTCGGGGCTGTGGCACGACGACACTCTGCAATCAATATAAATAATATTAGAAGTAGTCAAAGAAAATACCAATTCATAACCAGTTACATTAGCTACAGGGACTTAAACGAGCGCTTGTGTAACCAACAAGTTGGCTGCTTTTCAGCTGCCTGAATTAGTCTAATAAGCTGTATCTTCCCATAAATCTTGTTTCTCTTTAATTAGGACATCACTGAAGAGCTCAAGGCACAGAAACTTCCGGTGCTCGAGCGCGTTGGGTTCTGTGAAAAGCAGAGACAGGCAGAAAAATCTTCTCGGGAAGGGGGAAGAACACATTTGTAATAGCTTTGATAAAGGTTCGAGGGACTGAAACTGCAGCAACAATAGTGGGAAACATCTCCAGGAGGTTCTGAGAGTGAATGAGGAATTGATGCTGTATTTATTAGACTGCAATCACCCTCCTAATATGCCTGAAGATAAATGGGAAGGAATTCTTTCAGCCAAAAGGAAGCGTGGCGGTGCTGCCTTTGACACAGCGATTATTGATAGCGATGATAAAGTTCCAAACATCCGCCAGCGAAAAACCCAAAAGCAATACTAAAAATGGTGGGGTGGAAGTGGGAAATGATGTGAAATGTTAGGGATGTTTCATTTCAGTACCTCTGCCTCATTATACCATCAGCAAAATGTAAAATACATAGACTAGATAAATGTCTCATTAAGTATTTCCCTGCTCATTCTGGGGGTTGGAGTGTGCTGGAATAATGAAAAATGGAGAAGCACCTTTGTCAGGGGGAGGGCAGCAGGAGGCAGCACTTTGTCATTGGGAGGGAGGGGGTTTAATTCCCTGGGGAGCCGGGAATGTCCAGCAGAGTGAGGTGTGACAGTGTCACAGCTACAGGGACACGGTGTGGTTTAACTGCTGGGGGTTCATGTGCAGATTCTCCATCAGGAGGATTGGATCTGCCTCATGTCACGGAATCCCCGAGGCTGGCAAAGCCCTGCCAGCCCACGGAGCCCACCCTGTGCCCAATGCCCACCTTGTCCCCAGCCCAGAGCACTCAGTGCCACGGCCAGTCCTGCCTTGGGCACCTCCAGGGCTGGGCCCTCCAACCCTCCCTGGGCAGCCCCTGCCAATGTTTAACAACCCTTGTCCTTATAAATCTTGGACTCGTTTGGTCTTTGTGGGCTCTGAGTGTGGGGAGCAGGAGCTGGATGTGGTCACCACGTTGGGGCTGCAGGGTCAGAGTGGACACGGAGCCTGCCCTCCTCCTCCACCCTGAGGTGCCCCTTCAGAGGGAAAAACCCCTTGGCTGCACAAAACCAGTGCTGATTTAACAAGCAGAAAGAGAGAAGGTTTAGAGCAGAGATTAAGGAAAAATTGCTGGCTGGGAGGGTGGGCAGGGACTGGCACAGGTTGGGCAGAGAAGCTGTGGCTGCCCCTGGATCCCTGGGAGTGTCCCAGGACAGGTTGGACGGGGCTTGGAGCAACCTGGGCTGGTGGAAGGTGTCCCTGCCCATGGCAGGGGGTGAGACTGGATGGGCTTTGAGGTCCCTTCAACCCAAACCATTTTGGGATTCCACAAGTGAAAATCCAATGGCTCCATATAACTCAAAGTTCAGGGAGTGGTGTGGAGAGCAGGGGCACTGTCAGGTTCGTGCCTTGCACTGTTATCCCAGCCCAGGGGAGGAATCAAGTGTATTCCCAACTGTGTGCACTGAGTGCACCAGGACTATTCATGCACCAAAATTATACTGTGAATTGGCCATGGTATAATTGGTAGATGCATAATTTGCACTTTCAGAAAGGTTATATAAAATACAGAAAAAAACAGTATGAGATATATATATATATATAGATAGATATATATGTTTTTTATTTTATGCCTAAATGTATAACATGGAAATCCTTTGTAGGTCAAAGCAGAGCATGTGGTTTCCAGCAATATTTTCTGGCATCTCATGATGGAATGTTCCTTTTTTTAGCAGCTGGGGAAATTTTCCTTATTCCCAAATCTTTTAGCTGCCTGCAATGGGACAAATTTGCAGGGGCAGGGCAGAACCAGCACTGGGGCAGCCTGGGTGTGTGGCTGAAGTACTTATGGAATCACAGAGTTCCAGAAGGGTTCGGGCTGGAAGGGACCTTAAAGATAATCTCATTCCAACCCCCTGCCATGGGCAGAGACACATCCCACTATTCCAGGTTCCTTGGATTTTTTCCTTAGTTTGGAAAAAAACAACCCCAAAACACATAAAATCTGTATTATAATGTGTGTGGTGAGGATTTATTATTCTTGAAGATACTGAAAAAAAAAATCCAGCAAAATAAACCAAAAAGCTAAACCCTCTTCCACAAAGCTGTGGGAACGTGCACAAACGTTCATAAATCCCGTGGTATCCCCAGGGCTGGGAGTCCCTCGGAGGAGAGCTCTGCCAGCTCAGGAGAGGAGCAGCAAAGAGGGAATGAAAGCAAATCCCACGTGTTAGAATTCCGGAGAGCACAGCAATAGGCTCCCATTATGCACTTTATGAAGATGCAACATGGTTTATTCTTCGGGGAATGGCATAATAATTAGAATTAATAAGATTTTAATGGTGATCGCCTAAGTGCCAAATCTTCTCAGTGGGAGGTTTGAGAGCTGTTGCCACAGGAGCGTTTTGCACTGCGAGCAAGCTCTGCACTCAAAATTACCCCATTACCACAAAATGGAAACACACTCGAGGTGCCACCGCTGTCACCTCGCCCTGCCCCAGCCCCCGGGGACCGGCCCAGGGCTTGGGGAGCTCCCGCGGAGGGAAGGGTCTCCTGGAAACCCCCACCACATGAAACCCTTCAGGTCCTCGGCTTCCCCAGAATTCTTTCATTTTTCCCGGAGATGTGCTTTAATGGGAGCTGCTTTCAATTTGTGGCACTGCGAGGCACCGGAGTAACCCAGGATTTTCAATTTCTTTCACTGGAAACACTCTCAGGACGACTGAGCCCTTACAGGGAGCGTTTGGAGAGAAGTCCTTCACAAAAGAGAGCCAGGATCATTAGTCCCTGTCTGTTATATATTCCTGCTGGAGGCATCCAAACCAACATTTTCCCTGGAGCTGGCGATACTTTTAGCTTGCAGAATAGCTAAATTATTTTGAAATATTTTGATACTTGAAATATTTTGATGGTTTAGATATTTTGATGTCTGAAATGTTTTGATGTTGAACCAAAATATTTCATTTATTTTTGTTCTCTTTCAGAGGGGGTTGAGTTCTAATGATGATCACCCAGATCAGAAAGCACATTTAATTTTTATCCATCCACTGAGGAAATGAAACTAAATTTAGAGATGTAGGAACATCCTGGAGTACCAGGACTCCTCCCTGGAGCTTTTCAGCACTTGATGTGGATACACTGGATTCAGAGCCCTGTGAGGCCACAGAAAATGTCTTTTACTGAAGAGAGAGAGAGAGCTGGAATTGCTGATGTCTGGAGACATTTAACGCCCACCTGGATGCCCAGGTGTGTGGGTAGCAGGGGGATGCCCAGGTACCACCTCATCCCGCCGAGGCACAGATCCCCGGCATCCCTCCACCAGCAGCACGTGGGGAAGGAACTCTGCGAGCCTTGGGAGGGCCGGTCGATACAAACATAGACAAAAACAGTACAAAACCCCTGCCTTTCCACTAATTTAACTCAAAACTACTCTGCAACACCACCTAGTGCTGCCGGCCCGCGCAGCGGGGCCGGGCTGGAGAGAGGACCGGGAGCCCGGCTGGGATGTGTCCCGCTCCCTGAGCCCTCGCACCTGGAGCCTCTGGAGGAGGGATTGCTGCAGGAATGGGTCTTCTTCCCTGGGTGGGAAGAAGAAGTCAGCTGGGGGAAAATCAGAACAGCCAAAGGTCTAAGAGCATCCCAAACTCGCTCGTGCGTTGTCGGGTTTAGGAGAAAGTTGTCTTCCCTGCACCTGGAGCAGCCGAGGAGTAATTCCTGTTCCCTGGAGCGCTATGTCCGTGTAGTGGCCATGGAGTCCTTTAAGTGCCAGTCGCATCAGCAGCATCCCTCCTGCTCTGCAAAGCTGGGCGGTGATGGATGGATTTTTCTTACCCCATTTCCACTGGACGGTCTGCAAAAATTCCAGTTGTTTGGATGAAGGTGCTGCGCTGAAAGGAAATAGTGTGGGAGGTGATTTCTACAGGTGGCCATTCCCACAGTTTCTGCACCTGATCTGGGAAAAGGAGCAGAAGGAAACCACTCCACCTCCATCTCCACCTCCATCTCCATCCCCTCTCCCCACGAGCCCGCTCTGAGCACAGCCCAAAGCATCGCTACTTGGACAGTGGGTTCACATCTCCTTGAAATCCCCTCAAAAATGTGATGGGAATGCTGGAAATGGAGCTGGGGAGTTTTCCCTCCTGTGGGAAGGCGTGAGGGCAGCCGGGATGCCTGTGCTGCCGAATTTGCCTCCTTGGGAATCCTACCTGGGCCTGGGTGCGTGGGATGACCCGGGAGCACCGCCTGGAGAGGGCTCTGTGCCAGCAGGAGGTTGTGTCTGAATGGAGCTGACACAAACCAGCAGCGAAATTCGGGGGGAAAGCAGGTCCCAGGGATGAGCGGGGAACCGCAGGAGAAGGAGAGCTGAAAGACCCCAAGGAGACAAGAGCAACCTGTGGAAGCCCGTGTGGAAAAGATAAACGAGCTCCTTTCCGGCTCCCGGCCCCAAGGAAATGCAGAGTTACATCTCCCAGACCCTCCAAATTCCCATTCCGGGGACTGGCTCCAGGAAAGGCACATGTTCCCTCCCCGGGGCGGCTGCTGAGCTGGACACTCAGGCTCAGGCTGCGAAGAGAAGCAATTCCAAGCTGCTGTAATTAAAGTGATGAGCATAATTAATGCCCCCCGTGATTACCCTGAAGGAGAAGCACTAATGATGTAAATATGATGAATTCCAAATGCAGGTGGAGAAGGGCCGTGCTCAGGAATTCGGGGTGAGGGGGAGTCGGGATCAGAGGGATGCCCTGGGAGGGCTGGGGGGACAGGGAGGACCCTGCAGGGACAGGGCTGAGCTTTGCCTCGCTGGGCACCCCATGGGACGAGTCCGACTTTGAGGGTAAGTGACATTTTTTAGGGTAAGTTAAATTTTTAGGGTATTATTTTGGGGTAAATTTAATTTTTAGGATAAGTTTAATTTTGAGGGGAAGTATAATTTTTAATATGGGTATTTTTTTAGGTTAAGTTGATTTTTCAGGGGTTTATTTTAAGGGTAAATTTTTGTTTTGTAAATATTTTGTTATGATAACTTTAATTTCTAGGGTAAGTGTAATTTTTTAGGATGACTTTACTTTTTAAGGTATTTTGGGGAGTAAGTTTATTTTTTAAGGTAAGTTCATTTTCTTAGAGTAAGTTTGACTTTTAGGGTGAGTTTATTTTTTTAGGGTAAGTTTAGTTTTTGGGGTATTTTGGGGAGTAAGTTTAATTTTAGGTTAAGTTTATTTTTTGAGAGTGAGGGACTAATAATGATCTTTAAAATCACGGAGCGGTTGGGGTTGGAAGGGACCTTGAAGCCCATCCTGCCACGGGTGGGCACACCTCCCACTATCCCAGGGTGCTCCCATCCCTGCCCAACCCGGCCTTGGACACTTGCAGGGCTGGGGGAATCTGGGTTCAGCCATCCCGGGCAATGAGGCGAGAGGGGAGGAGGAACCCTCTACCCCTGGTGATGAAGAGGTGTCAGCATTAACAAGGGGCCTCTGTGGGACATAAGGTGTCATTCCTGGAGCGGTGCTGGCTGCTCCAGCGTCACGGGATGCGGAGTGCGGGGAATGTCCCTCCCTGTCCCCACGTGTGAGATTGGGGACCGTGAGGCAGCAGGAACCCCCAGCAAAGGAGCCCGAGCTGTCCCGGGAGGTAATTCCGCTGCTGCTGCCCCTCATTATGCTGTCTCTCCTAATGGAAGGTGTCTCCGCTGCCACCGGGCACGGATCCGCTGTGAATAAGCTGTCACGTTTAATTGGGCTATACTGGGAACATACACAAATAAACCCTTTAATAAATAAATAAACGCACTTCTCCCTGAGGCAAAAGGCACTGGAATGTGCACCCTCGGAATCCTAACCTGTTAAAAAACCAAGTTTTTAAAATAATCCTATTTTAGAGGAAAACAAAAAAAATTTGCGTTTTATCCGGATTTTCTACAGCCTTGTAAAAAGTTTCTGGATCTCTGGCTGCAGACACAGTTATTCCTGGAGCTCGGAATGACTCCTCCTCCCAGAGCTGGGTGTTCCTGGGCTGTGTCCACACCTGAGCCCCGACCTGTGCCACGCTCAGGGCAGAGCTGAAGTCTGGTCTCACTGGTGTGATGTGAAATCATGAGATCTAGATTTAAAAATGGAGTTTGCTTTTGAAATGTGGTCCTGGGGCTCCGCCAATTAGAAATGTCCATCCTGCAAAACTTCGCCATTTTCCCACATTTGGCACAGCTGGGAAATGATGGTTTGTATTCCTGGCCTGGGAGGGTGGGCAGGGACTGGCACAGGGTGCCCAGAGAAGTTGTGGCTGCCCCTGGATCCCTGGGAGTGTCCAAGGCCAGGTTGGACGGGGCTTGGAGCACCCTGGGCTGGTGGAAGGTGTCCCTGCCCATGGCAGGGGGTGGCACTGGACCCTTCCACCCCAAACCATTCTGGGATTCTACATACATCTAAGACTAGTAAGATAAAAGTGCAAAATAAACAAAGTCTGTGCTGAAGTATTTTGTCCAAAATAATTGTTTCCTCACTTTAACAAGGTCAAATAAGACAGGAAGTTATGAACTTTCGGCTGCAGTTCATTGCCAACGTTATGTGCCCATCAGTAGGGCTCTGAACGTGATGGTTCATCAATAGGGCTGCAAATAAACTTCAGATTGTGTGCTCAGGGCTTCGGGAAGGAAACTGTGGTGACCAGAATCAGCACAAACCAGGTTTGATGAAGACAGAAGGAGAGATAAAGGGAAAAATTATAATCTAGCTGGGGTGAAATGGGACTGGAGTCGTGTTTAAACTCAAGAAAGAAGCAAGGCAGGGAAGGTGAGGCTGTGGATAGGTTTGGGAGAAGGGAAGTCTCATTCTCCTGGGTAATATGAGAATCACAGAACATCCTCAGTTGGAGGGAACCCACAAGGATCACTGACTCACAGAATCACAGGGCCGTTCAGGCTGGAAAACCCTCCAAGATCATGAAGCAGAATTGAACTGCTTTGGTGCCTGCAGGTTTGTGAGCTTTGTGTATCCACCTCCTCAGTGGTTTCCTTCTGGCCTTTGACCTAAGCTGGATTTTTTTTTAAATGTGGAAAACCTGCATATGTGTCTTTAACTCGCCATTGCATTGTGATTGTTTAAGGTTTGCCTGGCCACTGGCACGTGAACTTCCCTTGGCAAAACTGAAACCACCATCACGGTTTGTAACAAATACGTGGAATTTGTGCTTTGCCGCCTTTTCCTTTCCCTAAACAAGTGTGACTTTGGGTGCCAGAGGGTGAATTGCTGCCACCACCGCTGCACCAGCACTCTGGCTGCTGGGAGGTGATGGAGGAGCCAGAACTCCCCTTTTCCTTGGCGGGGCTGTGTTTGGCACTGGTTGCCCAGCTCGCAGACACAGGAACACAAACACAGGGAGCCTCTCAGATGCTCCCTCTCCTCCCTCTCCACTAGCCCTGCACTCTTTGAATCCTCTCTGTGGAAGAAATCAAAGTGCAGAACAAACGCTGTTTTGAAATGGCTTTGAAGACGGTAACAGCCTCTAACAGAGGGGAAGAAGGCCCTGGGTCTGCAAAAGAGCAGTGATTGACATGACACAGAGCCCAAGAGAAGTTTGCCTCCTAATGAGCAGCAGGAACTGCTCCAAGAGTGCTTTAGAGGGCTGCAATCTCCCCGTCCCCTCGTGCAGTTCCCCCTCATCAAAGCACCAGCATTTTCTGAGGCAGTTGAGCAGATGTTTGGATCGAGATCCCGGCACGTGGAATCTCTGTTTGCTGAAGGTTTGTAACTTGTTCACCCTCTCGTGAAGCTCCCTGTGATGCTCAGCTCAGGTGGCAAAGCCTGTCTGGATGCTCTGGGAAGTGTTCCATGAGGAAGGGAGTCAGGGACCACCCTGGAGTTCAGCAGGGGCTCCCTTGGGGGCTGCTGACCAGATAAAAGCTCAGGAAGAACTTTTGTATCGACAGCAAATGTTGCATTGGTGGGGAAATTGGCTGAGTTTGAACCTAAATGTAGGACCAGACAGGGAGAGCAGATCTTCATTTCTCTCTGCAGTATCTCTGGTTCTCAGCCTCACCAACCTCCTCACTGCTCACAGGAGCATTAATTTGGTTTGTAAATTATGAAAAATGGGCACATCACAGTAGCAGAGACAACACATAGACAAAAAAGAAATTTTTGGGGATCCTAGTGGACAGCAAGTTGTCCCTGACCACCAGTGTGCCCTGGAGGCCAGTGGGATCCTGGAGGGTACTGAGAAGAGCTTTGCCAGCAGGTCAGGGAGGGCATCCTGCCCCTCTGCTCAGCCCTGTGAGGCACATCTGCGGTGCTGGGTCCAGTCCTGGCTCCTCAGGACAGCAGGGACAAGGAGCTCCTGGGGCGGATCCAGGGGACGGGGACAAAGATGCTGAAGGGATGGAGCATCTCTGGGAGCAGGACAGGCTGAGGGAGCCGGGGCTGTTCAGCCTCCAGAGGGGACACCCAGAGGGGACCTGCCCATGTGTGTCAGAGCCTGCAGGGAGGGGCAGAGCAGGGACCGGGCTCTGCTCGGGGGGCCCAGCCATGGGGCAAGAGGGACAGGCAGAACTGATGCCCAGCAAGTCCCACCTGGACATGGGGAAGAACTTCTTTGCTGGGCAAGTGACCCAGCACTGAAGAGAGACCAGAGAGGGGCTGGAGTCTCCTCCCTGGGGATATTCCAGAGCCGTCTGGACACACCCTATGCCATGTACTCTGGGAAGGCCCTGCTGGAGCAGGGAGCTGAGGCCACTGTGGTCCCTTCCAGCCTGACCCATTGTGTGCAGATCCCTGGGCAGAAATCCTCTCCCATCTCGTGCTGTGGAACTGCCCTTGGCAGAAATGGTTTTCTAGACCATTGGATGGAAAATGCTCATCCTTACATGAGATGTTGCCACGTGGTTTGTCCATGTGTAGGGGCACCCTGGCTCCTCACAGACCACCCATGAAATCAGCCCCTTCTCGCTGGGACGGGCAGACGATGGGGTTGTGGCTCCCAGGGCTGTCCCACATCCAGCTCCTGCTGGCACCCAGGATAAGCAAATCCATTTGCAACAAGCACCCATGTAGGGCTATGATGATGTTTAGAGTCCCAAGCCTTCCTTAAACATCTCCAGTGCCGTCTCCAGGCACTTCTCACGTCCCTGACGAGGTGTCAGAGACGCTGCAAATTCCCCCTCCGGAGTTTCTCACACTGACAACAGCTGAGGGTGAGCAAATATCCTCAAACTCACGTCGCCTCTATCTTTTCCTTCCCCTCCACTGAAATGCTGGTGATGAAAGGAGAGGTGCTGGGGCTCCCAGGCTGTGAGTCGATGTTGTACTCCCAGGATTTCCTTTAATTCCACCGGTCTCCCAGCCTGGCACCAGAGGGATCGCACGCCCTGCCATGTGCACTCACATCGGGCACTGGAGCTGGGTTTGCTGTCAGAGGGGAGGGCAGCGATGACAACAGGAACAGGCAGAACCAACTCGTTCTTGGGTTGCCCATCACAGCTCTCTGTCTTTCTTCAGCCACTGTCTGCACCACAAATTTACCTGGTTATGCAATGGGACAATCTAATTTTACATTTACAGCATCAAGCAATGTGGCAAAGAAGAAATATCCTGGCGTGTAACACTCCTAAGCCTGGGGATGTTGTCCAAAGGCATCCACAAGGGTACTGATGAGAAAAGAAGGGCCAGTGGTGTAGTTGGACATTTTACTTATGTCTCGCCATGGTTGTGTTTCCATCCTCTGGGGGTGTAGAGAACCACAGAATCCCAGGACCCCTGAGGTTGGCAAAGCCCTGCCAGCCCACAGAGCCCACCCTGTGCCCGATGCCCACCTTGTCCCCAGCCCAGAGCACTCAGTGCCACGGCCACTCCTGCCTTGGGCACCTCCAGGGCTGGGCACTCCAACCCTCCCTGGGCAGCCCCTGCCAAGGCCTGACCACCCTTTCCAGGCAGGAATTCCTCCCCATGTCCCCCCTGCCCTGCCCTGTCCCACCTGAGCCCGTTCCCTCTGCTCCTGTCCCTGTTCCCTGGGAGCAGAGCCCGACCCCCCCGGCTCCCCCCTCCTGGCAGGGAGTTGTCGAGGGTGAGAAGGTCCCCCCTGAGCCTCCTTTTCTCCAGAAGATCTCCCATATCAATGTTTTTGCAGGAATTTCCCTTCCCAAGCAGGTTGTCCCAAGGCAGTACCTGAAGCCCCAGTTTCTGAGGTCCTTGGCTCATTTCCCTCCAGTTTCGGATGCTCCAGCACAAGTAGTTTTATTTTGCTTTCCCAGTCCTCCTCCTCACAGTCTGGGCCTGACAGCTCCGTCAGGAGGTAACAGACAGCAGCCGTAATCTGAACTGATGTCTTCTGTTTGGCAGTGTGAGCCACTAAAGCAGATGCTGATAATCAAGATAATCAAATCAAGATCCTCAGATCTGAGGGTTTCAGACGTGCAGACACGTTGAACTGGATGAGCAGCCCTGGCATTTATTTTGCTAACTTCAGGCTGGCTGGATTTTACAACCTTTTCCAGACAAATTATTTTGGGGGTAGGGAAAATTGCTGTGAATATTAAGGCTGATCCTTAGCAAGGGTCTAAACTACCCCTGAGCTGGTTAATCTCCTTTGACGTGGCTCAGTGGAGGCAGAGATTCAATTCAGCAGCTCCTCAGAAGTGCTTGGGAAAGAAAAGATGTTCTTCACAGCAACTAAAAGCACTACTGAGGGTCCTGGGCTTTCCCTGGAGTGTCCTGGGCAGGATGCTGCCACCAAGGAGACTGTGTGTGTAATGAACTGGCAACCTCTGGGAACAACTTTCTCTTTGCCAAGAGCTCGGCAATGTCCATCACACCTGTAGCTTGAAAAACCCAATCAAAAATGGTGTTGCCTAAGTTGTCCCATCCCTGGAAGTGTCCAAGGCCAGGTTGGACGGGGCTTGGAGCAACCTGGGATAGTAGAAGGTGTCCCTGCCCATGGCAGGGCATGTAGCAAGATGGACTTTTAGGTTCCTACTGACCCAAACCATTTTAGGATTCAAGGATTCTTATCCCCACCTTTTTTTTAAAAAACAACATTTTAGGATGGACTTAGGAGAGTTTGTATTGGATGTACTTTGTGGTTGGACCTATAAACCAAAACCCCCTGCGTTAAGGTAGAATCACAATGACTGACACATAGAAACAGAGCCCTCAGGGCTCTGCAGGGCCTCAGGTGCTGTTTGTACCTCCCCAGAGCCCCCCAGACAATGAGCTGCAGGTGCCCAGCCCTGAGGAGGGGCTGGATCAAGGCAGGGCAGCCAACCAGCTCGCTATAAACCTTACAGACCAGCTAGCCTGGGCTGTCCAAGCACGAGTCCTTCTGGGAGCTGTCCTGCTGGATGGAAGGTACTGCCTTGATCTTCTTCCCATGGGGGTGGTGGGTGGCCAGGAATGACCTGCCCTTCACTGTCTGAGCTGTTTAATATCCCCAGGTAGGAGATTTTATGTGAGTTCTGCCCTTGCTGTTCAGTAACATGTTTCTGAGCTGGTCTAAAGGCAGAAACCAGACTGGGGGTGACTGGAAAGCTGCTGGGTGTGAACTTTGGTCTTACTTTGGAAGTACATCAGGTTCCAGGGGTGGTTGTGTCTTGAGACTTTCCACTCAGGTGTGAGGCCAAGTGGACTCTGAGGTGTTAACACTGAAGTCTCCAGAGAGCAGAAACTTGGTTCCTCCTTTGGATGCAGTTTGTGGTCTCCCTTGTCACAGACTGCTCCCAGATAATGAGCAATGGAAGGGCTGCAGAGGAGTAACCACAAGCACCCTGTTACTCTTCTGGTACGGGAAATATATTTATTAAGTGACCAGTCCTGGAAAAAAACCTCAAGATAAACATATAATGGTTTTAAAGAGGAAAATCTGCCACGCTGGGCCAAATCAAAGATGGATACTTCACTTCTTGTAAGTTGTGTGCTGCTTTTGTCATCTCTCAGATATTTTTTGCTCTCTGGAAGAAAACAGGTCACTTGAATTCTAACTTGAATGAAGCTTGTAATATTCTTAGAAGGATAAAATGAGTGTACATGCAGGCTATACCCTGAATAAAGGGTGTTGTTGTGAGTCAGTGCCTTCCTGGAGCCCTGCTTTGGTGGCCTAGAGGTCTTTCAAGAAGTTGGATGGTATTTTAATATTTGTTTACTATTAAGTAAAATTGCAGAGTCAAGCGAACCAAGTAGCAAAAAAAATTTACATTTTAAATAGCAGTTTCCTTTGGGTTTTGTTTTGTTTTTTGGTCTTTATAATCTTTCCCTGAATTGTGGTTGCAGTTGAATGACGATTACAAACCTGCAGTTGGCTTTGCCAGACCACGTTCAGCTTTTCTGCTGAGATACTGAAGTCAAACTGTGCCTGTTCCTTTTATCTTTAATACTTTTGAAATCGTAGCCTCAAATAAAACTAAAAATAGGCTCAGAAACTTGAAATAATTTGGCAGGAGTGGCTTATAAATAAATAAACCATCCTCTTGCCTGTGGACAGAATGAGCTTTGACCTGAAGCTCGTTGGGAAACATAAAATGGGGTTTTATTTTGCTGGACTGTTCTTTAGGTGACAAACTGAAATTTAACGGGAACAAATCTTAAGCGCTGGCTTGGCAATTCTTTAAATGCTTTTAAATTAGTATTCCCTGGTCACAGTTGGTGCTGAAGTGCATTAGCTGGGCACTGACCTCCTGTC
The DNA here is from genome assembly GCA_013396755.1 of Sclerurus mexicanus. Lineage (NCBI taxonomy): Eukaryota > Metazoa > Chordata > Aves > Passeriformes > Furnariidae > Sclerurus > Sclerurus mexicanus. The sequence goes on along the minus strand of VWZF01001879.1, from coordinate 41,030 downwards.
TGGGTGGCTGCTGTGGTGTTGGTATTGATGAGAAAAGGGCGCTTGAAGTGCTCTTGAGCTCCTGGAATGCCTGGGAGAGATGTGGGCTTTGGTTGGGATGTGGAATTAATCATCTTCGTTCCCTGTCTGTGGCAGGGGATTGGAACAAGATGATCTTTAGGGTCCCTTCCAACCCCAACAATTCTGTGATTCCATGTCCCTCCCTGATTTTTCAGGAAATGGGTTGTCTGTGTCACACTGAGGCTGGTGGGAAAACCTGTCCCAACTTACCAGGCTTGGAATTAGGAAGTTCTCCTGCTCAGAAGTGAATCTGTGAGCCAGAGAGATCTATAACCATGTGGACTGACAGCCACAGAGGCTGTGTATTCAAAACTCGCGAGTTCATAAATATTTACACATTTTCATGATCCCTCCTGGCAGCAGTTTGTCTTTGTGAGCTTGGAGGAGGCCAAGGCAGCTCAGCTGTGGGAGGGGAGTGGATCAGCACAGCTGAGAGAGGGAAATTGCTGTGGCTCTTCTAAAGAAGGAATCCTTCCCTGGGAGGGTGCCCAGAGAAGCTGTGGCTGCCCCTGGATCCCTGGGAGTGTCCAAGGCCAGGTTGGACTGAGCTTGGAGCACCCTGGGCTGGTGGGAGGTGTCCCTGGCCATGGCAGGGAGTGGGATGAGCTTTAAGATCCCTTCCAACCCAGACCAGTCTGGGGTTCTGTGATTCTTGCCCTGGTCCTTTCTGTGTTTGCTCAGGGCTGGTTTTGCTGTATGTTGTGGAGAGTTGTTGCCTGAGGCAGGTGGGCACATTCCAGGGGGATGCCCATGGCTCTGCCGAGCCCCTGCAGGGATGTGATTGATATATTAATCAGATTAAAAAATTTTAGTTGTGATTGCTGGGTTGTTTTTTTTCCTAAGAAGCTGATATTTTATTACATTTTTGTCTGGGATCATCCTGCCTTGTATTAACACACCTTTAGGGTTTGGAAATGGGGTTTCACCTGCAACGCACATTTCTAGACCTACACATCTGATCCACAGCTCATGGCCTAACCCAGGGCAGCTGTTGGGAAGTGGGCGAGGAAAACACAGGCTGGACGATAAAACTCAAGGAGAGGGAGAGGTTAATATTTTGCTTAAAGCTTCTTTGCAGCGTTACCGAGCCAGGTGGGGGATTTGCTGAGCGTGGTGCTGATGCTCAGCCCTCACCCAGGGCGTGCAGGTTCTGGGCAGCGTTTCAGTGTGTAGGAGGAAAGCCACATCTTGTTGGAATTTGCATTGTGTCACTTTACATGTGGTTCTGTCTCGTGCTTAGTGATGCAACGCAACCCCCCGCGACCCCACTTGGCTCCGCAACTGGAGCAGAGCTGGGAAGGGTGTCTGGGCCTTGGAAGTGCCTCTGTAGTGGGGGATTTTAGAGTAGACACCTGCCCTGCTTGCCTTATTTTTATTTTTTTAAAGGCATTCTTGTTCGTTGCATGATTTTTTTTATTTATATACAGGATTCTTAAAGCCTACTTTATGAAGACATTCCCCTGTGCAGAGTGCAGGTAGTAACAGTACTTTCTGCTTTATCTCCATTTCTAATTTATTTCTGGCAACAGAAAATAGGGTCAGATTCTCTAACCCGAGTGTGCTGATACCCTTACCAAGAGTTACAGAAAAAAAAAAATACCTAAAAATAACGGGTTTAATTTTTTCCTTTGCAATTTTGCGTGTCCGCTGCCATTGCAGCGCCTGGTAACTGGGAGGGCTGGCAGCTGGGAAGGAAACCCTGCGTTTCCCTCGCCGTGTGCTTCAAGCGGAAGGGAAAGGCTCTCACGGCCTTTCTGTGTGCCCATGCACAGCCCCTACAGTGCTGCTGCCGGGCTGCATTTAAAAGGGAAAATGCCTTTGTCGGGCTTAGGAGGTGGGACAGGCTCTTCCCCGAGGGAGGGCGGGGAGCGCTGTCTGCACCTCTGAGCATCTCCCTCGGGCTGCGCCGGGGCCGCCGCTCATCCCTCCGGGAATGACGCCCCGAGGGCGCGTGTTTAACGGGATCGCTCCCCGTCGGACCCGGGGGGCGATGGTGATGGTGGTGGCTCCCCGCTCCATCTCGCCCCAGGCTTGCCCCGTGCCCTTGGGGCACGGAAGGTCGCGGTGCCCGGGTGGGAACATCCCCGCGCCCGCGCAGGGAGACACCTCGAAACAAATAAATAAATGAAAAATTAGAATGGCTCCTGATCATAAGGGACAACTCCCCGTGAATCTTAATTACTGTAATTGGTCCCAGTTACTATGGTGATTGGTGGGCGCTCCGGCGGCTTTGATGGGCGAGGGGTGTTTACTCTCCGTGTATCGTCACTGCTGCAGCTCCGGCAAAAGCCCCATTTCCCTGGAATTCCTCCTTAGTGCGGGAGGATGAGCTGCCCGTGACAAGGCACGGACACCCAGGCTGTTATGTCTTACTGGAGGTGGAACCTCTGCCGTGGCTCTGTCCGCGGGCGGCCGGTGCTCCAGCACACGCTGTGCCCCGTGAGCACAAAGGTGCTGGGGCTGAATAGCTGGCACCTGTGTGAGCAATTAACCTGCTGGGGAAAATGAGGTATTTCCTTCGGGTTTGTTAGGAGCCGCCCTTCTCCTGGCAGAAGGAACAACCAGCTGGGGGATGGACCCAGAGAGTCGCTCCCTGCTCCCTCAGGGTTTATTTTTGGAGGATCTCAGCTCAGGTGTTCCTGCTGATTGGAATGGGGGAGTCTTCGTGGTGGGATTATTGGAGTGTCCTGTGCAGGGCCCGGAGCTGGACTCCGTTATCCTGCTGGGTCCCCTCCAGCTCAGCACATTCTGTGGCTCTGTGATTCAAAGCTTTTTACATTAGAAGGACAATTCTGGGCTGCACAGGGAAATTCTCAGCCAGCAGAACTCAGTGTTCCTTTTTCTAAGTGAGGATTTGTGTGCACTCTCTCCTTCCACCCCCCTATGAGCCCCCCATATTATTTTTAAGCAGAACAAAGTTTCTAATGACAAGCAAACAGCTGTTGGAGGGGCCCTTCCATGCTCCCAGTTCCAAGAATTCCCTGCACAGCTCAGCAGCGGATCAGTCCATATGTGGCTTTTTCTTTCCCTGCAGCCCATGGCAAGTGTTGAAGTAAAAATAAGTATCTTGGGAGTGTCTGAGTAAAACTCATGTTTATCTGGAGCTAAACTGCAATTAATAAAGTGCCACTGAGTGAAGCTGCACCTCAGCATGCAGCAGGAAAACTTGGACGTGCAGCATTTTGTGGAGCGAGTGCCGTCGGCTGCAGAAACTCTGACCACTCGTGGTATTGGAGCTGATTAATTTGTGTTCTGACCATGAAAAGCCACAAAATAAATAATGTACAGGGTCTTTTCCCTCCCTTCTCCTGGATTTCCTGAATTAACATGCTAGTTCGGGGGCTGGTAACGCATCCCTGTGGCCAGCCTGGGTCAAACACCAGCACCAAGACTCTCAGCCCTGCACATCTGCTCCCCCCGCTCCCTCTTCCCCTCCCTCGACTTCCAGCAAAGCTCTGGAGAGCCGGGAGAGCCACGTGCCCAGGCTAATAATAGCCACAACCACTGTAATTCCTCTAAAAATCAGGAGTTTGGGGAAGGGTTTACTGGAGCAGCTGCCTGGAAGCAGGAGCAGGCAGAGCTGCTCGGTGCCTTTGGAGCTGTTTGGAGGGAGTTGTGATTCCCTGAGCCCTTGATTGTTGTGTGTTGGGATTGGGATCCCACAGGAAAGCCCTGGCCTGGCACCCTCACTCCCAAAGAGGTTTTGTATTTTTCTGTTCCCTCAAGCTTTTAAGAGTGATTTGAAAGGGCAGGGGGTAGGAGCAGGTCGGGGGATTTCTGAAGGCATTGTTTAATTTTTCCTGCAGGAAGAATGACAGTGGTGTTGGAGAAAGGGACAAGTTCTAGCCAGGGTTTATGGCACAGCCAGGGGTTAAAACCTACACAACCCTTTAAAACAGAATGCAAAAACCACAAGTTCATTGCTGGATCATAAGATTTTATGTAAATTAAGACCAAATCAGGTCTAGGGAGCAGTAAGTGATAGCAAAGAGTTCCCATTTTTGTTATTCATGGATAAATCCAGCCGCAGCACTGCCATGCCTGTGCCTGGGATCAGCACACACCGTGCTCCTGGCTTTGCTTACAAACCCCACGGAGGGATCCTCGCTGTCCACAGCCACACAGATGTCTGTGGATCTCACTCTGAGTATTAAAAATACAGATTAAAGGAAGGAATTTGCATTGAAGATCTCCTTAGCCGTGCTGAGCTCTGCAGGGACATGCCGAGCACAAACCTCACTGGAACAGGGACCTTTATTTCTCCTGGAAACTGCAGTTATTAGCAAAGTGACAATTTCCTTTTTCTCTCTTTCCCCCTTTCAGACAGTGGCAACAAACCCCAGTTTTAAGGGTTTTTTTTCTCCCCAGTCCCTGACACGGCTCCAATAATCCCACCCGGAGCCGGGCTGAGTCCTCTCCCCGCGGCAGGAACTGCATCGCCCGCGATTGCCTTCACGGGAGGAGCCTTGACATGGAACCTCTCCCTTCCCAACACCCCCTTGTTCCTTCAAAAGTTTATTGCCAAGGTTTAACTCCGTCCTTGCCCCCCCAGCGGCGCTGCTGCCGGACAGCTCGAAGCGTCGGGCAGGGTCTGTGCGGCAGAACCGCGGCGGTGACACACAAAGCCCAAAGTGCAGCCCCAAAACCACGGAGGGGGCCGAGGGGACGAATAAAAGCAACGCCAGGAAATCAGCAGCCTGAGGAAAGCCGGGCAGCGGGACTGTGTGGCCCCGGGGTTGGGGGGCAAAGGGAGAGCAAAGCAACTTGTTCGTAAAAATGCTGTGAAAACACCCGAAATGCGGTTCGGGGGGAGGTTTTGTCCGTGTGTCGCCCACCCGTGTGTGTGTCTGCACAGCCCGGCCCTGTGCACGCACGTGTGTGTGTGTCTGCAGCGCGTCCGGCTCGGGGAGGCAGGAATTGCTGGTGCCAAAACATCGCTGCTGATAATCCCGAAATCCCAGCCGTGGGATCAGCCCGGCGCTCACCCCGTGCTGAACTGAACCGTGAAGTCATTCAGACGTAATTGTGACTTTTGTTTTGTTTTCTTGAATGAAATAATTGAACTCCCTCCCTGATTATTATTATAGGGCAGGAAAAGGATGATTATAGAGGCAGCGCCGGGAAACAAAGCTGGGCTGTGTTTAATCCACTCGAGGAAAAGGGTTCTCAGCCGCGCTGAACTGGGCTCGGTGCTCTCTTAAAAGGATTCCTTTTTTTTTAATAGAAATGCCAGTTAATTTGATTTATAATATGGAGTGTTAATGGAAGGGAATCATAAAAGCAGCCTGCTCGGAGTGCTCGCTGTGCGCTGCCTCGGCTCCTCTTTAATTAGCGTCCAACTGCAGGACAATCCTAAGCATAAACCTCCCTAAAAATCAAAAACACTTTGCCGAGCACCTAAGTAAGTTTTTCTTTCAGATGATCACCAACACACGTAAAGAAAAGAACCCTCTGTTGTGGTGGGGCTCGTTTCTTTTCCCCCCAGTAATTTTATTTTATTTCCAGAACAACGACTGCCAGAATATAGCGAGCAATGTTTTAAGGGGAAAAAATCCTGGCTGTAAATGTGCACAATATTCCACATTATATACATGTCATTTCTGAGCACTGTTGGAACGATGCAGTGTCAAATCTGGATGACAGATTGAGGTGAAAGCTGGGAAGAGAGAGCCTGTGAAGAAACAGCCCTGACTGAGGCAGGCACCCTATAGAATTTATCCTGCAGGCTATAAGGAACCGGTTTCATCGCATAAAAGGAGGAGTGGAAGAGGGATAATTGTCTGCTAATTTGGGACTGGACGGCCGTCGGTCTAACAATGCCATCTAGTGCTGCCGGCCCCGGGGACCCTCGCCCTGCCAGCAGCCCCCAGACCCCAGCCCTGCTCCCCAAAGTCGGGCACCGTCCATGTCCGGCCCCGGCCGCGCTTCCCTGAGCTGGAAAAAAAAGCCAAGCCCCGAAAAGTTTCCAAAGAACTGGTTTCAGGGTGAGGTTCCCGCCGTGGGGAAGCACATACTGACGGTTCCTATGGAAATGTTGTGCCCTTGAGGGTCAGGGGGTGTGTTAAGTGATTCCCTGGGATTAGGAGACTCAAAGGAAGGCAAAGCAATGGTTTAAGTGTCGTTTGGGTGGGTGCTCTGCCCCCTCCCCGTGTGTGCAGTGCTCACGCTGGTGTTCGGCAGATTTGTTTGGGAAGGAAGGAATTGCCGTCAGGAATAAGGAAAAGCAGGGCTGGCAGTCCTAGATATGCAACTTCGGTTTGTATTTCTAATTGTTAAAAAAAAAAAATTGCTTACGTTTTCTGATTTCACCCTTTTTCTTTCATTAAAATTTGTTCCGACTCAGTAGTAACAACCGTATGATAAATCATCCAGGCTCCAGAGCCCTGGAAATCCGCTCTGGAGTGAGTGACCTCCCCTGGGAGATGGAGAAGCTCCCGATGCTCTGGTGAGGAGGACCATTAACACCCAGCCCTTCAGATCCCCTGGGGGCAGTCCCAGAGCGGCCTCAAGGGGAGGGTGTCAAAGGGACCCCGGGTGCAGGTGGGAGCCAGGGCACTGAGAGCTGCCGGGGCAGCCCCCGAGGCGTCTGTGCGTGCTGTGTGTTAGTCAGGAGGACAAAACCCATCTTTGTTAAGCGGGACAGTGTCTACATCCCAAATTCCGGACAATCTGGGGAAAAGCCGGCAGGCTGTGGTTGCCTTTGGAGTTCTGGGCTGTGCAGTGGCTGAGGTGCTGCCATGGACGGGCACCCACGTGGGGCGGCTTTGCCCATTGTCCTTTTTCAGTGACAGCAGTTGATACCCGCAGCACAGTGACAGCAGGTGCCTTCTCATCCAAGGCAGAGGTGCCCCTGGCCGGGAACTCGGTGCTCTCGGGACCATCTCCTTACTCTGGGTCAGATTTTGGGAACTGAGCTCCCACTCCTTTGGTTGAAGACAAACCTTCCAGTAATTTTAAAAACTTTAATTTTTAAACAAGTGATGATATTCATATCTTTTGAAAGCTTGGGGGGAAAAAAACCCCTTTAGGTTTGAGGGTTTTGTGTGTGTGTGTGTGATTTTCTTTTTAGTTTGCATGTTCAGGTTTTTTTGTTTGTTTTTACGGTGTGGGTTTGTTTTGCTTTTTGATTTTTTTTTTCCCTAAATCTATGGCATCTGAAGCAAATATTGTGGCAGAAACACATCAGTCATCCCAGAGAGGGCTTTACATCCAAACACATTTCCATGCAGAATAAAAAAGGAAGTTATTTGCTTTTTTTTTTGTTTTTTTTTTTTCTTCTTGTGTAGTGTCCCTCTCACTGTGTGTTTGGACCTGGGACATGTGGATCCTCCAGGAGATGTGGGGGCAGAACTGGGCAGCTTGGGGGGTTTTCCTGGGAAATCTGCCTGGCTTGTATCAGAAAGAGCAACAAAAAAATGAGCAGGTCCTTACAATACATTTTGGTCTCACCCATATGGCATTTTTCTGTTGGAAAAAATATCCCCTTTTAAAAATCCTGGTGGGTCCTGTAAATAGCAACATTTCTCCAGCTTCCTCTGAATTCCTGCTACTTGTGTGTATCCATGAGCTGCTGACAAGCTCTGACAGTGGATTTGTGCAAATCCTCCTCCCAGCAGGGATGTGACTCTATCCCAACCCTCTCCCTGCTCCTGCACAGAGCAGCACCAGCGCCATGCGTGGCACTGATAGTTCAAACAATATTCCTGGCAGGAATTGGGGCTGGGCTCTGTTAATCCATCCCAGGGTCAGGGGGAGGATGCAGCCAGAGCCCTGTTTGGGGGCCTCTGGTGACTTTTCACCTGTCTTGGAGAAGGGGGAACAATCCTGAATTTATATTGGTATTTATGTTATTGCTATTATTACATGATATTGCTATTATTTATTATTTTATGAAGAACTCCAGAGGTGCTGCTTTCCCAGAGGGGGTGATGAATAAAAGAGTGCCTTGAAGTTCCCTTAGATTAGTTAATGGAGCTCTAACAACTTTATTAGGAAAGAAAAAGCAAAAGGCTGCTCTGTCCCAGTGCTGAGCTCAGAACTCTGCAGCTACAGCTATAATTGTTGATGGGGACATCAATCTTTCCTGCAGGTTTGGACTGGGTTCAATTCTCCAGCTGTTTTGCAAACCAGAACCTTTAATTCCCTGTGAATTTATTTATTCCTGCTGTTAATAATGTGGGCAAGGGTGACTAAGGCTAACAGGTCTTCCCTCTGGCCAGTGCAACCCAGCAGCCTGTGGGTCATGGGTGTCACCAGGTGGGTTCGAGTCCAGCCCTCATGAACTCCCTGGGTGGTGTTTGTTGACATCCACAAACCAGTTGTCATCCTTCAAGCCAACTGGGAGCAGGTGGATCCAGGGTGAGACTTCCTAGAAAATATTTAATCAGTTTCATGAAAAATCATTGTGATTACTTTTGACATTTGAGTAGATGAACTTGGATAGACGAAGAATCATCAAATCCTGGAATGGTTTAGGTTGGAAGGGACCTTAAAGCTCATCAAATTTCAACCCTGACACCTTTCACTATCTCAGGCTGTTCCAAGACCCGTCCAACCTGGCCTTGGACACTCCCAGGGATCCAGGGGCAGCCACAGCTTCTCTGGGCACCCTGTGCCAGGGCCTGCCCACCCTCCCAGGGAAGAATTCCTTCCCAATATCCCATCTAACCCTGCCCTCGGGGAGTTTAAAGCCAAAAGTCCTTGCCATTCCTCATCAAAACTGTGGCTGGTTGGGCTGAACACCCGCCAGCAATGTGTCAGCAAATCAACCATGGAAAGAGGTGACAGTGTGACATGTTTGATCCCAAACCATTTATTAGTAAGTTAATCTTTATGATCAATGAGTGACACTTGTTTCTCCGTTGTCAGTCCTCACCCTGTGACAGCCACGTGTTGGTGTGAATTTACTGACACCTGACTGTTTCTGGAGCCTGAGTTTTTGTGCCCTTCCTCCTCTGTCTGTGTTGGATCTCAGCCCACCGATCCCATCTGGGATCACAGGTTAGAAAGGTGGCATTGTCACAGGCAACGGTTTCAGGGAATTCCATGGGGAATGCCCAATCATTAATTATTCCTTCTGGGGTCCGAGTGATGACCAGTCCTGGGTGCGTGTGCTCAGCACCCTCCAGAGTCAGCTGTGCCTGGGGGTGTTGCTGTGGGAGCAGGGGCTGGAGTGGGTGACGCTCCCGTGCAGTGCTGCCCTTCTCCCAGGGAACCTGCTGCTCCCCTTGGCACTGAGCACACCTCCTGGTGTTCTTTGCTTCCTGCTCTCCGGGCTTGTCCGGCAGAGCCTTCACCTTTGGTGCCTCCTCCCCATCCACGGTCCTTCTGGCCAGCCCTCTCCCCACAGCGTTGTCCAGGGGCAGTAGGAGACTCCATGGGACAGATCTCACCGGTGTTCCTTAGGTGGTGGATGCTGATTTCCCACCACGTTTTCCTGCTTCCTTTAACCACTGTTCAGGGGACTTCAGTGGCACGTTCATGTGTTCCTGACCAACCGGGTCTCCACCGGGTCCCAGTTTCAGAGACTCGTCCTCACCTCTGTGCCCTCCTTCCCACTGTAGGGCCCTTGGGAGCTGGGTGTGAGCCAGGAGGGATCTGAGGTACCCAGGACAGGGGCTGTCTCCTGTCCAGCAGAGCACAGGCATCGAAGAAAAACTGTTATTTAACTTTTCCGAGCATCCCCTGCTTTTGCCCTATAATGATATTTCTTCATTGCCTCCATTTATTTTCATAAAAGCAGTCCTGAAGGACGGCTTGGGACGGAGGGAGGGGGACTGTGCCCTCGCTCCCCCGGCATTCCTGGAGCTGCAGCTCCATCTAGCCACGGGCCCGGGCAGGTGCCGGCCAGGGATGCGGGATGCAGGACACAGCCCCGGGATGGATCCCAGCGCATCCCTGCCTCCATCCTCCCCTCCCGCACAGCTCACCGCCCGCCTCTGGCTGGCGATAAATTAATCCGTACCTCCTTTTTCTTTATTATTTTCCGACCTTATTCTTGTTTTCTGAAGTTGTGAGAAATGTGTGCTGGGTCACGGACTTGGGCAGGAACCAAGTGCTGGACGTTTCCCCAACCTCCCTCAAAGTTAGAGATTTTTAGAAAGTTTCTTCCGAAGTGTGAGAGGAATTAAAAGCCTTTTTCCTCCACATCAGAAGTGCCAAGTGTTGGCAGGGGCTGCACGAGTTGTTACCACCCGTTGCTTTTTCATAGGGATGTAATTAAATCTTTTTAAATCTAGATACATCTGATGCAAAATTAGATTTATTGGGTGCTGCTACTGGGAGGAAGTAGAAGGACAGTTTAACCCCCCCCAGGTTCTGAATCTGGCTCTGAACTTTTTACCCGTTGGAATACACGTAAATAACCTGCTCTGTAAGGCACTGCAACTTTCTATATGTTAAATAATGTAATTCAGGTTAAATATCAGTTCATTATCTGGTGCTTGGTAATACTTCTATCACGGGCAGCTGATGGGAGCTGATTACGACGAGTTGCAGCTCACTCATTAATTGCAGTTGATTAACGGAGTTTGATATCACGGGGACCCTTTGCTGCTGCATTTTGCTGTTTTCCGGCGGCTCTGGATCCAAGGAATGTGGGGAAATACCTCCCTCTAGTGCTGATGTCCGTGTTTCCTCATGGAATTTAATATTCTGTCTCTAATAACACAGAGACTTTTGATTAAGGCCGATGGGGAGGATGCTGGGATTGGGTTTGGTGATCTGTTCTCAGCCCTGGCTCCTCCTGGAAGGGCCCTTGGAAGGAAATGCCGCTCAGGGAAAGGCCAAGGGCAGCGAGGGGAACGAGACGCAGAAGGGAGAGTTCTCTGAGCTTAACACTGCATGGCAAGGCCGGAGAAACAGGGGGTGCCAGAGGAGATCTGGAGGCAGAAAACTGGTGTTCTGCTTCAGGTGAGCCGAGTCCCAGTTTAAAGGGTTTCCAAACCAGTGACTTCTCAGAGAAACTTGAGGATCCGGCTGGGAGGGAACGCAGGACTTGCCCAGAGCTCAGAGGGGCTGCTGAGTTCAGGTTCCTCTGCCAGTGGAGCCCACCCAGGCAGGGAAGGGGCAGGTCTGTGTCTCCTCAGCCCAGCCACAACTGGAGCAGCCTTCCCTGAGCTGGACTTGCTCACGTTTGCACCCAATTCTTGATGCAACCAACCCCTTAAAACAAAAATCAGCCCAAATCCTCTCCTCTCGCCAGGGGGTTGGGTTTAAAACCCCTGGGATGAGAGCAGTGGGTGCTGAGCATCTCCCACTCAGGACTGCTCTCAAACTTCTGGTACATCCATTAAAATGTCCTAATATAGGTGGGAGTCAGGAAAAAACAGGGATGAGATGCTCGTGGATGACTGCAGAGTGACGGTTTCCTGCCATTAATTCCCAAAGTTATTTCTCATACAGCATGAAAAGGTTTGCTATGGCAGCACTCTACTTAAGTGTCTCAAATGTGCATTTAATTTGGATTTAATAACACCATTTTTCCTTATGAAAACTCAGTCAATTATTGAAAGCATTTCTTGAGGTTTAGCAATTATTTAAGAGGTACATTTACAGTAAAGTAATTAACTCAAATGGCATGTTCATGGAAATAGTGTATTTAAAACAAATTTAAATATTTGTTAGCAGGAGAAAATATTTTATCCTGCTATAATTTGATAATCTTCACAGTCATTGTCTGGAAAACTTTTCAGTATTATTTAGCAACTTGATGGAGAGTTTTGAAGAGTCTTTTGAAGAGAAAAGACTCTTGGGGATATAAAAGTAAGTGCTTTTAAAGATGGGACTGGCTTCAGCTGTCACCAGCCATTCATGGCTTCTTCCCACACTGATTGTTGGGTTTTTCCTTATAGAAAAAAAATCAATGACTTGAGAAAATCATGGAATTCCAGACTGGTTTGGGGTGGAAGGGACCTTAAAGCCCATCCCAACCCACCCCCTGCCATGGGCAGCGACACCTCCCACCAGCCCAGGTGGCTCCAAGTTCAGTCCAGCCTGGCCTTGGACACTCCCAGGGATCCAGGGGCAGCCACAGCTTCTCTGCCCAACCTGTGCCAGCCCCTGCCCACCCTCCCAGCCAGGAATCCCTTCCCAATATCCCACCCAACCCTGCTCTCTGGCACTGGGAAGCCATTCCCTGTGTTCTGTCCCTCCATGCCTTGTCCCCAGTCCCTCTCCAGCTCTCCTGGAGCCCCTTTAGTCCCTGCCAGGGGCTCTCAGGTGTCCCTGAATCCTTCTCCAGGTGAACACTCCCAGCTCTCCCAGCCTGGCTCCAGAGCAGAGGGGCTCCAGCCCCTGGAGCATCTCTGTGGCTCCTCTGAACTCTCCAGTAGCTCCAGATCCTTGTGCTGTTGTTTCCCTGAGTTGGAGGCAGCTCTGTGGAGGGTGGGTCTCACAAGTTCCCAACCTTCAGCCTTTGGGCTCCTCTGCTTGTTGTTCTGGGTCAGTTCTCGTCTTTGACTTTCTCATCCTTTCACTGGTGCTGTTTTCCCTCTGCACACTCACTTGTCCTCTCCCCATTCCCTCTGGTGCTGCCCTGGGCAGCAGCACAGTCCATCCCTGGCACAGGCTGGGGCACTGGTTTGCCTGGTGAGCAATGGAAGGGGCTATGATGGCTGCCAGGAAGACAAACAAGGCATTAAAATCTTTTAAATACTATTAATAGAAATACAGAGCCACTATCTCTGTGTGTCCCTGAGCTCTGACAGTGGATTTGTGCAAATCCTCCTCCCAGCAGGGATGTGACTCTATCCCAACCCTCTCCCTGCTCCTGCACAGAGCAGCACCAGCGCCATGCGTGGCACTGATAGTTCAAACAATATTCCTGGCAGGAATTGGGGCTGGGCTCTGTTAATCCATCCCAGGGTCAGGGGGAGGATGCAGCCAGAGCCCTGTTTGGGGGCCTCTGGTGACTTTTTCTCTCTTTTGGGGGAGCAGGGAACAACCAAGGGCTTATATTGCTGTTATTCATTGTTTTATGAGGAACTCCAGAGGAGTTCCTTGGAGCTTCCTTGGAGAAGGGGGGATGGGTAAAGGATGCCTAGAAGCACCCTTAGAATAATTGCTGGAGCTCTAACAACTTTATTACAGAACCAGCAAGTGAAAGGCTGCTCTGAGCATTGCTGAGGCTCTGGGGTGACCTCAGAGTCCCTTCCAGTGCCTAAAGGGGCTCCAGGAGAGCTGGAGAGGGACTTTTGGACAAGGGATGGAGTGACAGGACAAGGGGAATGGCTTCCCACTGCCAGAGGGCAGGGATGGGTGGGATACTGGGAGGTCATTGCCGAGCTTGGAACTCTCCAGCTCCAGCTGTAGTTGCTGATGGGAACATCAGCCTTTCCTGGGCTATGATGGTCGACAGGAAGGCAAACAAAACATTAATACTTTTTAAATAATCTTAACAAACAGGCAGAGCTGTGGCCCAGACAGAGCCATTGGCAGGGGCTGCTGGGCAGCCCTGGTAAAGCAGCCTTGAAATGACCTATTAGAGAGATTAAAACAAACGCACTGTGCAGAGCAGTTCTTGGCCTTTACATTTATTATCAGCACAGATATTTCTCCTTACTTCCCACAGAGCTAAATGAATTTTTCTCCTTTATCCTTTTCATTCTGGCTGCTCACTCTTACAGCATCTTCTGCTCCTTGGAAAGAAACTTTTCAGGCAGAGTTAAAACAGTTGTCGGAGAAATGGTCCCCAAAACTGGCTCCATTGGCACAGACAGGGGGCTGAGTTCCCAAGTTAAATTACAAGGAAGATTATAGACAGCAGCTGAGAGAGTCACGATCCCCGTGGCTCTGGGTGCAGACTGAGGGAGTGCACATGGGATGAGCAGGGGAGGAGACTTAAGAACCAGGGTTGGATGTCACAGATGGCAGGAGAAGGTGACTTTAAAGCCACGGGAGGATGCCTGGTGGAGACTCCAGAGGGTTCCAAAGCAACAGGGTCTGGTGTTAAATGCAGATCAAGGGCAATGGCATTGGGGGCTGAGCCCTCCAAGCACTTGGGCAGTGTTCTCTCCCACCCTGAGCCTGCTGGGAAACAGCTTCCCTGGGCTAAAAGTGCAGCCAAAGCTCCGGGATCTGCTTTGTTCGCGCTGGCAGCAACCCCAGAGCATTCCACGATTCTGAGGAGGAGGAGGAAGCAGCTCCTGGAATTCCTGCTGCCTTTCAGACTTTTTTTTTTCCCCAGTCAGTGTTTGTTTGCAATATCGACTTTTAGAGATGATTTTCCCCCTGAATCTTATGTGCCACAGCAGAAATGTTTGAGTTAGCTTGGGATAAGTTGCACGGGAAATTCCCACCTGGAGCTGGGGATGTGGACAGCTCTCCTGAGATATTAGAGCAGAGGGCTGTGGCTGCCCCGTCCCTGGAGGTGTTCCAGGCCAGGCTTGGAGCAACTCGGGGCGGTGGAAGGTGCCCCTGTCCCCCCTGCCCCCCTGGCAGGGTGTGAGGGCAGGCAGGGGCTGCTCGGTCCGTCCGTCTGTCCGTCCGTCTGTCCCTCACCTGCTGAGTGGGGCTGTGAATCCAGGCTGTGCCACTAAGGGGAGCTCTGATCCCACCAGTGAACCCTCACCTGGGGAAGGGACTTGGTTTATCATTATTGCTTGTGGAAACAGGGCAAGGGTTAATGGTTTTGAACTGCCAGGGGGCAGGGTTAGATTGGGAATTTGGGATAAATTCCTGGCTGGGAGGATGGGCAGGGACTGGCACAGGTTGGGCAGAGAAGCTGTGGCTGCCCCTGGATCCCTGGAAGTGTCCAAGGCCAGGCTGGACAGGGCTTGGAGCACCCTGGGCTGGTGGAAGGTGTCCCTGCCCATGGCAGGGGTGGGATGGGATGGGCTTTGAGATCCCTTCCACCTCAAACCAGTCTGTGTTCTACAATTAATTATATAAATCTTTGGTGTCGGTGACTGTATTTGTTCTGTTGGTCCTTCGATTACCTGGAACTAGAAATCGAATTGTTTGCCTGGTTTCTCCATCCGGTATTTAAATAATTAGCATAACAATGCAATCACTGCCTTGTTGGTTGAGAGAGAGATTAAGGGATGTCTTTGTCAGAGAAGAGCCCGGGGGGCAGATCGTGGTGAGCAACCCAGCAGAGGATTAACCTGCAACACAGCCGGGCTCACAAGGTGGTCATTTACAGATTTATTCTGGATATTGGCAATTCCAGCAGCCTGTAAAAACACAGAACAAATATCAGCAGCCTCTAAAATTATAGAACTTAAGGACGGTGTTTAGGAAAGGTGTTAGAAAATGGCTGGAAAAAAGACAACTGTAGAGGTCACGAATTAGGATTGGAAAGGAACATCAAGGGCATGTGGAGTCGGAGCTGTCCCCTGGCTGGGCTCCAGCAGTGTGTCCTTGCAGGGTCAATTTTGGCTGTTCACAAGGCTGGCACGGCTGCAGCCACCCACGGACCTTGTTGGATGTGAAATTGGATAGGGAACACAGGAGCTAAAGAGCAAATGCCAAGTCCTCCTGAGCCAGGCTGCAGTCGGTGGCTGAGCCTGGGCTGAGGACTTTCCACCCAGTTTTGGGCTCCAGGGCAGCACATTCATACATAGATATATTGAGATATACAGAGATATATAAATATAAATGTTTCTGAGGGTCCAAAGCAGATTAAGAAATGCCTTTCTAAAGTTATCCTTGTACTGGCAGGGCTTGGCACCATGTGCAGTTCCAGGCTCTCACCTTATCTCTGTGCCTGAGGTATCAGCTGGTGTTGGCTGGCCGGGCCCTTCACATGGAGGACATCATCCTGTCAGTGCTTGGCCAGTGCTGGGTGACCTCCCATGGCCTTGGGGGTTTGGGTGAAAGGGGACAGGGACTAAGAAATGGTCTGTTCCTTGTGGGAAGCCCCTGAATTCAGGCACCCCTTCCAGAGGGTCCTGGGCAGGCTGTGGTGCTGGAGGACTGGGCTCCTCCTCAGGGTGGGTCAGGCAGCCCATGCTGTAACAGAGCTGGGAGTCCCCGTGCTACCCCCACACGCTGGAAACCTGCTCCTGCTCATGACTTCCCTGGCACAATAAACACTTTTAATGGCCACAGCTGGAAATGAAATTGGTTCAGGTGGAGCAACTTAAAAATGGCATCTTCTTCCTTCTAGTGCAGAGGCTTTTCACATACCAGAAAACTGTGATATTGGTATTATAGGGTTTNCCTGGGAGTGTCCCAGGCCGGGTTGGACAGGGCTTGGAGCACCCTGGGCTGATGGAAAGTGTCCCTGCCCATGGCAGGGGTGGCACTGGATCAGCTTTAATGTCCCTTCCAACCCAAACCAATGTGGGATTCTGTGATGTTTTATAAAAAGCAAGAACAGTTTTTGTCCTCTGAAGACCAGATTTGTCCTTCAACTCTTGTTGAGTCCAATTAGATTTTGCCAAACCAAGGACCTCTGTTCCTACCAAGACCTCTCTAAGGAGTAGAAACCACATTCAAACCATTACCTAACCCTGGGTAATACCTGTATTTTGGGGCTACCTTGTAATTTTACATTTTCATTTGAAATTTGGGGGCAGCTGTTCTCTTCAGGCTGGGGTCAGCCAAAACAAGCTCAATTTGTCACCCCATTCCCAGAGCACGACGTTGACAGGCCAAAGGAGAAACAGGGTGGGCAAAGAAACATCACCCTGAACAAATTTTCCATCGGAAGTGCTTTGTATCTAGGGATACAGTTTGGTTCTGGAGTATTCGACTTTTCCCACATTAAAGGTGGGTTTCTATTTCATCGATTTGGTTGCAGTTGGATCAGGCTCTGCAGAAGCCGCTGTTGTCCTCCTGTGTCTTGTGCATTTTCTGGCAGCTCTCTTTTAATTAAGCCTTATCTAAACTGCTCAAGAGCAATTCTCAGATTTATTTGTGGGGCATCACATGCTTATGATGGCTATTTCTGTGCCTGTTATCCAAGAGCAAGCAGGTTCCTGCTCCATGTGCCGCCCGGAGCGGGGGTGGCAGAGGATGCGTGGCAGGTGGCCCCAAACTGGGCACAGCAGCGGTGCTGAGGGCACAGCGAGCCAGGGTCCTCCCCAGAGGCCTGGCAGGAGCTCCCAGCAAGACTAAGAAAGGAGATTTTATGTCTTTGAGGCCAATTCTTCTGTGCAGGGCTGTGTCCATGTCCCGGTGTGGGCATCTGGTGAACCTCAACCAGAGCTTCACTTTCCCTACCCCTCTGTGACCTTCCAAGGGACTTTACAAAGCAATTCTACAGTGAGTTACAACTTTGCCTCCCCTGACCCCATGCCCATGTCCATGGAAAGCTCTCAGGCTGGCAGAGGAGCTGCTCCAGACCCCCTGCCCAGGGCAACCCACAGGTGCTGGGTGGGGTGGTAGAGTTCCCCTCCCCTGTCCAGTGTGGACACGGCCCCTTCACCGCAGAAACACGAGGCTTCCCCTTCCACAGTTGTTCTTGTCTCAGAGGTTCCTTTAAGGTTGTTCCTTTTGATGAAAACTGCTTTTAATGTGTTGATTTCTAGTAAGAAGAGCAGTTGCCCAGTTCAATATGTAATTCCACCCAAACTTCCTTACTCAAGGGCACGTCTCCATCTCGCTGCAAATCAGAGCAATCCATGATGGAAAAACGTCTTGGCTTCCTAAAGACACCAGGACATTTGCAGTGCCTGGGGATGTGAGAGCAGGGACAAGCTGAGGGGTTGGGCTGTCAGAGTCCTCTCCTGCCTGGGAGGAGGACTCACAGCCGTCCCTGTGCCCAGGGAAGCAGAGCCAGCAGCTCATCCCAACGCTTGTCCCCAACACCCAAAATGCTGGGATTCAAGTCTATTTTGCAGTGTTGTAAGTTGGCCAAATATAGATTTTCTATAGTGAGGAATATTGATGGATTTCATCTGACTGAGACTAAAATAACATTCCAAATGTGCTAAACATAGACTTTTTTAGTTAGTAACTAGAGCAGTGATTTCACAGAATCCCAGAATGGTCTGGGTTGGAAGGAACCTTAAGCTTATTCTGTTCCACCCCCTGCCCTGGGCAGGGACACCTTCCCCTGTCCCAGGTTGCTCCAAGCCCCGTCCAGCCTGGCCTTGGACACTTCCAGGGATGGGGCAGCCACTCTGCTGGGTCAGGAGCTGCTTCAGCTGCTCCAGAAAGTCCATTTCAGTGACAAGTTTTGTGGGAAGGACAAAAGGGGCGGCAGCGCTCCATCTATATTTGTGTGTATTTATGGTGCCATGAATTGTGGCAGATGGTGCTGCTCTTGTGTCTTCACACTTGCAGAGATGTTTAATTACAGCCTATAAATAGCTGGTTGATGACTTACGGTCAGATGCTCCTTCATCGTGGTGGGACAATAAGTAAGAACAAGAACGGCTTTCTTTTCCCCTTCCCTTCAGACACGTGCCCTGTTAGTTGTGACAGAGATCTTCCAGAGATGGGGTGGCCAAGGTTATTGTGCACGGTGCTCCTCGGCCACCCAAAGGATTTAGTGACTGTGGAAAGGCCATTCACCCACCACAGTGTTTATTGCACAGAAGAATTCCAGATTTTCTGCCCCTGGATCCCTGAGAGTGTCCAAGGCCAGGTTGGATGGGGTTTGGAGCAACCTGGGCTGGTGGAAGGTGTCCCTGCCCATGGCAGGGGGTGGCACTGGATGGGCTTTAAGGTGCCTTCCAATTGAAACCTTTCTATGATTCTGATTTTATGAGATAATAGTTAGGCCTGTGAACCCCTGGCTCTTACCTGAGAATAATCCATGAGGAAAACGAGAACAGGCTGGGTATAAATCCAGTGCCTTGCTTGTAAAATGCCACTGAGGACCTCAGTGATCTGCCTTCACTCTGTAAAACATCCGACGTATCCCTTCTTGTCTGACCCTGTTCAGCCTCATTCAGATGAAACCAACACCAGCAGCTTGGCTTTGGTGAGTGAAAGTTGCAGCCTGTAATAGGATTGTGAAGGGAGAGCACAACTGATGGCTTCCACATGCTCACAGCCGTGGGTAAATATGGTTTTTCTCAGAGCAAATATGTTAAGAAGCTCAGGACAGGGAAGAGCAGGAGGGTGGAAGCAGATTCCCAAGTTCGGGAGCAGGCAGAGGGCAATCAGCCCTGGAACATCCCGTGCTGTGATTTTGCTCCTTCTGCCTCAAATGCTTTGCCATGTGAAGATAAAATAACTGTAATTAGGGGAAATAACAGTCAAAGCAGAGTCTTCTGTGCAGACGCTCAGCTCCGTCAGGAGCAGCCCTGGTGGGGGGATCACTGCCCGTGGGATGGGCAGGAGAGCGTGGGAGCTCCCAGGGATGGGCAGGAGAGCGTGGGAGCTCCCAGCAGCCAGGGCTGCAGGGAGAGACTGCAGGGAACTCAACAGCTCTGGCACGGGGGGCTCTTGAAGAGTGCTGGCTGCCAGCACAGAGCGATGCTTCAGGGAAAAGTGGGGAGGGAATCTGAAATTCCAGCTGAACGTGAAGCCAAATATGAAACTGAGACCCAGCGTTTAAGCTTTTCAAGCTGCTTGTTCCTCGTCCATGTGTAAATGGGAGCACTGGGTAAAGCACTGGTAAAATCAGCTGTGCTGCTTCAGTGGCTGGGGTGGTGCCATGGGGTTGGCACAGCCGGTATCTGGTTAAACTGGGGGTCGAGGGGTGTCCCAAAGGTGACACTTTGGTCCCACATCCCTCATTCCCACCAAGAGCAGAGCTGACCAGAGCAGGGCAAGGTGTGCTGAGAGCAGGGACGGGCACCCGAGAGGGAGATTTGCAGCTTAAAGGAAATGTCCCGTGACCCGTGAAGTGCAGCACGTAATTGTGGAGCTGATGAGTGTGAATTTACCCGTTTGTTAAACTATCAGAACCTGACATGAAAATAATTGAATGGCAGATTCTGGGAGAGTTTCATTTGATTTTCTGTTTCGCTGCAGGGAGGCAGCAAATGTTTCCTGCTGTGAGAGGAGCAGGAGGCAGGGCAGGGTGGGCAGCAGGGAGGGCACTTCCATGTGCTGCACAAAATCATGGAATCACAGAACTTGGGTTGGGAGGGATTATAAATCCCATTCCATTCCACCCCTGCCATGGGCAGGGACACTTTCCATCAGCCCAGGGTGCTCCAAGCCCCGTCCAACCTGGCCTTGGACACTGCCAGGGATCCAGGGGCAGCCACAGCTTCTCTGCCCAACCTGTGCCAGTCCCTGCCCACCCTCCCAGCCAGCAATCCCTTCCCAGTATCCCACCCATCCCTGCCCTCTGGCAGTGGGAAGCGCTTCCCCCTTGTCCTGTCCAAAGGGCCTTGTCCAAAGTCATGAGTATTAACTCAGTCCTGGGTCAAGAGGGAAGAGCACAGGAAAATAAAGAACTGTCTCACCAGCTTGTGATGAGAGAGTAAATAGGGCAGGGACCACGTGAAGGGTCATGTACCTACAGTGTGTAATGTCTTGGCTGAGGACAATATAAGGTGGAAGAGACACAACAAGGTCTCCAGCCACATCTTCTGAGCAACAGCCATTGCAACCTGGTGGGATTTTCCTAGGACAGAGTGTGAGATTATGGATCCTGAGAACAGCTTAGCAAAGCAGATTGCCTCAATTTGTTGGTCAGACCTATCCAATACTTGTAGATATCGACTGGAGGATAATTATGGGAAGTGTTCAGCAGCAGGAGGAGGCTGTAATTATAAATCACCGGGAACTGGGCCCATCCTGAGGGACCCCTCTGACAGGAGAACGATGATCTCTCAGCCACATCAGGCCTCCTTCCAGCACTGGCCATGATCAAACATCCAAGTGCCTTCACAATATTGACTTAGTTATATTCTTTTGTATTCCTCGGGAGTCTCTCAGATTTATTTTTTTTTTGCTTTTTTCTTTTTTTGTTTCCTTGCCATGGAGCTTTTTTTAGCGTCAAGAATCACTGAGCAGCTGGTGCTGAGCTGACTTTGTGACCATAATTTTCCATGCTGAGATAATTATGTCACTTCTGTGCCAGAAAAGAAGCCACTCCACCATTGGGCTGGTGCAGAGTGATGTGTTTATTGTCAGGAATCGTAGGAATTACTGCCCGGGGAGGAATAGATGAATAATGAAGTATTGTATTTAATGAAATCATAGAATAGTTTGGGTTGGAGGAACCTTAAAGCCCATCCAGTGCCACCCCCTGCCATGGGCAGGGACACCTTCCACCAGCCCAGGTTGCTCCAAGCCCCATCCAAACCAGCCTTGGACACTCCCAGGGATCCAGGGGCAGCCACAGCTTCTCTGCCCAACCTGTGCCAGTCCCTGCCCCCCCTCCCAGCCAGCAATTCCTTCCCAAAATCCCATCCATCCCTGCCCTCTGGCACTGGGAAGCCATTCCCTGTGTCCTGTCCCTCCAGGCCTTGTCCCCAGTCCCTCTCCAGCTCTCCTGGAGCCCCTTTAGTCCCTGCCAGGGGCTCTCAGGTGTCCCTGGAGCCTCCTCTTCCCCAGCTGAACATTCACTGCCAGCTGTCCCAGCCTGGCTCCATTCAGGAGATGCTCCAGTCCCCTCATCAATAGTACAAAGATATTAAATCTGAATCTAAAACATTACTGTTATACAGCAGAGCAATCTCTTTGATTGGAATTTGGTTGATTATTGCATTTCCTTAGAGAAATTCTATTAATTGCCTCATTAACATAATTTGGAGTGCTAATTGGTAACATTTCCAGATTTTGAAGGCACAGCCCAAACCTGTGTCTCTTGCTGTCACTGCCAGCCACGGATCTCTCTGCCTTGGCAGCATTCCAGGGCCAGGGTGTTTGGGTTAAAGAAAAACAGCCTCTATGTCTTTTTTTGTTCCTAGAAAAATGGAGATTCTAATTGCTCTCCAAAGTAATTACTGAGCTGGGTTTATCAGGGAGGCCAGTTGACATTTTAGGTCCAGCGCTGGCTCTCTGGTTTTGACACTAATGACACCCTCTGAAAATGCTAATGGGATTGTAAGGGATGATCCTGCTTGTTAAATACATTCCACCGATTTGCAGAGAATGTTGTTGGAAATGTGGAATCCCCCAGTCCATGGGAAATGTGTTTTATGGGCTTTGTATGACCCTGCTGCTTATCAACATGGATCGGGGGCAGGTCTTTTGATGAGATGTTTTGCTGATGCTGCTACACTCTAATACTTTAACTTTGTGTATATTCATTTTATATAGTCTTTGTGAGGGTTGCTTTTAAATGCCTCATCCCTGGAAGTGTCCAGGCCAGGTTGGACAGGGCTTGGAGCAGCCTGGGCTAGTGGAAGGTGTCCCTGCCCATGGTGGAGTGGGGGAGAGGAGACAAGATGGGCTTTAAAGTTCCTTCCCACCCAAACCAGCCCAGGGCTCTATGAAACGTGTATGGCTCAATTTTCCACTGCTTACGTTTTATTTTTAGTGGGACCGACCCCCAAATCCTGCTGGGGAGTGGCAACAATACCTGAAACCATTTTTCTTCTTATTTTAGTTATGTTCTTTCCTAAACTTCTTGAAATTGCAAGAAACTTTTAAAGAGGATGAGTAGCAAAACATCCATGAGAGTAGGTTTTCTTCCTCTTGAAAAGAGAGGTTTGAGGCTGGAGAAAATGGGGTGAAGGAAAGCCCAAGGACCTGGAACACTGGAGGTTTATTCCCTCTGGAAAGCCAGTGCACCCCTCCAAAGTTAGGGGAGACATTCCCCGGGTGGCTGGCCCAGGGACTCGATGCTGAGGGCTGAAAGCAGCGCCACGTGAAGCCTCCCTGGTGAAGATGTTCTTTGTAATTCCCATTCGCTGGAAGCAAAGCCAGTGAAGTATGAAAGGCTGTGACACACCAGCACCCCTGGCCAGGGCACGCTCCACTCGGGTTGCTCCTCTTCCACAGCAGGGAGCCAAGACCTGTTGGAGTCACGGACTCCAGACCAGGAAGCTTCAGAAAGGTCCAAAGGTAATGGAGAAGTGAAATATAGGATGTGTCAAGAGTTTAATTAAAGAGAGAATGATGCCGAGTCCCTCGGATCATTTAAACAGTAACTCAAGGGGGTCTTCTCTTATAACAGGTAATTACCAAAACAATTCCTGCATTTATTCCAGAGGAAAACCACGAGTGGACTCATCTATCACCTGGCTAAGCCAAGGTTTGTAATAAACATGAATGTTATGAGGGTGAAATATGATTGTGATCTCAGCTCTTCAATCATAGGAAGGAGCCTTTCAAAAGCCAATCTCGTGAGGTGCCTCCAAGCAGAAATATTTAAAAATAGTAATGAGCTCACCCCAGTGTGAAAATCCCTGTGCAGTAGAACTGCACACCAGGAGATCAAGGAGGAGCATCTGCTAACCAAGAGAGCAGCAGAGCAGGGCTTGGCCAGCCTTGTTTGCACCCACTCAGGCCAGGGGAGCAGCACGCCGCATTTATGGGGCTAAAATGCAGTTTTAAACATAGACTCCTTCCTCAGGGGCTGGTGACGTGCGACGGGTCCTTCATGTCCTCGAACAAGGAGAGCACGGAGGGGTGTTGTTAATCTGGTCACGAAGCCAAGGAGCTCAAACCCTCTCTGCTTTGATGGAGAGGCTGGAGCCAGGTGGGGGTCGGGCTCTGCTTGGAGGGAACAAGGGATGGGATGAGAGGAAACCACCCCAAACCAGAGAAGGTTCAGGTTGGATATTGGGAGAGTTTCTTCACACAGAGGGCTGTCCAGCCCTGGCACAGCTGCCCAGGGCAGAGGTGGAGTCCCCGTCCCCGGAGGGATTTAACAGCCGTGTGGATGTGGCACTTGGGGACAGGGGGCAGTGGTGGCCTGGGCAGTGCTGAGGGAATGGTTGGACTTTTTGATCTTGGCGGGCTTTTCCAGCCTAAACCTTCCCATGATTCCATACAAATGTGCAGCCATTGAAGCTCACTCTTTAAGAAGAAAGAAGAAGAAGAATCAAACAAAACTCCAGAACACCCCTAATTCCATTTCAAAACAGCCCCCTGGCAGTGACACAGCCGGTCCTGCTGAAAGTGATGATGAGGTCGGGAAAACCTTTAGGATCATCAAGTCCAACCATCAGTCACCATGTTCACTGTTAAACCATGTCCTCAAGAGCCACATCCACATGGTTTTTGAACACCTCCAGGGACGGAGACTCCACCACTGCCCTGGGCAGCCCCTTCCAAAGCTTTACAAGCCTATCCATGATTGTTTTTTTCCTAATATATAATCTAAACCTCCTCTGGCACAACTCAAGAGAGGAACTCCCCAGGGAACTCCAACATCTCACTATAAAGACTCTCAAAATCTTGTTGTCCTCCTTTGGGTTGGGTATTCCATCAGTGAAGGCAATGAAATTCGAGTCCATGGTGTTTATCCCCGTTATCAGGAGCTGGTTCCTCAGGAAAAGAGCTGTTTAAATTAGCTGGGCTTACCTCTTTACCTCCCCTACACACGTTTGCCAACTGCACCCGTTGATTCTGTACCTGAACCTGCTCTGCTGTGGTTTCTAACACCGTGTTACTTTCTCAGCTGTTTTAACAGGGCCTGGCACAGCCCAGAGTGAGTTTTGCAAATCCTGGGGAAATGGAGCATTGGTCTCTTCTGGGGACACTCTTTGCTTCCTTTCTTTATTACCATTATGATTAAGCACTCCAAGAAGTCTATTTTTCCTATTACCCTGTCAACAGAAACCATAAAATCCATTTTAGATTATACCATTATCTACTTATTTTACTGTTGTCTAGAGAACAAACGCTTTGATGTCACAGATGTAAATTGTACATTTCACTGAGGCTTCCCAAACCCTGGTTTCTGTTTCCGTCCTCTCCAGGGCTCAGTGCTGGGCACTCACACAGGTCTAACACACCTCTGTGTCATTGCTGCCCAGGGAGACTCATCCCCAGCATCTGTGCCATGAATCCCCAGAGAAGCTGCTGGAAAGGGAAAATGTGACTGTGCAGGGCTGTTGGGGGGGTCTCTTGGCAGGGAACACCCCGGGGCTGTGCAGCATCCTTGGGGTTCAGTCTCAGCCACAGCAAGGCCCAGGTCTCTCCATGAGGGCAGGACTCACCCTATTAGAGCTTAAATCAGAAAAAGTTTTGGTTTATGTTCTTTTCTTCCCCTTTTTGGTGCAGAGAAAGCCTAATTAAAGTTGCCTTCAACTGTGGCTGGAAGGTTCCCTTCTGTCCCCTGCCCATGGCAGGGGATTGGAACAAGGTGGGCTTTAAGGTCCCTTCCAACCAAACCATTCTGGGGTATGATGCAAAAAGTGCCATTAAATCCTGTAGTTGTGTCTGGGATGTGGAAGTGGTCAGGATGCAGCAGCTGTGCCATGGCCAGGGGTGGTGGAAGGGGCTGGGACCCCTGAGGTGTTG
>VWZF01001879.1:0-14237 GCA_013396755.1 Sclerurus mexicanus | reverse complement strand
TCCCAAACCCTGGTTTCTGTTTCCGTCCTCTCCAGGGCTCAGTGCTGGGCACTCACACAGGTCTAACACACCTCTGTGTCATTGCTGCCCAGGGAGACTCATCCCCAGCATCTGTGCCATGAATCCCCAGAGAAGCTGCTGGAAAGGGAAAATGTGACTGTGCAGGGCTGTTGGGGGGGTCTCTTGGCAGGGAACACCCCGGGGCTGTGCAGCATCCTTGGGGTTCAGTCTCAGCCACAGCAAGGCCCAGGTCTCTCCATGAGGGCAGGACTCACCCTATTAGAGCTTAAATCAGAAAAAGTTTTGGTTTATGTTCTTTTCTTCCCCTTTTTGGTGCAGAGAAAGCCTAATTAAAGTTGCCTTCAACTGTGGCTGGAAGGTTCCCTTCTGTCCCCTGCCCATGGCAGGGGATTGGAACAAGGTGGGCTTTAAGGTCCCTTCCAACCAAACCATTCTGGGGTATGATGCAAAAAGTGCCATTAAATCCTGTAGTTGTGTCTGGGATGTGGAAGTGGTCAGGATGCAGCAGCTGTGCCATGGCCAGGGGTGGTGGAAGGGGCTGGGACCCCTGAGGTGTTGCTTCACCTCCATCCAATGCTGTCCCTCAGACCTAAGGGTGTCCCATGGGACCTTTCACACACCAACCAGCTGCAAGCCAGGGACCCCATCCCCAGGCAGGGCAGTGCCAGGGGGGCACCCAGCTGGTCCCCAGCTCAGCCTGGGTGGCACCCGGTGACCTCTGAGCTGGGCTGGTGGACCTGAGGGATGCCCTCTCCCAGAGGAGGTGGTGGATGTGGTGTCTCCCATTCAGAAAGCGCTCAGCTTCTGTGGTGTCTCCCATTCAGAAAGCACTCAGCTTCCAGGGGGGCTCAGCTGGCAGCTCAGAAGGAAAGCAGGTTATATTTAGAGCAGGAATAATGGTGCATTATGAATGAAGGAACACGTCAGGAGAGCCCAACACAGAAAGGCACTCTGTGTGCAAGTGCTCCTCACGGGTGTTGGCTTTCCTTGGGGAACAGGACTCTTATTCCTCCTTGCATGACTCATCCATATGCAAAAAAACCTCTCTGAAGGTAAAAACCTCTTCTGCTCATACATAGATAATGAGCAAAAAGGTTATAAATACCTAATGATATTTAGATCATATGTTCGTGGTTTAGCACTTCTTAGGTCTTGAATTTTCTCCTTCCAGGCCTATCTCAGCCCATTTTCCCTGGAGAACGGAGACTGCACTGGGAAAGCAGGAATGTATTTAATTAATAAGTTGTCAGCTAAAAAGTATTGCTCAGGCTGGCTCGGAAAGTTGTTTAATTTGGGTATCCAAGCTGAAGAGCTGGAAGGAGAGCTATGATGACTTAACAGCTGAGTCACTCAAAAAGACCGTATGTCGTAGAATGAAGTTATGGTCCATCAGGAGAGACTGCAAAGCCCTGGGCTCTCTGAATTCAGAGCTGTAACTCAGAAACCTGCTTGCTGCAACAGAAGAGCTATTTCAGCAGTTCTCCCACATAGAAACTGTAGGAATGGCATCTTAAATCAGGCCACAGATTCTTAGATAATCTTTAAGATCCCTTCCAGCCCAATCCATTCTATGATTCCATGATTCCTGGAATCTGACTGGGAGCAATCAGCTCACACATGGATAATTTGTCCTGGAAAACACTGAACGCAAAGGCGTTCCCCGGCTGCCCATGTAGACCTTGTACCCAGACTCTCCAAGGCCTCACTGACTCATGTCCCCAGGAGCTCCGTCCACAGGGCCTTTAAATTCCCTCCAGGGATGGGAACACCACTGGTTCGCTGTCCCAGGGAGGTGCCAGCACTTGGGTCTGCCCAACTCCCCAGGGTCAGCCTGTGAACACTTCAAACATCTCTCTTTCCCGCTCCTGTTTCAGCTCAGCTCGATCCATTTCCCCTCTGTTCGGATGGAATGTGCATGTGCCATACTCCTGGCACAGCTGCCCCGGGTTAGGACAGGGCATCCCAGCTGTTTGGGATACAGGAGGAGGACAGGACATCCCAGCTGTTTGGGAAGCTGTTTGGGATACAGGAGGAGGACAGGACATCCCAGCTGTTTGGGATACAGGAGGAGGACAGGACATCCCAGCTGTTTGGGATACAGGAGGAGGACAGGACATCCCAGCTGTTTGGGATACAGGAGGAGGACAGGCCAATGGAAAAGCACTGGGGTGGCTGGCTTTCCCTCCGGTGCAGTCCTTGCTGCTGGGATGGGAGCCAGGTGGGTGGGTGGTGCCTGTGGGATGCAGGGAGGGGGCAATGGGGGTTTGAGAAGGACTTGGGTGACTGGGGCAGGTTTAGTTCTGCTCGGTGTGGCCTTAGAGCAAACCTCAGGTCACACAAGGAGGTGACTCCCACGGTGGCAGGAGCTGTACATGTGTAGACCACTTCTGGACACAAAAATCTGCTTTTGTGGCTCTTTTAGCTTCTCTGACATTTGAGATTAATCCCCTTTAGTGGCCTGCTGTTACTAGAAATAGTGCTGAGGGTCTCACTGATGTCTGGAGGTGCTCAGGACACTGAGCTCCTTGTGGGCAGTTGTGTTGGAGCCGAGACTTGCAGCTCAGCTTTCTTTGTAACTCAGCTTAGTTTTGAAATTGCAGACCCACTTTATAACCCCATTAAATGTGGGGTTCTGTAGTGATCTGTGTGGTCTTGAACGTAATTGAAGCTCTGCTGCCAGCTGAGCCCGCTCAGTTGAGGATGCTGTGCCCTTGCAGAGGAGCTGGGAGGTTGGGTGGGAGACAAGGTTGAGTCATGTGTGTGACTATCTGCTGGGAGGCAGGATGGGAGCAAATAACTTCCAGAGCTGTGGTGACAGCCCTCAGCTCTTGTCCTCGGGACAGGAGGCAGGGCTGGAGCTGGGTGTCCAGCCTGGCCCTGCCTGTGGGATGCACCTTCAGGTTGGTATTTGCTCCAAGCCTGAGCAAAGCGATGGTGGGAGGAAAGTCTGGGAGAGTGGAAGGTGCAGCCAACATCACTAATGTGCTTGTGCCAGCAAACATAGAACTGAACAGCTCAGCTTTGGGAGGGTGTAGGTTTGGGGGGGGATATAAAAAGAAAATGGTACAGACAGGGTTTAGTGGTGGATCTGCAGTGCTGGCTAAATGATTAGGGTAAACCTTAATGATTCTGTGAATTATTGTGTTCAAGTATCAGAGAAACCCAGGATAGTTTGGGTTGGAAGGGACCTTAAAGCCCATTTTGTTCCACCCCCTGCCATGGTCAAGGACACCTTCCACCAGACCGAGTTGCTCCAACCCTCGGCCAACCTGGCCTTGGATACTTGGACATTGAGCATTTCCAACCTCTGGGATCAGATAAATGTGTCTGTCCATACAACTATCCAACCTATATTGACATACTGCTTCATCTTCACATAAACAGCTCCTAAAAACTGGGAAATCTCATTATTTTGTAGCACAGGGAATCGTTCCAATCAAAAATGGCTTGTCTAGAGTATTTGCTGAAATTTCCAGGTATAAGTGGCAAACATAATTAGCAGCCTCGTGTAAAAAATGAAAACACTGTTTAGGCTGGAGGAGATTCAATCTGTTGAAGTACATTTCAATCTCCATCTGATGGTAAACGCTCCTGCACTGCAGAGAAGGCTGGATTTGCATTCAGACCTGGGGGCTGGTGGCTCCCTTTCTGCAGTTGTTTGGGTTTGAAGCCCTTCTCTTCAGCCCCATCAGCATCCTCGAGTGTTCCAGCCTGTAAGTACCTCTCTGGAGGCACATCCAAGGTCTCTTGAGGACTCTGATTATTTCAAACAAGTGTTTTTCCTGCCTGGATGGAGCTTGTTGTCCTGGTCACCTTGATTTAGTCTGAAGTGAATGCAGTCAGTGTAGACAGGGAGTGGGGAGAAGGGGATGGATTACAGGCTTAATTGCTAGGCAATGCAAATATATGCCCTGGGAGCGTGAATAAAAGTCCTCTGGACAGTTTACAAGCTTTAAATACAAGAAGAACCTCCTCCTTCATCTCCCTGGGAAATGTTAAGCTCTCCATCCCTGTCCTTCATCATTTATTATTTGTAAGAGTCCAGAATATACTTGGACTGTGCTTTAGCCCTGAAGGATTTAACCCTTTTCTGTTAGGCCAGGCTGCTCCTGAGATATCAATATATACATACGAGCATTCATTTTTAACACTAAAATGGGAACTATGGGGTGTTTTTTCTATTTCTGTAGCAGTATTTATTCCCTTGATCTTAGGATGCCCTTACAAGAACAGTCTTTGGGTTTGGATAAACCTCAAGTGCTAACCAAGCTTGATCCTTCCCTGGGCGGGTGGAGAGACCCTGGCACAGGTTGGGCAGAGAGGCTGTGGCTGCCCCTGGATCCCTGGGAGTGTCCAAGGCCAGGTTGGACGGGGCTTGGAGCACCCTGGGCTGGTGGAAGGTGTCCCTGCCCATGGCAGGGGTGGCACCGGATGGGCTTTAAGGTCCCTCTCTACCCACACCATCCTGGGATTGTAGGGTTTGCCTTTTAACTTCCAATCCCTTTAAGTAGCTTTTGTAACGAGAACTTTTCCCTTATGTCCCGCAGGGATCAGCTCTGGACAGGGAACGTTGGTTACAAATACTCGGAGCACCAGACTGGCTCTTGGATCTGTGCCTAGCCCAGGACACATCCCAAACTCCCAGTGGAGACCCTTTGACGGCCCCCAGTGAACATCTCCTGGACAAACGGGAGCAACAGGATTGTGTGTTGGTACCACGGGGATTCAGCCAGATCTGGGGGTTAATTGCAGGGTGGAGCCCTTGCGTGGGGAGCTCCAGCACCAGTGAGGGCACACAGGGACTGGGCATTCCCACATGGCTCCAGGACTGGTTTCCAGGGAGCTGGGACTGTCAGGTGAATGTGGAATGAGCTGTGCCCATAAACCTGCCCTCTCCATCCCGGGGCAGTGGGTGTCAGTGCCACAAGGCTGAAGGGGCTCTTGCGCTGCTGGGTTTCCTGGTTTATGATGTCTCATCATCCGAAACACGCTGGTTTCTGATGTTTTGGCAAGCACAGGCTGAGGGGGAGCTGCAGAGCTCGGGAGCTTATTTTAGTTCTGTGCAGGTGTCTGGATTTGCAAAT
The DNA here is from genome assembly GCA_013396755.1 of Sclerurus mexicanus. Lineage (NCBI taxonomy): Eukaryota > Metazoa > Chordata > Aves > Passeriformes > Furnariidae > Sclerurus > Sclerurus mexicanus. The sequence goes on along the minus strand of VWZF01001879.1, from coordinate 9,132 downwards.
TAAAATCAGCTCCTTAACCCAATGAAAGCCAAACAAACCCAAACCAGACAAACCCCCTAGAACAGGGGCAGGATCCCTGGATGGTTGATCCAACCTCTCCCTCGAGGCCAGGCCAGCAGGACCAGGCTGTCCCACATCTTCTCCTCTCTCCAAGGATGGAGAGGTCACACCCTCTGTCCTGGCTTGGGCCACTCCCCTTGGCAAGAGGTACTTTTCCCCCAATATTTGATCAGTCTCCCATGCCCAGGTTTTCCTGCTTTGCCTTGGGAAGGGTCTTCCCCTGCCTTCCCCTCCCTCCTCCTCTCAGACCAGGAATCCATCCTGGTGAGGTGGGGCTGATGAGGAAATGCAGTTGGAATTTGGAGCACACTGCTTAAATATAGTCTTCAAATTCATCCTCCACCTTCGTATCTTTTGAAATTTCCTGCCTGCACCCTTTTAATTAAAGAAATTGTCAAGAAACCTGAAATAAATGTTCAAAGATTGTGTAGTCTGACTCTTGGAAAAGTTTCAGCAATTCAAGGTGTTTTATTTCTTTATTTAGAACCTGGTGGGAAAACGTGATCTGTGCTAAGATGTGTTTTTCTTTATTAACCTTCTCTAATTTGGATTCAATTTAATTTCCAGCTGAACAGTTTTGTACTTCTGAGAATGTTTTCCTGAAAGCCACCAGCAGTTTCTCCTCCCTGTGGTAGATCCTCTGCTTCTGCAGATGCAGATCCTTATCTGGGAGGTGAATGTATGCCCATGTAAGTTTTGATTCCCCTTTGGAGGTGTCCAAGTCCAGGTTGGACAGGACTTGGAACAACGTGGGATAGTGGAAGGTGTCCCTGCCCATGGCAGAGGGTGGCATGAGATGAGCTTTGAGGTCCTGCCCAACCCAAACCATCCTGGGATTTCAGGAGTAACTGGGGTCCAGATCTGGGGCTGTAGCAGCAGCAGGGACCTTTGGAGCCCCAAACTGCTCCACTCTGCTAAAAATGGGTGTAAACAAGATACAGAGCAAGTGGAGCAACCCCAGTGCCCCTCAGCCCCTCCCTTTCCCTCCCCTCCTGCCCCCACCTCAGCTCTGTATTTTCCAAAGCTTGGCACTGCTTTTATTTTGTTCTGAGCAGAATGAGCTGGGTACAAACCCAGTGAGCGTGGGAGGCTCAGAGCAACCTGGCAAGTGTGTGCAGAGGCTGAAATGCTGGCAGCTTGGTGTAATTTGGTGTTACTTGCTCCAGCAAAATGAAGGTAATGGGCCCGTTGTGATGGGCTGGAGCTCAGAGAGCCTGGGAAGGAAACTGTGGCTTGTGCTGCTGCAGAGGGCTCTTCCCTTTACATTAAGAGCAGCTAATGAACTGTATCCCCATAATGTGCAAGATGACCTCTTAGCACTGCTATAGACACAGCGTTGCTTAATCTTCTAATTATTTAATGGATAAAATTATTCCTAATAGCCTGTAATTTTGTGGTCAAGAAGATAATTAGCTTTCTTGCATAAACCAGCAAAAATCTATGGTGTAAATCAGCATGTGCAGTTATTGACTTCAGGTCTGGATGGCAACTGGCTTATCTTCACCCTGCTTAACCCTCAGCCCAAGCTCAGGAGATGCACTGGGCTTCTCCATGGTTAAGCTTTCTGATCAGCCTCAATCCTGCCTTATTTATTCTATTCCTGATGGCTCCAACCTTCACCCCTCCCTTGTTTATTCTGTTCTAGGCAGCCATCTTCACTTAGACTTACATTCTTTAAATTATATATATAATAATTAAGGACTTCAATATAAAATGTGTTACTGGCTCTTTCCTTACCTGATTTCAGAATTCTCTCACCATGAGGTTCTGACACCACCAAAGCGTACTGAGATGCCTCGAGGCTCCAAGTGTTGGGGAAAGATTTGAAGTTCAAAAATGTGCTACTGAAATACAGAATAAACTGCCAGGAGGNTCGGGGTGGACATGGGGAGTGATTTGTGCCTTGAAAGGGTGTTCAGGCCTTGGCAGGGGCTGCCCAGGGAGGGTTGGAGTGCCCAGCCCTGGAGGTGCCCAAGGCAGGACTGGCCGTGGCACTGAGTGCTCTGGGCTGGGGACAAGGTGGGCATCGGGCACAGGGTGGGCTCTGTGGGCTGGCAGGGCTTTGCCAGCCTCGGTGATCCTGCAAACAAACTGGTTTCAGAGCTGGGACATCTGAAATCAGCAGTGGGGCTCCAGCCTGGCTCTCACCATGAACAGACCCAGCCCCTCCTGGGATGTTCCTGTGCCCTTCTGAGGCTCTGCAGCTTTGCCTCCTCCTCATTCCAAGGTGACTCTGAAACCTCCTGGTGTTCAGAAGTTGCTGCAGATGTTATTTTATCTTGCACTGTGTGATTTGGTCTTGTTTGACCCAATTGGTTTGGCTTTCATTAGGCAACTGCTGACTTAATCCTTATTAACATTTTATGCTGCGCATAAATAAGAAATGAGATTCTAATAATAATCAGTTTCTTTGCTTAATTAAGGTATTTTCATTTAACAACTGCTGAGTGTTTTTCTGCTTCCTGGTTTGTTTTTTAACACCTTGTCTTAATAATTATGGACATTGAGGGATTGCACTCAGGAGGAAGAACTTTCTTGTACAAATTAAGGAGTCTCTGGAGACCGAGCCATGAGTGGTGACACATCAGGTGGAACCCAGGGCTCTTCCCATTAATGACTTCCAGATGTATCCAGTGAGGTATTCAGGGAATCTGCTGGAACAGGTAGGAAAGAAAATAAAGGCCAACAATCATAGTAAATAGAAATTCTGAAGGCAGCCCCACTTTCCTCAGCAAACAGCCCAGGAAAGAACAGAGCTCGAATAAATAGATAAATCAAAGGGAGGGAGAGCCATGGAAGGAAAACCGGCACCTTCAACGGAGCACTCTGAGCAGTAAAACACGTGGGCATTGCCTGGTGTCTTCAACAGCCCTCCCACGTGATTTTATTTCATTTCCTTTCAAACATTGTTTTAAAAATAAAACCCTCTTAGAGACAGAGAGAATTTTAAGGCAACATTTTTATAAATCTCAATATAAACACTAAGAAAACAATGCCATGATTTTAAATAAAATTAAGAATAATATTTGCCACAAAACCTGCAACTTGAAGTCATTTTCCTGTGGCTAGAAGAGGTGAAGGTACTTCCCATGGACACTCCCGTGGTGGTGGCTCACTTGGGGAATGTCAGCTCTGGTCCCCACATGTGTGGGGGAATCATTAACTCCCTGCAGGATGCCAGAGATGCCTGTTGGTGTAGGACAGCTGGAAAAGGAGGAAAGATTTAGACTGGATATAAAGAAGAAATGTTTTACAATGAGGGTGGGCAGGCCCTGGCACAGGTTGGGCAGAGAAGCTGTGGCTGCCCCTGGATCCCTGGGAGTGTCCAAGGCCAGGTTGGACAGGGCTTGGAGCACCCTGGGCTGGTGGGAGGTGTCCCTGCCCATGGCAGGGGTGGCTCCAGTCTGGATCATCTTTAAGGTCCCTTCCAGCCCAAACCAGTGTGGGATTTACTGAGCTGCTGCTTGATGCGATGGGTCCATGAAAGGCTCCCATATTTCTCCCGTACTAGAAAGGACTATTTCCATCTCCCAACAATAGCGTTAATGTAAAACTCGACACTTTGCCTGACAAAGCCTGGTGATTGGGGCCTTGTTTGGGATAGTTGGCCCCTCTTGGGTATCTGTAATTGCACCATTGTAATGACCAAAATATCTCTGCCCGGTCTGAGAACATGGGGTGGCCACTCTCTGAAGTGACTCATTTCTGAGCTGTAGGAACAGCTTTTGGATGCCTTTCTATATTCAGTCGCCAAAACATTTATAGAAATGTGTTATTAAGAATTACAAAGTCTACAGACTTCTCTTGTTCCCCCAAAAATAGAAATACCTGAGGGAACTGGGAAGGGGCTGGAGCAGCAGGAGGGGCTGAGGGAGCTGGGGGGGCTCAGCCTGGAGAAAAGGAGGCTCAGGGGGCACCTTGTGGCTCTGCAAGTCCCTGCCAGGAGGGGGGAGCCGGGGGGGGTCGGGCTCTGCTCCCAGGGAACAGCTCCGTGGGCCGGGAGGCTTTTCCAGCCTAAATAATTCTGTGATTCCTTCCTATAGTGAAGATCTTCTACCAATAATCTTCCCTTGGTCTCTGAGCTCAGTGGAATGGGTACTCCATCTTCCCACCCTAAATTTGTTTCCCGACATGAAATTTTACAGATTCATTTGCATTGCACTATTTCCTATATTCCAGTAATCCTGCCAATGACGCAGGTGGCCTGAGGGGAGTCCAGCCCCCCGTGTGCTGCTGTAACATTCCCATTTCACTCCAGTGGCTGTTTACCTGTGTGATGTCCAAGGAACCCAGGGAATGCTGAGTGCAAATGTTTTCTGCCCCTGAGCCAGGAAATATCGGAGTAAGGAGTCATCTGGTCCTGCCAGACCCTGCAGGAGAACAGCCCTTCCCCTTCCTCTCCGTCCCCACCTGCTCCAAGGTGTGGGATTTTGCTAAAAATACTGTTAATTAAAGGTTGCTTTGTGCGCCAGGCGGGGCTGAGGGACAGGCCAGGGGCTGGGGGGACTCAGGAGCTCCTGTGAAGCCACAGACCTGGCAGAAGGTGCTGCCAGACCTGCTCGTGGCTGGGCAGGTGGTGCCCAGCAGTGGGGCATCAAAGCACAGCCATCCACGTGAATCGAAGAGACGTTTGCAAGGGGGGGAGGAACGTGGACCACTCAGCTCCCCAGCTGGGCTGGGCGCTGGGAAGGATGGTTTCCCAAACCACCTGGAATGTGGGGAAGGGCACAAGTAAAGGAATTACAGCCTGTGCCCAGAGGAGCCCAGTTCACTGCAGTGCCTCACTTAAGGGAACCTTAAACCCTGTCCTTCCTATGCAAGGTGGTTTCTGTGGCAACCAGAGGGATCTGGGCCAGGAGTGTCTCTGCTCCAAAGGTGGGAAGTCTGCTCTGCCCCTTTCCCCATTTAAACAGGCAGGTCTTGCCATCAGTGCAAGGGATGGGAATAATCCTGGAGCTCCAGAACTTTCCTCTTTGCTCTGTCCATTTGCTCATGAGAGAATTGCTCAAATTTTGGATGTAAAACTCTGCAGCCCCATCACAGGCAGATGGTGACCACGTATTTGAGGTTCTATTGCACCTTGGCATGATGTGTCCTATAAGCACAGATGGGAGAGCTGGGAATGTTCCCCTGGAGAAGAGAAAGCTCCAGGGAGACCTGAGAGTCTCTTCCAGAGCCTAAAGGGGCTCCAGGAGAGCTGGGGAGGGACTGGGGACAAGGCATGGAGGGACAGGACACAGGGAATGGCTTCCCACTGCCAGAGGGCAGGGATGGATGGGATACTGGGAAGGAACTGCTGGCTGGAAGGGTGGGCAGGGGCTGGCACAGGTTGGGCAGAGAAGCTGTGGCTGCCCCTGGATCCCTGGGAGTGTCCAAGGCCAGGTTGGATGGGGCTTGGGGCCCCCTGGGCTGGTGGAAGGTGTCCCTGCCATGGAGGGGGTGGAATTAAATGTTCCTTAAAGTCCCTCCCAACCCAAACCATTCATGTATTCATCCATTTTCCCAGTGCCAGAAAGCCCTGGTCCCTCCAGCTGCAGAACCTCAAACCCCTCTGGCCATCGCTGCCCATGCCAGCCTTCAAAATGTCCTCAGCTCATCTGACCAGAATGCTTTCAATGTCCCTGTGTGCTCCTGCAATATTCCTGAGAGTTCCTGCAATGTCCCTGTGTGCTCCTGCAATATTCCTGAGAGTTCCTGCAATGTCCCTGTGTGCTCCTGCAATATTCCTGAGAGCTCCTGCAATGTCCCTGCGCATTCCCCTCTCTTTGCCAGGTATTTTGCCTGTTTCCACCATTGGTTCAAAGCAGCCTAGAAGGTCTGTTGGCTGCAGGTGACAGTGCTGGACGTGGCGTGGGTGGTTCTCATTCCAAAGGGACCTCAGACACAGTACTGAGTGGCAAGGCCCCGATGATTAGACTGAACTAATTAGTGCTGGCTCGATGGTGGGCAGCCAGCACAAAGCTCTGCCATTCTATTGTCTCTTGCAGAAAGGGTATTTAAAGAGGCTCTGGGGTGCAGCAGAGCCACAATGACCCCAACTGCTGTTGTGCCTCTTCACCCCTTTTTTAGCAATAACGTGAAGCATGGACACAACGACTCTTTGTTTTCAAACCCTGGCCACAGAAAAAAAACCCTTCCCTGCTTCCCATCACTTTTGAAATACACTTTAATCAGGGTTGCTGAGGTGCTGCCTGTAAAATACAGCCCGTCTATGGCAAGGAAGCCTAGATTTGGAGCAGTGCTTTGATAAATGACTGCTCCGCAGCCCCAAAGGTGACCGGGGTGCGACTGGATCTCCCTGCAGTGGATACTTTATGGTCGTGGGATGGGATGTGAATCACCAGCAAATACCTAATGAGCCTCAGCCCATGGTCTGAAGAGAAAAAAAGCAGGAAAGTAAATCTTTCCCAAGGAGTGTGATTTAAGTGCCTCCTGGAGCTGGGAGCTTTCCCACAGCTGGCCAAGTTCAAGGTGTGTTCCTACAGAACTCTGCTCTGAGCCAGTTTTAGCTCTAAGGATTTGTGGGAACTGCAGGATGGCAAAGGTGGAGCCTTTGGGTGGGTTTTCCTCTTTAATTCCAGCGGGAATGGCTTCCCAGTGCCAGAGGCAGGGATGGATGGGATACTGGGAAGAAACTATTCTCTGGGAGGGTGGGCAAGCCCTGGCACAGGGTGCCCAGAGAAGCTGTGGCTGCCCCTGGATCCCTGGGAGCGTCCAAGGCCAGGTTGGACGGGGCTTGGAGCAACCTGGGCTGGTGGGAGGAGTCCCTGCCCATGGCAGGGGGGGGAATGAGAGTACCCTTAATGTCCCTTCCAAGCCAAAGCAGCCTTGGATTGCGTGTAAGGTTTTTTGGGGGTCATTTACGATTATTTGGGCAAATGTGTTTCCATCAGTGGTCCCAGCCAGAGCTTCTCTCCAGTTAAATCAACCCTCCTCCATCCCTGCCGTGCTGAGGTGGCTCCTGCCCCGTGGGACAGAGGAGCAGCAGGAGGGAGAACACGGGACCTGCCCTGTCCTGCTTGGACAAGTGGGAGTCCAACAGCAAAGCCCCTTTGCAAACATTTATCCACTAATCAGACTCATCTGCAAGTGCAAAATCTCAGTGGATTGCAATTACCCAGGTGATTTATCCATGGAATAATAGAACCGTGGGCTGGTTTGGGCTGCAAGGGACCTTAAAGACCCTCTAGAATTGCTGCCCATTGTCCTCCTGCCGTGGCCTTTTTTCCTGCTCTCACAAAGCTCTCACTGAATCCAGGCAGACCTGTCTCTATAGAAACAGGTCCTGGGGTTTTCTGCACTCAGTTCTCAAGTGGTTCATTTAATAAATGTTCTGAAATTTAAAGGCAGAAGGGAGATAAAATGAGGGATAAGGAATGATCTGCTATGAAGATCTTGAATTTATGAATTTAGGGAATGTTTTACCCTAATGCAGGGGGGAAAGGGGAAGAAATATGATGGGTTATATATACATATTTAATCAACATTTTAATATTCATGGAAGAAATATTTAAATAGCTTTTGAACCAACAATGGCCATCTCAAATGACCAAGGTCTGATGGAAAATAAAGGCAAATTTAAAAGAGTATCAGTCACTGGCAGATTTATCTCCCCAGTATCAGTGTTTTCCCCTCTCTGAAGGCAACAGTGAAATGTTTCTTTGGTTAAATCTTCTACCTTTTTATATATTTATATATTCTATGTGTTTGTTATTATATAAGGTTTATTATGCTGTGTGTTGTTTGCAGAACCCTCAGTTACAGAATTCCTGCTCAACCCCCAGTGAGTGCTGCAGTTTATTTCCACATTGGCCTCCCTTCACCGTGGGGGGAGGACACAGCAAACTCTTCTTTTCCTTGGAAAAATCAGCTAACCAAATCAGCCTTGGAACATCCCCCCTCTCTGCAAAGGGACGGTGGAAACCCAGACATGGCTTTGGTTTAAGTTCCAAGGATGTTACTGAAAAGGCTGACTTGACTACCTTTTGGGTTAGATTAATCTTTTAAGTGCATCATTTAGCAAGTGATGGAAATTCTAATAAATGCCTGTACAGTCTATACTTTCAAAATCCCCTGGAAAAGGAATGGAATTCATTACTGCAGCTCTGCCATGAGCAGGGCTGTGTGGGCTGCTGTTGTACAGAAACACCACCGCTCTCTTTAATAGCATGAGGAAAAGAAAAATGAAAATTAAGACCTTTTTACTGCTGTAAATTACTAAATTCAAAGAGCCTTTACGTGCCAAATTGTCTCCTGCACAAGGCAAGGTCTTCTCATCAGAAGATTTTATATTATTGGCAATAATGTCTAAAATAAACCAGGGGCTGAATATTTGAGGTGTTCATATAAAGCTCACTCTAGAAAGTAATTTCACTTTAAGGTTGTGCTGTGTGGTCTGTTTTACTTGGAAGAATGTAAGTGCCTTGCTCTGGACTCCTCAGAGTGTCCAAAATGCCTTGTGGGAGCAGAGACACTTCATCGCTCCTGGGGTGAGGAATGAAGGAACTGTTTGTAGCTTTGACTCCCCAGAGCCCACAAGGGGCTCGTGCTGCTGAGGGGCCACGGCAGCCCCTGCGCCCCGCGGGGGTTTTCCAAAATTTCCAGAAAATCACTGAATTATAGAATTGTTTAGGTTGGAAAAGCCCTTCAAGACCACCAAGTCCAACCATTCACCAGCACTGCCAAGGCCACGGCTGACTCCTGTCCCCAAATGCCACGTCCACACGGCTCCAGGGATGGGGACGCCACCCCTGCCCTGGGCTGGACAACCCTTTCCACGAAGGAATTCCCCCTAACAGCCAACCTAAACCTCCCCTGGCACAGCTCAAGGTTGTTTCCTCTTATCCCGTCCTTCAGGGACACTCCAGAGAACAGCAAACCAAGGAAATCCAAAGGGCACGGGCTGGAATGACTCCACTGAGCTATTTCTCCACTCACTGGCATCGTTCCAGGGACATGAGGTGGTGACGTGGCCACCCAAGGCTGCTTTTGGGAGGCTGCAGGGCCCCTCTGACGCCCTTCCTGCCCCCCAGGTGCCAGCCCAGGGAGCGCCAGGCTCTCGGCACCCAACCA
>VWZF01001878.1:1276145-1352607 GCA_013396755.1 Sclerurus mexicanus | reverse complement strand
CATACATATTCAGGAGGGGTCTTGAATGGGCAGAGGAGAAATAAAGCAGATGGAATTCATGTTAAAGAACAGCCACAATCGCCCTCCAAAAACAAGGAGAGAAAAGCGGGCAGCCTTAAAGGAGCGTAGGGAGCAGCGTTTATCCAATTAGCAGGGTTGTCAAATTGAATTTACTCAGAATGGAGGGGGAAGCTGGAGGGGGGGAAGGAGGGAAATTAAGTGTCTAGGGCATGGGGGGAGCATGATATTGAAGAAAGGACGTGGGTTTTCTTTCTTTCTTATGCTTTAGCCTTGTCTTTTCAAGGACTGGAGCTGTTTTCAGGGCGCGCCAAGGGGCAGCAAAAGCCAGCGTGCATACTCTGTTTTAGCACAGGGCTCCTCTCCTGGTAGCTGTGGAAAAAGGGAGGCGTATCCTGCAGGGCAAGGCCATCCTTGCATCCCCGGCCTGCCTGTATTAGGGCTGTCCCAGGCTGGCGGGTCCAGCCACCCTCGGACCACCATGCCACAGGCAGCACCCAAGGCAAGCCACATTCGTGGCAGTGCCACCACCATGGTGACACTGGGGAGCCCATGGCCAGTGCGAGAGTGGCATTTTGTTCTTTGAGCAGCCTCACGCTTGCTGGCTGATGGAACACCAACGTGAAGGGGTTTGCTGGGGCTCAGTGGAGTCAGCCCGATCAATGCCAGCTGGAAAGTGGCACTCAGTTCAGAGAAACCGTCAGATGGAGAGGTGCCAGAAACTGCAGGCATTGGGTCTTCAGGGATATGAGCAAAAGTCAGAGGCAATGAGAAGGCTTTGCATCCTATTGCTAATTTGAAGCCAGCATGCCCAGTCCTCTCCCTGGTGATGCTGCAGGCTGTTGTGAAAAGGAACTGTTCAGGAAAATAGCTTTATCTCGAGGAAGATGAAAAAAAGTCGCAAAGATTGTTGTGTGTTTTGTTTGGTTTGTTGCTGGTTTGGTTGGCATGAGCAGTTCTGTTCGAGGAAAAAGAGCGTTCCACCAGGAAGTTTTGTTTATTTTTCAAAGAGGTGTCTATTGCTGCTGAACTGCTCAGGACTTGCTTGAATTAAAACTCTTCTTTAGAGTGGCTTTTCTTTAGAGTCACCCAGTGCTCAAGTTAGATTTGCAGTTCACAGGCAAACTCACTGATTTGCGTGGTGGTTGTGCCATGCCAGGTTTTACTCTGGATATTTTCCTTCTCCTGACTACAAGCATGAATTTATCCCAGGCTTTCTCTGTTGTGGCTTCTTGATGGACTCTCTGAACTCACAAGCAGCCAGGAAGAGAGCCTTTTTTGCCTAATCACTTTTAAAAAGGGAGGAGGGGAACTCCTCATGCAGTTAGTCAAGGGCTACGTTAAAAGAGCTAATAACACTCTGAAGTCAGCAGCACTCAGTGCTACAGAGGGACAAATAGGCAAGCTTTTATCCCTGTTTGCACATACACTGTGCTACCTCCTTGACTTCAGAGGTGGTGGTGTAACATTGGATTCTGCCTCTCAGCCCTCTCCTGATACCAACCGCTTCCTGTTTGGGATCCTGCTTCTCCCTATGCCACCCCCATCCCCACCGGGTGCCCGTGATCTTATGTGGGAAGGGAAGTGTCTCTCCTGCTGTCCTGTCCTTTTCCAAACTCAGAGAGAATGAGTATATCTTAACAGTGTAAAATTAGTGCTTTGAAATGGGGGTAGGGGGTGGGTAGAGGTAAATTTTGCGCTGCAGGATGCTGCTGTTTGATGGTTTGGGGAGAATCAGTCAGGGGTGCCCAGATTGTTGTCCATGGCAAGGAATCACACAAGGACTTTGCAGCTGACCTGCTCAAGTATGTCACCTGGACAGTACTTTTTCAGCCAGAGGATTATAGAGTTACATAGTGTAATTTTTCAGACAAAATGCAAAAGAGTTGGGATCCAAGAGTAACTTGCCTGATGGGACAGAGATAGCAGTCAAAGAGCTTTTGATTCAGAGTATGGTGCTAATAACACCAAGGTTGTGGGTTTGATCCCCATATGGGCCATTTACTTAAGAGCTGGACTTGATGATCCTTGTGGGTCCCTTCCAACTGGGAATATTCTGCGAATCTGTGAAACCTTTATTCTGTGAATCTGATTTCTAGCCCTTTCACTGCTCTACTGTATAACCTTGGGCCAGGTTGGCTTCCTCTTCTAGCCCTCAGATTCCCTGATTTATAAAACAAACGGGTACCGTGGCTCTTTTCTATTTTACATTTTCTTTCTCAGTGGTTTGTGCTCTGTGGAAAAAAAAATGCTGTGTTGTATTAAAAACTAATGATTACAAGTAAAATTGGCATGCAGTACTGTGTAAGACATTGCTTTCTCTGAAGAGCTGAAGTCTCAATGTACAAAACAGAGAACTGGGAGTATCATTGTCCCTACTTGACCTGTTGGAAACGGAGTCCAGCTGCAGAGAATTCTCCAGAGTCACCCAGGGTGTCCCCAGCTGGCAGCTGGACTGCAGTTGCTGCAGCCTTTCCCTTAGCTCAAAACAGCCCCTTCCCCTTCCTGCCATTCATTCCTTGCACAAATTGGTGCTCGGGGTCTGGCCACCTGACGTGACTCCAAACCACCCTCGTATGCATCGGTGAGTTTTCCCCAGCTCCCCGTGTGCCTCTGCATTCCCCCAGCCTGCCGGCTGAGCTGGGATGTGTGGTGCGAGATTGCTGCCCCGGGGAGCCCGGGCAGAGGCTGGTTCCCATTTGGGAGCCTTGTAAATTACAGACACTGTGGCAGTAACAAGGGCTGCTTGGCTGGCCCTTGTTAAGCAGGAGGGGGCTTGGGCCTGTGAGCAGCATTTCCTCAGTAAAACCTTCAGTTTCTAATCAGCAAACACCTCTCCTGCTGCCTGTGCTTAATTCAGATCCCTTTTTCTCCTTTCGAGCTTTGTCACCTCCCTGCACACGCGCGCGCGCCTTTCTTCCCTTTTATATCTTCACCTCTGGATTTCCTCTCTTGCTGCGCTGCCTTTGCAGTGCCCTCCGTGGCCATGGCACATGCAGCCATGGGCTTAGGTGTGTGGTGGGAAGCAGAGCCAACAGATTTTACACCCCCACCACCCCTCCATACCTGATGAAGCTCTCGTTAATTTTGTTCTCCTAATGGCCCCTCCTTTGATTTACTGGTCTGTCTGAAAGGGACTTAGAGCTCCATGACAGGAAATTGTTATTTTAACCTGGCAGGAAAGAATTTAAAATAAATAAACAAACAATTTTTGTTTTCCCTCCCCCTCGAATCACTTAAATTACTTTAACTCATTTCTTAGATAGCAATTAAGCAGGAGCTCTTGAGGCTGGTGGTGTTGGTGGCTGCAGAAGTGTCAGCAACAAGGGGCACCTCGCAGGGTTCGTGCCCTGGGAGAGGAGGCAGGGGAGCAGGACACTGTCTTGCAGCAGCCCTGCAGCTCCTGTGCAGCCCCCTGCCTGGGACCACCGCCTCTGGGAAGTCAGCTGGAGTGCCTGGGACCTACTCCACTCTCTGCCACTGCTGCCTCTCCCACTGCAGCCCACACTGGCACCACTTGCCGGGACACCAGGCAGCTTGAAAGTTGCCTGATTAATAAAATTCCATGCTTTGCACTATTGCAGGCTGCTTAAGGGCAGCATTTTCAAAAGAGGTCAGCTCCCATTTAGGCATCGAAATAAGTTGGTTGCCTATTCAGGAGAGCTCAGCATGTCAAGAACTGAATGCTTTTGAAAATCTGGCTTCAATTGTGGAAGCTGAGAATTTCAAAATCTGGCCCTGGATCCTAATAGTTCTTTTGGAATTGATGTTTTCATTCATTTTCCTCATTATTTTTATGCTGGCTATTTACTTTTTGTACTTCACTCAGCTGTAAAAGAAATGGCCACATGTCCCTATTTAGAGCTTGTTCTCTTGCCTGGAGCTTTGGGGAGGTACCATACACTTGTTGCAACACACCTTCTCACTCTCTACTCAATACTGTTCAATCTGCTTAGTGCCATGGCCAAATTTTTTGAGCTCCCCTTTTTTCTCCCCACCTATTGCTCTTCATCTTTTTACAGACCTGGGAGCAGTCAGTTTAGTCATTGCGTCGACGTGCCTGGGTGGTCCCAGCTCACGAAGGGTCTAGCGCACATTTCTTCTTCTTTGGCTTTGCCGTTCTGGCCAGAGGCTCCGTGCAACACAGAGCTGCCGGGAGGTCTGGTTGGGAACGTCTTTGCCTACCCCCTCCCTCAGCATGGGCTCCAAGGAGCAACTCTTTTCCATCCAACATTTTTTCATCCTGCTGCCAAACCCATCCAGATAGGGGTAATGAGTCAGCTTTGCTCTGTAGGCTTCCAGCACTGAGTAACAAGACGTTAAGTTCTACCCCAAAATGTGTAAGGCTTTCTATCTCTGGTAAATATTAGGGTGTGAGGTGTTTTTAAGCCTGAACCAGCTCAAAGTCTCCTCCAGGTGAGTGTAATTAGTGGGACATTAACTTGTGCATCAGTGGTGGTGTCAACAGTGCATGTTGTGGTACGGACAGACCTAGGGCACGTTTACAGCCATTGTCAGTGGTGACTTGCTGAGGTGCCTGTAGCATAATGAAAGGTGGTTTAGTGGCTGTCTTACAGGAAGAAATGAACTTGAGATGGTCTCCAAGCCAATCACTAAAGTATCACATACAACAGTATGTGCTGGTTTGATGAGGGAAATGGTCTAGACTCTCCTTAGGCAAGGAGAGTGAATATTGAGAAGGATGTGGTGGGTGGGAGGGAAGTTGCTGTCTTGTTGCTTTGGCAGTAGAGGTTAAACACAGAGGCTTCTCAAATGTAATGGGGCTGTGGGCTGCAGTAGCTAGAGTATGAGACTAGCTGATCTCTCTTGGTGCCTTCAGGATATATCCAATGTCTGAGCTGTCTCCATGCCCCTGAATACCTGGAAGCCACATCAGGCCATGCCAAGCTTGACCTGATTTACTCTGACTCTCAGCAGAGCTTGTCATCTTGCCCTCATGCTAACCATGACTCTAACTCCCAGGAAAGAGCTGCCTTGTGTTGAGCCCACTGGGCCAGCCAACCTGCAAAGTGCCATATAAAGATGCTCTTTGTGGTGCTTTACTTGACATTGCTTCCTTTTGAAATTGCCAGCTCAGGATGCTTTTCTTTTTCTTCTCAACTTTATATGAGTGTTTCCTCCATGACTTTTCCCCCAGGCATTGCTCTGGGGCACGGTGGGGAGGAAGAGGACAGCTTGTGAGAATGCCAGAGGGACAACCCAATTTGCAGAGATGCCTGCAAGCCAGCTAGCTGGATTCTTGCTATCACAACATGGACCTCAGCATGGCTGGTCGTGGGCACTGCCCTGTACTGCACTCTTGTACCTTCACTGTCACCAGAAGCCAAGCAAAGTCTTTTGATAGCAGCTCAAATTTCCCCAAATGCTGTAGTTCCTTGCTAGCAGTAATCAGCCTTGCCTTGAACAACTCACCAAGCATCTCGGGGGGAGTGTGTGTAAGTCCTTACTTCCGAAGTTAGAAGGTTTAATTTTGGGGGTTATGACTGGAGGAACTTGTCCCCTCTTTTTGATGACGTGCTTGTGGAAAGGGCATGTTGAAACATGGCTCAAGCAGTGACCGTGGTGGAAGTAGGAAATACTGCTCTGCAGAGTCCGGGTGCTCTTGAGGATGGTGATTGCAGCTAATGAACTCGTTGTGTATCTGCAGAGGCGGCAGGCAATAGAACTGTAGACATGCCACAGAAGCAATTCTGCAATGTCTTTGAGACTTGCAGGTCATCTTCTTAGCGCTGCAACTGAAGGGAGCTCAAAATCCTGTAGCTGCATTACGGTGCCCATAGAGAGAAGTCTCTCTTGACTTCATCCTATTGCCTTTGGTTAAATCTGAATTCAGTCTGACATCTGAGTTGTCTCTTGGGGCAGCCCGTGAGGTCTTTAATCCCCCTGCCCTCACTTGTCTGCTTTAGAGTGGCTTCCTGAGTCTGCCCAAAGCAGCTGCTGCAGTGTGCAGCTCCTCACAGCAACCCGGGTTGTGACAGGTGGCCTTGCACTTCTGGATTTTTGGAGATAGTTGATGCTTTCAGATATGAACCTGGTGGCTTGTCCAGACAGGCTAGTTCTACTCAGAATAGGCAGTGTGTTTCAAACAGAACAGTTAATCTGAAATATTTTCATAGATGGAGTCTCTTAGTTTAGAATAAAGGTGTATTATGCCAAATCAGTGTAATCTGCCCTCATCTAATTGCACTGAATTTAAACACATTTAGAACTGGGCTTTTCTTTTTTTCCTGAAAAAAAATTGTCGCCTTCACTTCAGAATAATTCCTTTCAGAGATCTCCTGAAAAACTTCATCTTCTATGGAGTTCCCTCTGGATTGAAACATAGGCCTGCCCAGTAGCAAGATGTCCAGTGCCTCAGGAAGAGACTCTGAAACGGCAGGATCACCTCTGTTTTCATGTGACTTAGGACTTGTACTACTCATTTGCTTTTGTGTTCAAGATAGAATATATTCCAGACACAGCCAAGAAGTGGCAGCAACACTTAGTGAATACTTTCAGTGACACTTTGTTGGAAGTGTTTATGTTTTGCTCCTGAAAATCACCTGGTGTCCATTGCTGTCATTCACTGTGCCAAGTCGGAAATGGGGAAGGAGTGTGTGTGTCTGTGCATACACATGTACCTACGGCTGAGGATGGGATGTCTTGGAAGACTCACAACCATGCCTGGGGGAGAGGCTGGAGAAGGGAAACTCTTGCATTAGTGTCTGTAGCCTCCTCGGGCCACTGGCTTGGCGAATCTGTGGCAGTTTAGGGATGATGGTAGAGAAGCTAGGCAGGGCTGGAAAGCAGCAGGGAGTCTGAGGGTTTCATCCGTCATGTCTCTTGTCATCCACAGGAATCTGCTGCCACACATCCACTGCACCCCCTGAAGCAGCTTATGGGACCCTTCCCTGGGCGCCCCAGGTCACACTGCATGGGATGGCAATGACACGTGGAAAGAAGAGGCCCATGTCCCCTATCCCTTGCCTCTTGCTTGCAGCCGCTACCTGTTTTGCCAAACTGAGTGAGTTTTTGTTCTTACCACTTTGTTCTGTTTCATTTTGCCTTGCTGCTGTTTAGTGTAGCCATAGCTCAAAGCACAAAGTGGCTTCCTCTCTCCTCTGCTTCCTTGGTAACCTTGGTCAAAGGTTAAGGTTCAAACACTCCTCCAGAGAAGGAGATACATTTGAAGTGGGACATTTCTGTCCAGCAGTGCCAAGAAATGGAGCTGGTGTGCATCTTCAAGCACTAAGAGTGGGTGTGTGGGGAGCTAAGGGGAAGGTGCAGCACAAGCTAAAGTGGGTGGGAATGCAAAATATACAGCACTGCAGTTTTTTTCCTGTTTTGCTGAGTCTCACAGAGCTTTCTTATTCCCACTTTTTCCCCTCCGTGCAGGTGAATCTCTGCAGGTCACAGTACAACCTGCTTCCATTGTCCAAAAACTTGGCGGCCCAGTCAGCCTGGGGTGTGTGGTGGATCCCCCCAGAGTGAACCTCACCTGGAGATTGAATGGGAAGGAGCTGGCTGGATCAGATGAGGTGCTGGGTATCCACGTTGAGCGAGGGAAGCTCGTCATCAAGGCTCTCAACAACCATACCGTGGGGCGGTACCAGTGCATTGCCCGTGTGCCCGAAGGAGTCATTGCCAGTGTCCCTGCAGTGGTCACATTAGCTAGTGAGTAGCTTTAGTCCTCTGCCATCTCCTGCTTTGCTTGGGCCATCACTCATGCTTCTTGAGAGGCTCATCTATACCCACTTGTTCACACTTTCATCAAGGGAGGACTTCTTTGACTTAGGCCATTTTGTAGCATCATGGACTGGCTGTCATGTTGTGGCTCAGCCTTGACCCAAGAAATTCTCCTCCTGTGGGGCAAACTGCAGACCTGTCCTGCAGTCACAAGTTTTTGCAAGACCAGGAAGTACCTGAACGATGAGGTTTGTGCATGTGGTTGTTTTCCTGACAGTCATGCTGCCTGTTCTGGTTGCTGCCTTCTTGATCAAGTTTACAATTAGTACCTCCTGGTGCTGCTGATGGCCACACTGCTGCCTGGGCTACTGTGGGACTGCTGCCAGCACAGGGCCAGTGTGTGCTAAGTTTTATGCCTTCCTGAGACACGGCTCTGACTGAGGGACTTCACTCCCATCCTTGGTTTTAAGTGCTCCTCACTGCTGCCCTCTGGCATTGTCGACAGATCAAGGAGACCTGTGCATGGGAGGGGGTGCCTTAGAGTGGGCAGCTTTTCTGACAAGTGCCTGGTTTTGGGCAGATGCTATGCTCAAATGGGAGAAAGTGTTACATTTGGAGGCATCTGAGAAGGAGCAGTGGAGAGCCCCACCTTCTCAGAAACCCACACAGTTTTTGGTGGAGCAAGCGTGTGCAGAGGAGACTGCCATCCCCAGCGACAGCCTCTGAGTGTGGAAAGGGCTTCATCTTCCAGGCAAGGGGGAGTTTGGGGCTGTCTTAAGAAAATGAAGAAGTGAAGATGTTTGTGCAAAGTGGGAGCTGGCTTTACTTTAAAGCCAAGAGCTATTGGCTTGTCACTGATACATTAATCAGGAGTGAAATGTTTAGGCCAGGCTGGGTGGGAGGAGGAGGAGGAAGCCAGGGAAAGCGAGGGGAGAGTTGCTGAACTCTGAGGCGGGGTGGGAGGGGGTTGTCACGGGGCCGAATCTGTCGGGGGATTTGGCCTGAGCCCCATGCTGAGATTAAGTTTCGTAGAACA
Organism: Sclerurus mexicanus; assembly: GCA_013396755.1. Classification (NCBI taxonomy): domain Eukaryota; kingdom Metazoa; phylum Chordata; class Aves; order Passeriformes; family Furnariidae; genus Sclerurus; species Sclerurus mexicanus. The sequence goes on along the minus strand of VWZF01001878.1, from coordinate 1,343,867 downwards.
CATTCCAGAGCAGAAAGGGGGCTGTGTGTGCTGGTGGCCTGATAGACGGAAGGAGAGGAGGGGAGAGGTGGATGGGATTACCAAGGGCATGGTTTGCATTTAGGAGTGCACAGCTCATCAGCCTGATCAATTCCTCCTTAGGCTGATCCCCTTTTCTTTTTTTACCCTCACCCCAACCCACAGTCACTAGCTCTGTCTCCTGGGACAAAGTATGTCTGATCTGTCTGCTTTAGTGTAGCATCAGTGGTGGACGGGAGACAGGTCCTAGGGCACCAGAAGGTCCCACCGTGTCATTCAGGAGAAATCAAAGCCACAACTGAGTAGTCCATCAACCCTCTCCAGGAGTGTAATCACCTTCACCTATTGGATTGCAACTGGGGATGCGGGTGCAAAAGAGGAGGATTTGGCCATTGCTCCCTGCCATGGCAAAGGCACCGCTGCTGAGGGGAGTTCAGGAACACCGTTCACTGAAGCTCACAAAACTGGAGCCAGAGTTTGGATGATTGTGGAGCACCCCTGTGCTGTGCTGCATGGGTCCCTTGTCCTCAAGGGGAGCTGGGGATGGCAGAGGCCATATCCCATGCACCTGGACAGCCTTGGGCAATAGAGAGCCCACAGCTGGGGTGGACTTAGCAGTCAGTGAGTGAAGAGGGAGAAAGTGGGCATCCCAGGAAAGACATGGGACTGAGGGTGTAGGAGGGAAACCTTCTGGAGGAGTTCAAATAACCAGTTTCATGTTCATGAGCTGCAAGCTGCTTGCAGCAGTGGCTTTGCAGTGGTCTGAAACAAAAAGGAGCATGGATTGGTGGTGCAATGGGGTTGGAAAGCTATGGCTCTCACTCCTGCTGCAGACCTGCTCTACAGGACCTCGCTCGGAGCTGATTCAGTGGCGACCGTGATCTTGGGAGTGAGAGGGAAGACCCTGGCAGGTTGGCATTGCAGTTGATACTTCTCGATCGCCTTCTGGGCTGCAAGAAACCCCTCTGAAAGTCTTAACTCCATCCAAAAATTATTTTGCAGTGGCAGGAGGAGAGTGAAATTAGAATGGGAATGAAAGTACTGGGTGGCGGAGTGTGGGGTGGGAGGGTGAAGATGGAAATATTTCCCAGGTTTGTGTTTATTTTGGAAGATGACCTAGAATTGTTGGAAAAAGTGACTTGCTAGGTTTGAAGGGGTGTAGATAACATCATCTGGCCAACTTTTAGGATCTTTCCACTTCTGCTTCACCTCCTTTGGAGGAAACACTCCCGAGTGCCCCAGGCTGTGTGTGCCCAGTCCCTTGTGGCCTCCCTGTGCTTTGCTGTCAGTCAGCAAGCAGATAACCATCGCTGCAGTGCTGGCAGCCGCAGCCTGGCCTCGAGACCGATACCTCCTTCTCCCATCTGTGGCACAGTGAAGCCACGTCTGTCTCTCTTCTCTTTGGCTCAGAGAGCTGGTTGAGACTAGTGTTCAGTTCCTCCAGCAGAGATAAAATAGCTATTGTATAGCCAAGGGGTGGAGGGAGGATAGATTTGCAGAAAGGGTAAGATTTCATAAAGTAACAAAAGGAGCAGCACTTGGGCATTCCTTGGGCACTTTTGGGTCCAGTTAGAGCCATCCTGGTGCTCCACACTTGACCTTGGCAGCCCGTGGCCTATTGGTGCAGATACACACCTGCTGATCACTGCTGCCCTGACGGTGGTGGGCTACAGTTTGAGACAGCTTGAATGGATGAGGCAGGGATTATTCTTGGTTTTCCAAGCTAGGCCCTAACCCTTCACATGGCTGAGAGCTCCAAAGAGGAGAAACATACTTTTTGTGTCTGATTCTGTGTAGCAAAGCAGCCATCACATCGGAAGCCCTGCCCCAGCCCCATCCCTGGGTAGGGGTGCTATATGTAAAATATATGGCTGCAGTGGGCTCTGGTGGGGTCAGATAAATCCACCAGGGACACAAACATAGTGCTGTGGGCTGGTTCTGCAACAGCAAATGGCTTGGAAGGTCAAGAGCTGTTGGTGGAGCTCACAGGGTTGGAGCAAAGCTGGTGAGCAGAGGTGGCAACTCCTGGCATTCAGCTGCATGCATGGAAAATCAGTGCAGCAAACACAGCGGCAAGCCTGACCAGGAAAATAGATGAGGAGTGCAGCAAAGAAATTCCACCCACTCTGGTGTATCCACTGTGGCCAGGGACATGGGAGTGCAGGGCACCTGTGTCCCTGGGATGCTGTGGGACAAGGGAAGGCTCATTGCCCTGTGGCCCTCCATCGGTGCCACTGACAGAGTCAGCCCTCAGCTTTGTGGCAGCACACGTGGGAAGCTGGGCCTCAGTGCATGGAGCTCATGGGCAGTGACCCTGCACCAGGTCGGGCTGGGCATCCCCCAGGAATTTGCAGCTGCTTTCTGAAGACAGCCCCATTCATTTTCCTCTGCTTGGGCCTCTCTTCTGATACTCCCCAGAGGCGATGGCAAGAGGGAGGGAGGGAAGGGGGTAGCTGCCTGTTGGAAAAGCATTTGCTGAGCAGGCAAGGGGGCTCTGGCCCTGGGAGCAGAGGTTGTGTGAGGAGTGGAGAGAAGGAAAACACAGGTGGTATTTCGTGAGCCAGCAGGGCTGCGGCAAGAGGACTGTGGGATGGGCCCAGGGTGGGGGAATGGAGCTGAGGCATAGTGAGGGGGGGATGTGCTTCTGGGGGTGTGAGCGGGCGGGAGTTTGGGAGGCTGTGCCTGTCCCAGCAGGGTGGATGGAATCTGGTGGTGACAGCACCAGTGCCTAGGCTCCTGCGGTGCTGGCTGGATGGGGAGCGAGAGCCAGGCTGCTCTGACAGACAAGGGGATTAGTGGAAGGTGCCTGCCCCCAGGCTGGGGGGACCCCATCCCTGCTCATTCCCCTTCTTGGGCTCCCTCCCTTCCCTCTTTCCGCCTTCACTACAACAGGGAGGACTTTTACCTTGAGGGCCATCATTTTATTTACTATTGCTTCTTCTTCAAAGTTATTTATGGTCCCCCATTCGTTTAATCCAGTCTGTCTCGCCTGCCTTGTTGCTTGGCCCCCAGCCCTGGGATTCAGCTGGTTTCCCTCCCTGATGACAGCAGCACAGCTGCAGGGCTAACCCTCCCTGTGCTCCAGCTCGGAGCTGGGTGCAGATGGACACGAGCAATGGCTTTTGGTTGCACCCCTTCCTAAACAAAAAAAGGGGGAAAAAGTAAAAAAGTAAGCCCTGTTACCCCAGTATGGCTGAGATTGGCAGTGCTCTGTCTGTCTGTCCACAGCACCTCCCAAACAGTGGCTGGTGGATGAGAACTTGCTGCTTCACTGTGGTCAGGCATGTCTTTTAAGGACAAGGACATGGGCTGGCACGCTGGATGCTGCCATATGAGGAGGAAAACTCAGCCAGCAAGAGGGGATGTGGTTTCTCCCAGCTGCAGTGGATGTTAGGCTCAGGGTGCAAATTGCATGTTAGACATGGGGCATGGCTGCTGCCAAGTGGGCAGCCAGAGGGACGAGTGCTGCTTCCCCCCTGGTGCTGACCCTGTCCTCCACCCCTCTCTGCCCTGCACTGCCTGGTGGGGAGAGGCATGCATGGTCCCCTCGCAGCTCAGGGGTAGCTTGTTTGAAGCCCTCAGAACAAAGCTGGTTATCCCAGCCCAGCACCCTCTGTTATGCTGTGCCACATGCAACAGGATTGTGTGAAGGGGAGCTCATCCCATGCAGAGGGGGACAGGGGTGTCCCTGACCACCCCTCACCAGCTCTGGCTGACCCATTGGCATTAATAGATGGTTGTATGTGCTCATACCAGCAGGGAGCAGGGCGGTTGAGACTGCCTGTGGCCAAAATCCACTGGCAAATAAACCAGTCTTGTTCTCTGCAGGGGAGCAGGAATTTAGGGGAGTAGTTTCACAGGAAGTTCATACACTTGCATATTGGAAAGTAGATTGTCCTCATGACCACCTGATGTTTTTCCCCTCTCCCCTGCCAGTTTCGCTCTACTTCTCCAGAGGCACCTGATTATTGATCCCCCAGCCACTCCAGAAACCCTTTCCTCTGTTCTTTCCCCCTCTGTCCCCAGTTTCACCCCTCGTCCCTCAGGGCTGGGTGGAGGGAAAGCCAGGAAGAGCTGGAGGTCCTGCTCCCCACTGTGGAGCTGCAGCACTCACAGCTGTGAGAGAGGTGGGATGAGCTGCCATCTGGGGAGCTGCACGTGAAAGGTCCCCATGTCTGCTCAGCCCAGAGTCATTCTGGGTGTCCCCCAGCACAGGGCCATGATTTTTTATCTCCAAGATGCATCTGCTGTGCCAGGACCACAGGTCTGCTCTTTCTCTAGGCTCCTGCACCCCTTCTTCTCTTCAGGGTCTGTGTGTGCATGTACACGTGCATATATGTGTGTGTGTGTGTGTGTGTGTGCAGATCCCTGCCAGCGTTGCTGGAGCCTATCCCTTGGCTCTGAAATCTTAATTTGGCTGTGATGAATCCAGACCACCAAGGCGCACATTAATTTTCCTGATGCTCGTTTATATTTTGTTGATCGGAGAAATATGCATGATGTGGGCAAGCAGACACTGGGCTTTCACCACTTCACCTTTTTCCATTTCTGTGCCTCTTACTATTTTACTCCTTGATCAAATATAAAAAGCAAAGAGGAGAAAATATCCAGCATCTTTCCCCTCCCCAGCAGTAACTTTCATTGGAGGAGGAGCACGACGCACTGCCAGCTTTTCACAAGTTAAGAGTTAACTTTCATCTGGCTTTAATATCCAGTGGAAACATGGCTCCCCTCCTCAGCTTGTCTTAAAGGATTAATCACATTTCTGAACTTCACCCGTATTCCTTCTTTTTATTATTTTTTTTTCTAATTGAACAATGCCAAGAAATTCCAGAAGTGTTAAGCATGTTCACTGCAAATCATTTTTATGACATTGCAAAACCTCCCCTTTTCTTTTCGACCTCCTCCCCTTCCCTCAGATCTGGGCCCGGGAACGCTGGCTCCCCCAGCAGCCGCCCGGCAGCCCCTCTGCGCCGCGCTCGGGGAGGCTTTCTCGACGCCTTGCCAAGAGAGCTGGTTTTTATTTAAACTCCATAAAGGATCTTGCTTTAATCAGAAAGTCTGCTTGAGAAATTTCATGTCACTTTTCCATGACTGTGGGTGGGAGAAGCTTGGAGCCAGAGTTGTCTTTTGCTCTTGGAGCGCTGCTGCATTTCCCAGAGAACAAAAACACATTTTTCTGCTGGCTGGGGCTGCCAAGGGAGGCTGCCTGCTGTCCGCCTGCCGCCAGCCCTCCTGCTTCCCCCCAGCTCCCCAAACTGCCCGAGGTCGCGGGTGCCACGTCCCGGGATGGGCTTCTAGGGGCGAGGGAGCTGTCGACAGCACGTGGCTGTGCTGTGGCGACAGATGTGACACGCTGCCTTAGCGTGGGGTTTTGAAAGGGAAGTGTGGTCTCATCCGGATTTAGTGAAAGGCGTGTTAGTGCTAGATCCTGGGAAGATGCTCCAACCTGAGCCTTGATGTGACAAGGTGACCTGTGACTAACTGCGAGATGTGCAGTTGTCCCTAGGGCTGGTGCATAGCATTGTGAAAATGCCTGAGAGACTTTTTTCCTGGCATAAAACCTTCTCCCTCCCACTACAGACTGTTTGAGACAAACTTTGAGCTTGCAGTGCCCCAGAAAGATTTGCCATCATGCCCAGGAAGAGTGGAACCCAGTTTTCCCTCTGGAAAGCTTGGTGGGGCCAGGCTGGCATGCTACCTGTCCTGCCAGATCTGTGGGATCTTGCTGTGGCCCTCTGCTCATGCTTTGAGAAAACAGGGAAAGGAAAAGAAAAAATCAGCACTGCTTCCTCCTAACTCCTGTGCTTCCAATCCTGCCACCCCCATCATCCTGGCCAGGGTGGGATCCCCCATCACAGCCTGGTAGGGGGACTCATGGTGGGATGGGGTTTTCACAGCTGCTTTAGAGGGGAGCAGCTGTGCCATTTAGAGGAGGAACTATTTTTCCTTGAAGTCCATGTTCTTTTAACTGGAGCTTGGGCACTGCTTGGGCACAGGTGAAGTGTCATGGTTAACCAGCCTTTGGCTGTGAGATATTTGATGGGAGCAAGAGTGCTCGGAGCACAGATGCTGTTTGCTCAGGCATTGGAGGACCTCAGGGAAGTTCTGGGAGCATCCAGCATTCACACACTTTCTCCCACCATGTCACCTGGTATCTGTACACCCTTGAAGCAGGCTGGGCTCCCTGAGTTGTGACTACAAAGCTAGCTTGTCGGTAGCAGGACAGCAGCTGTGTTTGAAATAGCAGGTGGCAGAAGGACCTTTTTGGCCGCCCTTCAGTGCTGCAATAAGTTGGCTTATTTTTTACGCTCAGGCCAGGATTTTTCGCACCCAGTTTCCCAGCCCTGGAGCAGGCGGTTTCTGCAGAAGCTGTGTTTTGAGTTATTCATTTTGTAGGAAGGAGGAGGAGAAATAAAAATAAAGCTATGAAACCAGGCCAGTTTCCCTAGCTGCCGGGGTCAGTGGTCCTCTGCCGGCACCACAGTGAAACAGCCCTGAGGCCCCAGGGAGAGGATGAGCTGAGACTGAGATGTGTAGCCAGCCACTGAGATGCCCTGTCTTTTGCTCTCTTTGCAGATCTCAAAGATTTCAAGTTCGACGGCCAGCATGTGATAGAGGTGGATGAAGGGAACACGGCTGTGATCGCCTGCGACCTGCCTGAAAGTCACCCCAAGGCTCAGGTCCGCTACAGTGTGAAGCAGGAGTGGCTGGAGGCCTCGAGAGGTGAGTGTACAGGGGTCTGGCCTGCTGGGTTGGCTCCCAGGGCCCTCAGTTTTACCCTTCCTTGGCAGCAGTAGCACCTCCTCATTGTCCCTCTGCTACCTGTCTGAGCACAAGTTAGTTTACGGTCCCTGAGCAGGTCTCTCTGATGTCTCTGCTACCTGAGGCTGGGGCTGCATCTAACACCTGCTTACAGTGAGGTACAAGGAAGCAGAATTACATGAGGCACATCACTCTGTTGGGCATCTCTGCATGTTCATGACAAATTCTTTTAGCCCAGCTTGGATGAAGGTGACCTTGAATTTGTTGAAATTTTTAATATTTAGATCTGAATTTAGTAGCTTCATTCCATTTGCTGCATGTATCTGTGACAAGGTAGCTTCACCTGAGGCTCTGGTCCTTCCATCATTACAACCATGCTCCCCCTGATATTTTGACCAGAAGGGGTCATTTCACTGCAGTCGGTGTTAGCGTGTTGTTTTTCCTTTCCCACTTGTCCACCTGTTCTTCAGGACACTGCATGTCTTCCAGGAGGCTGGACAGGAGCATATCTTGTGACCACGTGCCACCTTCTCTTCTCTCTCTACAGATAATTACCTTATTATGCCATCTGGGAACCTTCAGATTGTCAATGCCAGTCAAGAGGATGAGGGGACTTACAAATGCGCTGCCTACAATCCCGTGACACAGGAGGTGAAAACTTCGGTCTCCAGTGAGAGGCTCCGTGTGAGACGTAAGCCGCTCTCCCTTCACTGCACATCTCCATAGCATTTCCAGCTCTGGCAGCATGTACCAGTGCTAATGCAGCTGATTTTTTGTGTGAACCGACGTTACCGATTGCTGGGAAACTCCTTTCCAGCAGCAGAAGGCTCCAAGGTCTGCCCCCAGAATATGTGTGTGCAGCCCTGGGGTTGCTGTACATTCTTAGCATTTGCTTTTGGTCCTGGGCAAGCAAAGGCCCTCGGCGCTTTGGCAAAGCTGCTTGCTGTGTGCACGCGGCCCTTAAGGAATGCCCCTCTTGCCTGTGTTGCCATTCATGTGCCCCAGCACAGGGCAGCAGTGTGCAGCCCTGCCATTAACCCTACCTACCCACTGCACAGGTTGCTTTCCCACCAACCGCCTTCCTTCCCGCCCACTTCCTTCCTCCCTCTCTCCACTCCAGGCTCCACAGCAGAGGCAGCCCGGATAATCTACCCTCCTGAAACTCAGACCATCATCGTCACCAAGGGCCAAAGCCTCATCCTGGAGTGTGTGGCCAGTGGGATCCCCCCGCCGCGGGTCACCTGGGCCAAAGATGGCTCTGGCGTCTCTGCATACAACAAGACACGCTTCCTGCTCAGCAACCTCCTGATTGACCCCACGAGTGAGGAGGACTCGGGCACCTACAGCTGCATGGCTGACAATGGGGTTGGGGAGGCCGGAGCTGCATTCATCTTCTACAACGTGCAGGTGTTTGGTGAGTGCTGCTGTAGCCATTGTTTCAGGAAAGGCTTGGACTTTCTCCACCGCTTTTAGGGGAAAATACTAGCACTGATGTGCTCTTCCTCTCCCTGGACAAACCACAATGTAATGCAAATGCCTGCTTGTGGTTCCAGTTTCTAGCAGACAAGACAAATTCTTCCTTGAGGGTGGTAGTTCCTCCTTCTTGAATCCCACCATAGGCTGGAGATGGGGGATCCTCCCTTCCTCTGCAGAAACTCTTCTCTTGTCATTTTGTGACACTGTTTTTGTTCTAACACTTCCTAGTGGAGGACTGGCTGCTCTTTATATACATATATGTATCTATATATATCTTTAGATATATTTGACATTAGCATTGGGAAGGCATCAAAGTGCCTTGCTTTTTGTTCTATTCTGTAGGGAAGCTCTTGATGGGCTGGGAAATGTAAGGGATACTGCCTACACCTTATATATTTCTACCATGCATCCTTTCTCTTCTCAAAGTGATTAGGGAGGCTAAGCCTGTTTTATGAATTCAATTTCATCCAGGTGCCAATGTGTTGTTGAGGCACAAGCACAGGCTTCGCAGAGTAGCATTTCAGCTCAGAAAAATGGGACTTGTAGGTGGCTGCTGCATCTGAGAGGGGCAGATGGCTTTGGGCCACCTCTCTGTGGTTTATGTGGATGTGAAAGGGGAGGTGCAATGAAGCAGACCAGTGTGGGCCCCCACAAAGGAGATGGGACTTGCGGGTAGGAAAGGATCCATCACTCTACTCTCATCCCTGCCAGAGAAGAAAGTGCAAAGCCATGGCCGTGCCACGCTCCCGGCCAAGTGGCACTCAGCAGCTCTGGTTTTTCCCCACACAGAGCCCCCGGAGGTCACCATGGAGCTGTCCCAGCAGATCATTCCCTGGGGTCAGAGCGCCAAGTTCACCTGTGAGGTGCGAGGGAACCCCCAGCCCTCCGTCATGTGGCTGCGCAACGCTGTCCCCCTGTCCGCCAGCCACCGGCTCCGGCTGTCCCGCCGGGCCCTGCGCCTCGTCAGCGTGGGGCCTGAGGACGACGGGATATACCAGTGCATGGCAGAGAACGAGGTCGGCAGTGCACAAGCCATGGTGCAGCTGCGGACAGCCCGGCCGGGTAAGTCCCTCTCTCCAAGCTTGTGACCATTCCATCACAGAGCCTGACGCACAGGGATAGAGCAGGCGAAGCAGGAGAAAGAAGTTGGTGTGTAACCCTCCTGCTTTGTGTTTGAGCTGCCTTGCTCTTCCCTCCTTTTTAACCTACACTTCAAGTACTGTTTTGACTGGCATCTCCCTATTTCACAGTGGGAACAGCTGACAGCAGTTTTTCCTCTAAGGGCAGGACCATGTGTGTGTATTTGAGTGATGTCTACATGACAGACACAGGACATCTGGGTATAGTGCCTTGCCCTGTGGCTTAGCTCTGCCTCTGAGCTTGTGCTGGGCAAGAGGCATAAATTCTGATGTGGGTGGATTCACCTGGGGTAACAGAGAGACCACCTGATTCCTTGAGCCCTGTTGAATTTAGCCAGGGTAAGAGGGGCTTCAAAGAGGGAGGAAGCCCCATGTGGCCAAGGCCTGTTCTCAGAGGGGCCCCAGAGAGATGTGTTAGGTTTATAGCAGGGGAAGAAGAGATTGTTGCCAAACCTTTTTGAGTGGCACAGCAGGCAGCACCACACAAGGGTGTCATAGCTCTGCCATCACTGCAGCCTGGGATGGGCATTTACCCTACCTTGACGCCTTGTCTTTCAGGAGCTCCACTCAACCCTGCACAAGACGCTCAGCTGGGCTCAGCTCAGCCTCCAACATCACCTTCCAGGGAAAGTGCCTTAAAGCTGCCCCTAGATAAAACTGGACTGCCAAAGCTTGAGACAACCCCGCTGGCAGTGTCTCCACAGTGTGCAGCCAACAGGGAGCTGGTGGCTCCAGCCGAGGCCCCCATCATCCTCAGTTCTCCCCGGACATCCAAGACGGACAGCTACGACCTGGTGTGGAGACCCCGGCCTGACAGCAGAGCCCCCATCCTCTATTACGTGGTGAAGCATCGCAAGGTATCGCTGTTTTGCCCTGCTCCCATCTTTCCTCTCTGCTGTTTCATGAGCAGGCTGGTGGCCTCACCACACGTTTTCACACCTCGTGAGCGGGTTTGTTGGGGCAGGGGCAGCTGTCACTCACTGGTGACATTGGTTGGTGGGACCTCCTGAGCCGCAGCCTCAGCCTGTTGAGATGTGATGAGTACAGGCTGGGAGAGGAGGTTTGCTGAGCTGTCCAAGAAGAGCCTAGAGTGGTGTCTGCCTTTTTGAGTAATCAGAAGGCATATGCACATACATGTGTTTCCAGTCACTTTCACTTCCAATTCCCAGTGTGTGCTTGCACAAGGGGGAAGTCCTGAGAGCAGATTGCACAGTGACTTGCTCTGGAATGCTTTTGTCTTGGCACAAGCCACAAGGAACACCTCTGCCTTGAAAGGCTTGGGCTGCAGGACACAGAGCAGCAGCCTGTCTCTGCTGCATGTACCTGCCCTGCTCAGCAGCACCAAAGTGCCTGTGCTCACTGAGTGTGAGGAGCCAGCAGAGAGCCCTCACAGCCATGCTAAATCCTCTGGGAAGGTCCTTAGCCACCGGTTTTATTCTGGAAGCTGAAAGGCAGTGCACTGTTGAGTATGTCTCTTGCTGGTGGCACATGGTACAGTGCCAAGGGCTCCTGCCCTCTGTGGTGCTTCTCAGCAACCCAAGCACACTGCAGGCAGAGCTCTAGCCCAGCAGTTTCTTTAAATAATGAGTCATTGTTGAGGGAAATACTCTGCTTTTGAGGTGTAAAATACCTCTTTCCATTTTGCTGGGGTTAAGTGGGGAAAAGGAGGCGTAAATTTACCTGTTTGCTGCTAGCCTTTCCCTTGGGTAGGCAGGGAGTTGCAGTAGAGAGGCAGGTTTTGCCTCAAACCTCAAAGAGTTTGAGCATATTCCAAAAACATGCCAGCCTGCATATTTTGGATTTCCAGCCACTACAAGGCAGTGTTTTCAAGTACATGTGAATATATGTATGTGTTTTCCTGGAACTGTTTGAGTTTTGTGAAAATATACTGTAATAGAAGGCTGTTATAATCCTTCATTTCTTTCTAAACAAAACTTAAGCTGAGGATTTCAGCTAACCATCTCTTTAAAGAGCCCTTTAAAACAAAGGCAGAAGATGCCAACACAAGAACACAATAGGGCAAGCTCAAATAAAAAACAAAGATGCCAAAAGCCTCATCAGACTATTGGCTCTGGTTGTCTGCCAAGAAGAGATTTGTTCCCCAGTGGTGTATCACATAACTACCAATTCTGCATCTGATCTTAACTTGCAGGCTTGGAGTTTGTCCATATTTGATTTGTTTTTCAGCGCTTCACCTGGAAGGGGCCGCAGGGCAGTGGAGGTCACCATGGGTCACTGCAGTTTGCAGTAATACATTTTCAGTGTAGTCCAAATTCTCAGCTGGAGACTCTTTCTTGGCATGCTTAAGGATTGTGTGGAAAGGAATTAGTCCCAATAACCCTTAAACTTGTTTAGAAAGAGTCTCTTTCCATCTGAGATCCTTAGGATCAAGTTATATAATGATCTGGTTTTGACATTTCTGACTGGAAAAGCATGTGTGTGGAGAGGGAAGGAATCAATTCAGCAACAAAAGAAAAGGCTCTTTGTGTAAAAGATGGCTGTAAGGAAAGTTAAACTACGGACAGGAGACTTACATTTGTACTGGGCAAGGGTCTGCTTCTTCTCTAGAAAATACTTGTGGATGTCTCTTTTTCCTCTGTTCTTGCACTGCCCCTAAACTCTCAGCAGCCTGCAAGCAGTTAGATGTCATTCAGCCCTTATTTTTGTTTCTTAAGAATTTCCCTTTTTCTTTCCTGGATATTAGTAGCCTTTGGGGCTCCCCGCCCTGGCCTCACAACTTTGCAGGCTGAGGAATAAAAATAAAACGAGGCAGGCATTAATCAGTCAGTGTCAAACACTTGGAGAAGATGAATGATACAGCAGAGTCTTGGCATTTCCGTTTTGTTGCGTTGCCTGCATTTCTAATGCTCCTTTCGGCACTGGGTCACTTCAGCGTCCTGCCTATTTGCCTGCAAAAATATTATCCTTGCAGCCAGGGAGAAGGAGGAAGGTTCCACCTTCCCTCCCCCTCTGCATGGGGCATCAGGGCATCACTGGAAAACAAACTGTTTCCAAGCCTTTCTGGGGGCCATGGCCATACGCCATCTCTTCCCTGCAGAAACCTGTTATGATTCTTCATTTCAGCATGAAAGTGCCACTGGTGGCGCTGGATAAAACTAGATAAAAAGCTGTTGGTCAAATGTTTTAGGTCCAGATGACCAAAGTTGTGCCTGGGTACCTCACCCCCAGGAAATGGCCAGCATCTAAATGAGCAGCTCAGCAGCTGGTCTGCAGGGGAGATTTGGCTCCTAAAGCAGCTCAGTCCTCTGGCTAATGCTGCTTTCCGTGGGGCAGACCTGCTCCAGAGCTTTACACACATTGAAGGGCAGTGGTACCAGAGGGGACCAGCAGACAGAACAAGGCTGAGTGAACCTCTGGGGTCAAGAAAACACCTTGGTGCTTGGGTGGCTTGTCCAGCTTATACCTGAACCGTGCTATGAAAGTTTCTGAGCTCAGTGCCTGCAAGAAGCCCAGCCTGCCCCCAGCTTTGAAATGCCTGTGTTGGTCTCTCAGCAGGTCACCAATGCCTCAGACAGCTGGGCAGTGAGGGATGTCCCAGCCTCGCAGCACCGCCTGACCCTCTCCAGGCTGGACCCCGGGAGCCTCTACGAGGTGGAGATGGCTGCTCATAACTGTGCTGGCGAGGGACAGACGGCCATGGTGACCTTCCGGACTGGTAAAGGTCAAACCCTTCCCTGGGTGTTTTGCTCTGAGTCAGGGGAGGGCTGCTCTGAGACATCCTGTCCCAGCCCTGAGGCACAGGCACCAGGCTTAGGACAAAAGGGCTGTTTTTGCTCTGGAAACCCATCTGCCCCCAGCTTAGAGCGACTGCCAGAGGGAAAGTGGAAGGTGGGATGGGGAAAATCAGGTCTTCCCCTCTGTGTGGGTTTTATCAAGTCCCTTCCTCTCACAATGTCTCAGTTGAACATCTGCAGAACCGTAGAAAATGGGTCTAGCAGGGATGTCAAGAGGTTTAATGCATCCTCTGCCTGGAGACACAATCAGCCTGTAGGGGTTGTTCCCAACAGGTGTTTGTCTGTTCTGTCTTTAAAAGCTTCTCCTGTGCTGAAGGAAACTCCAGGCTTTCCCATGCAGTATGCTGGGTGCTGAGCTGTCTTTGCCACTAAAAGGATATTCCATATGTCTACGCTAAGTTCCCCAGCCCCTGGCTGTTTTTTGTGCCTCCAGCAGGTGTGGGGAATGGCATTTCCTTCACAGTAACCTTCCCCATGATGGGGGCATGCTAACATCTCCCCTCAGACCCCCATCCCCTGATTACTACAGTCTCAGGCAGAAATCTAGCAACATTTCAAGAAGACCAGTTAAAAGTTGTAGAAGATTAAATATGAGGAAGACCTACTATCAGTTTAACAAACTTGCCCCTTTAGCTTCAGTTCCTGCCTACAGGCTGAGTGCTTTGAACCCCGAGGGCCATTAGAGTCCAGAGAGTACTTACTTCGGCATCCTGCCTGGGAATTTTTTTCTTTCCTCATCACAGCAAAAATTAACTCTGAGCCGCATCTCCATGTCAGTGATGCCACCTCTCCCTTCTGCACAGGTCGGCGCCCAAAACCAGAGATTGTTGCCAGCAAAGAGCAGCAAATCCAGAGGGATGACCCAGGCACGAGCACTCAGAGCAGTAACCAGTCTGACAACAGCCGTCTGTCCCGTAAGGCCCTCCCTGAACTGGGCAAGGAGGGAGGGTGAGGGGTGCTGGGTCTCCTGGGGAAGGCAGTGGACAGGTCATGCTGGGGTTGAAGTCTCCACTGGATAAATCAAGACTTTACAATGCTGGATGGATGGTCCTTACCTCCTGACAAGGAGAGGTCCTTCTTGGACACCCCTGCTACTGCCCCTGGCAGGCAGTCTGTCTTAGGAGCACAGACAGATCCCACTGCCCAGCCCCACCTTGGGCAAGTGGGGAGGACTTGTCAGAAACTCTCTGGCTCTTGCTGAGTTTCACGTGGAGAGTTCAGAAAGCCCTGCCGTGAAGTCTGCAAATGCACAACAAACTGCAGTGCACCGGTGGGAGCTGGGGGAGGGTGAGGGAGGAGAGAGGACCAAGTCCCTGCATGTCTTGGCATCCTCCCCTCTCAGTCAAGGTCTGACAAGGGGCAGTTAGTGCCCATTTAGGGGTGCAGGGTGCTCCCTTTGGGTATTTTGCTGCACTGGAGAAACATCAGATCCCTACTGGTTAATCCAATTCATTGTTTCCCACCTTGTGTCTGCCATTACTATTGCCATTATAATCTCTGTGAAATTCTCTCCTTCAATCCTTATCCTTTCTGTGAAGGCCCATCTTTCAGCCTCCCCCACACTCATTCATGTGTTGCCTTTTCTTTCATGTTCACAGATCCATTCATCTCTTTCCCCTCCATCTTTTGATTGTTTTCCTATCAAATTGTATTTCCGCAATTCAGAACTTTTCCATAGTTCCTCCTCAGCTGTTTCTTCTCAATCTCTCCTGTTTCCTTCTCCTACACTTCTTTGTCCCCAATGTCAGTCTCCCCCTGCTCACTGCTTCCACATCAGGCAGGCTTTTTGCTCCATCTCCAGCTCTGCATCCACACCTCTCTCTGCTCTCCCTCTCATGATGAGTGTACGCATCTCAAACCTTGTCTCATCCTACTTGAGCTGGGACTGGGAAAGGAGCAAGATGCAAGCAGGAGTAAAAGGTGTTTGCAGGCACAAACTGAAAGGAGTTAGGATTTGGGGGTGGCAGTTCTAATGGAGACAGAAGAGAGTATTCAGGATTTAAAGAGCATGTGGGTGGGTGCAGTGCGGGTAGTCCACCCACATAGCTGTGAGCTACAGAATCCTCCAGACAGGGCAAGAAGAATATGTTTCATGGCCTTCTGTGCCTCTTGCAGCTCCAGAGGCACCGGACCGCCCAACTATCTCTATGGCATCAGAGACATCTGTGTACGTGACCTGGATCCCCCGTGGGAATGGCGGGTTCCCCATCCAATCTTTCCGTGTGGAATATAAGAAATTGAAGAAGTTGGGAGACTGGGTCCTGGCCACCAGTGACATTCCTCCCTCTCGCCTCTCTGTGGAAATCCCAGGCCTGGAGAAAGGTAGGCAGGTGTTCTCCTCCCTGCTTCCTGGAGGTCTGTAGGAAAGCTGCACAGTCCCTGTAGGATGGTTAGCCATCTGTCACATCGTGCTCAGCCCTGGTATGTGTGAGCAAAACAAAGCCTCCCTGGCTCCCGCCCTAGGTGCATGGGGGAAAAGCTGCAGATGCTTCTCCAATTTCTCCAGCTGCAAAGACCAGCACAGGTTTGACCTCCCTCAGGGAGGCTTACACATGCTTTTCTGTACTACAGGATATAGTTACTAAAGGCATTTGGTTTTGCCATTTACTAGACAGGACAGAACTTTCCTTAGCCACAGGCAAGACAGATGGGCACACAGTTCCCATTGCACTTCACATGAAAAAAGATTTCATCACTAAGCTGGACAGCTTAAGAAGGGACATTAAATATCTCAAAGACCAGTAGAATGATGTTTGGGTGAAAGCTACTTAGATTTTGAGCTTTTAACTGATGTTTCTGTACTTAATTCCCACATAGCAGAGAAAGGGCACCTTTCCATACCTGTTTTCAGGTCAGGATATCCTTTCAAGCATCTCTTAACCACAAAACAAATCCAAAACTGCTATTTTAGACCATCCAGACAGGAACTGAGGAAGGCAAATAAAAGCAGGCTCCATCAGGCACATGGCTGAAATGTGGCCATTCTGTATTTGTACCTCAATCACAAATTCCCTGTAGGCTCTCTGCCTTCTGGAGAAGATGTAGCCCCTCTTCACAGTCAAGCCTGTGCTGACAGGAGAAGTCTTGAAAGTCTCCAATTGCTGCAACTCTTTTATTTCCCATTTCCCCCCTAGGCACATCCTATAAATTCCGTGTCCGGGCACTGAACATCCTGGGAGAGAGTGAGCCCAGTGCAGCATCTCGGCCGTATGTGGTGTCTGGGTACAGCAACCGGGTCTATGAGCGCCCCGTGGCCGGGCCGTACATCACCTTCACAGATGCCATCAACGAGACCACCATCATGCTGAAGTGGATGGTAAGGTTTGTAGGGGCCCAGATCTCTGCATGTGCAGGAAGAAGGTGTGTGGGAGCTACTTGCCCAGCTAACACCTCTTCCAGGTCATCAGCACAAATGAATCTGGGATCCAATAGCTGCCTCCACCAAAGGAGGACTGGGCTTGAGCCACATAGAAGGGCAGGAAGTCAGAGAGTCTAAGAAACCTTTGAGTCTAACATCGTATACAGGAAGATTTCAGTGGGTAACCTCAGGGTCTTGACCATTTTGATCAACAAGCACAGTTAAAAAATGCATGGGGTGGCTGCTTGCTCTCCTGGCTAAATTCCTGGAATCCATTGGCACTTCTCTCTGTCCTAGTAGTTTCCAGAAGATATGTCCTTCACTCTCCCTGGGTAGAAGTCCTAAGTGTTGATAATCATTTAGAGCAGTCCAGTCCAGGGGATTTTGAGGAGTGGGCAGGACCTTTTGGATCACAAGCCCAGATCCAAGTGTTTTCAACAGCTTAGAGCTTACTCAGAGGGATGCATTGCCCTCCTCCCTCCTAGCTGCTTCTAGTCAGAAATTGCTACAGAGCAGAATGGGCACTGCTGTTTATTTAAACACAAACAGTAGCTGATAAAATACTGGGTGAAAGCCAGCAAGAACATGTGAAGCTGGGACAGTAGTGCCCTGGGTGTGGGGAAGGAAGAGAGCTGTCTTCAGAAACACAAGACTCCTGCAGTGTGGTCACCAGTTTGTGGCACGATGTAGTTTGTCTGGAAGCCATGAGCCTACTGGAGCCAAGATGAAGGTGTGCTTGCCCATGCCCAGCCAAGTCACTCTTGCCGAGGAATTTTTTCTGTGAATCATTGGCTGTGGCTGCTGAGAGGGAGCAGAGCACTGGATACTTGGGGTGACAGGCCCAGACACACAGCTTGTCTGTTACTTGAGAGCAGCAAAGTGTGAGAGTATAAAATAGCACTGAGCTCCTGTAAGGAAGCCCTTACTGTGCAAACCAGTGGCAACACAAGGAAAATCCCTCTGCTAGGTTTTCTTCCTGTCCCAGTCCCAAACTGCTCCTCACCTAGAACAATATGGAGCACAGACACCTCTGCTAATTTCTGCTCTCCCTCCCATTTTCTGCAGTATATCCCAGCCAGCAACAACAACACTCCCATTCATGGATTTTACATCTACTACCGCCCCACTGACAGTGACAATGACAGCGACTACAAGAAGGATGTGGTGGAAGGTAGGGGAAATTGAGAGACTGGTCCCAGCTGCTGTTTCCTTCTGGAAGGTGACACAGCCAGAAGGAAGGAGCCCTGTGCACAAAAGGCACAAAAGGCTGTGGCTGTGCAGGCCTACTCTACCTAGCACTGCTGCAGAGCTGGGCCAGCTGCGTGTTCCCTGAGGAAGTTAACAGTGCATGTGTTTGTTCCCTCCTCAGGAGATCGGTACTGGCACTCCATCAGCCACCTGCAGCCAGAGACCTCGTATGACATTAAGATGCAATGCTTCAACGAGGGTGGTGAAAGCGAGTTCAGCAACGTGATGATCTGTGAAACTAAAGGTAACCAGAGGGTGGCTCTGGGAGTGCAGCTGCTGCCTTCCCTGCCTGCAGCTGTCAGGGCACAGCATGGGAGCTGCCTGACAGCGTGTCATCCAGGCTCGGGCAAGATGATGGGAGGCAGCACTGAGGAGAAGAGAGACACAGGGTCATTCATACTGTTGATCAGTATGTGTATGTACCCATAGCAGTACTCACAGACCCCCTGTGCAAAGTCCATCAGAGTAGTAGTTACCTTTTGTTTTCCTAAGTATCACATAGATGGTGACTGGAACCAGAAGGACTAACTTTCCCTTGCTGTGCCAAACTCCTGCGTGGGGTTAGAAGCAGGTCCCGTGTCTTCCAAACAGCTGCACTGTCACGATAGGAACAGCATTAAGTCCCAGTGTGTGTTTTGCAGAAGCTATTTTCATTTTTGCTGCTGCTTCAGCAGCCCAAGAGCAGATCTGGCAAAGCTGTAAACCAAGCACAGAGGGCTTGTCTGTACTGCAATATGCATCAGCCTAGGAAATCCTGTCATCCAGGAGTGCTTCTTTAAAGCCACCATAGAAGTCTGTCCACCCCACAGCGGTATAAACATCCCTGGAATGGGCTGCTATTCCATCTGCTGTGTCTGACACTCTGTCTCTCTTCCCTTTGCAGCTCGGAAGTCTCTTGGCCTGCCAGGTCGTCTCCCACCCTCCACAGTGCCCCCCCAGCAGCATCCCCCACTCAGTGGTGGGCACAGTGGCCTGGGGACAGGAGCCATGGTGGCCCGTTCCAGTGACTTGCCATACTTGATCGTAGGCGTTGTGCTGGGCTCTATTGTACTCCTCATCGTGGCTTTCATCCCCTTTTGCCTTTGGAGAGCCTGGTCCAAGCAGAGTAAGGGTTCTTTCCTAAGGACTAATTTACAACATATGCCATGCCTGGGGATTAGATCTGACCCTGGGTGTAGTTGGGTCAAATGCCCAAAATGGGAGGGCTGCACTTTCTGGGAAGCAGGGACAGGGTGGGCACAGGGCAAGTCCTGGATGTCCTGTGGAACCTGATAAAGACAAAGGCCACTGTTTGTCCCTTGTCCTGCTTACCTTGTTGAAAAGCAACCTCTGGGAGTAGGGACAAAGGGGCACTCCACTGGCAATCATGTAGGGCCCCTTTTCACCATTTGGCTCCAAGGGTGCTTTGGGTGCCAAAACAGCTTCCTGATAGGACAGCCTAACCCTATCCCTGCTGAGCTTCAAGAAGTTCAACTACCTCTGATTTTTGCCTCAGACTTTCTTTTTCTTCCCTCTGCAGAGCAAACCATTGACATGGGATTTCCAGGAGCTGGGCTTCTGGTCTCATCCTGCCAGTACACCATGGTGCCGCTGAGGGGCATCTCCGCTCCTCGTGCCAATGGACACCCCTATGTTAATGGGCAGCCCTACACCAACAGGGCACATCTGAATGGCATCTGCCCCTCCTCAGGAGTGGGGTATGCAAGCACCAAGCCCCGAGATTACAGCCCAGATGAAGTGCCACCGGTATGTCCATCTGTGGTTAAGAGCTGGTTTGACATGAGCTGGAGGTCATGGTGACAGTGAGAGGGCTTCTCCAGACGTGGCTGGCAGACTTTGCAGCATGTAAAAGTGGCAAAACTGGCTTTTTAAAAGAGATTTCTGGTTTGCAGTAGAGTCTGAGACATGGGGGGAACAGGAAGGTCTCCAAAACATTGGTGAAGGGGTGGTTTCTTGGGACAGTGCCATTTAAGTATGGAGGAGGCCATAAGAAAAGGCTCTTATGGGAATGGTTCCTGTTTCTCCTGAGTGAAGCTCACAGGGACTGACAATGCTGAGGACTCTCTGTGTAAAGAGTAACACAGGCCAAGGCAGTGCCACAGCAGAAACTATAAATTGGTTATTGTCCCCTATTGATTCAGCAGTAAGCATGAAGTGATTTTTCAGTGCTCAGTTCCTCTGTAGCAAAAGATAGAGTTTCAGCTTTCTCTGCCTTCCACCATAAAAGCCTCACCAGTCTGCCCCAGGGTTCTGACTCCCAGATCAGCACCTGCTTCTTAATGCTGCTGTGTGCTGTTGCTCCAAGAATCCTTCTCTGTCCTTCCAGTCACACGAGGAGACCAACGCCTTGCTGCAGGCAAGAGTGCTGCAAAACGGGAATGCCCAGCAAGACTACCAGACCTCCAGGTTAGTCTTGGCTTGTGGAGGGGGTGGATGGAACAACGCACTGGGACCCACAAGTCTACATGCTCACAAAAGCTTTCCCTCAACACACTCCCATCTGTCCCAACTCATTTGGGAAACAAATCCATGCCCAGCACTAGGCCTTCTTGGTCTAAATTCTCTTGTAAAGCTCATTCCTCTTAAAATTTCAGGGAGGAATAATTTAATTTTAGAGGTGGCCAAGACCTACTTCCCCCCACCTCCTTTTCCTCCTCCTGCTCCTACTGAAAAGCAGGACAAGAGAAGCAAACAGGTATGACTGGATGCTGATAAACAGCTGCCCCAGAATCTGCCTGGGTTCCAATGGCTGGTGCTTTGTGTCTCACCATTCAGATGTTCTTTATTGCCATGCTCCCTGTGAGGCATTAATCCTCCCAGGTCCTGTGGCACTCACTAGCTGTTGGATCTTGGATACATTACCTCATTCCCATCCTACAAGCACCTTCCAATTTCTTCCTCTCATTTCGGAGTACTCTGTGTCACTGCATTGATGCAGCTGGCTGTTACACAGGTTCTCTCTTTCAAGGAGGGAAGATCTTTCAACAGCACTAAACCTCTTTGCCTGCCTCCCCAGATTGCCTAGCTCAAGGACAGAAGACAGCTCTTTCCTCTACAGTCTTCCAGATGACTCCACTCACCAGCTTCTTCAGCCACAAGATGACTGTCCTCACCTTCAAGAGCACTTTGTTGGCCTCCATCATCCAGTGATGGGAAGCAAAGTGGGATGCCCTACCCTGGATGCTCGAAGGGACACCCCATTCCACCAAGGTCAGTGGTGCAACACTTTGGAAAACTCCATGCCTCCTTCAACTCATCATTTTAGGGTGATCTTAAAGGGAAATCTCACTGTAGAGCCTTTCTGATGGCTCATGTTCAGATGACATGAATCCATCTTCCCAGGATGTGATCTACTCATCCACCCCTGTAGTATGGATCAAACTTGTTTTATGCAGTCATGGGATTGAATTCCCGCATAGACTTCCAGAATACACATCTTCATCCTAAAGTGAACTGTTAAATCCCATACCATCTCTGATTTCAGTGTGCATTGTAATTGTTTCTTGCTCCTTTCCCTTTTAGGAAGCCCTTGCTGCCTAGGCCTCGTGCCAGTTGAAGAGGTAGAACGACTAGATTGCTGCCAATCCAGAGGAGATCTCCATCCCCAGAATCCAGTGATCACATCTTTGGGTCAGGACCTACCAAGACATCTGAACAGCAGCCCGCCACCACTGAGACCCTTAGAGACTCACCCTCCCACCAGCTAGGGACCAAGCTGCCTTTTGCAAAAGACTTATTCTAAAGAGAAAAAGAGAAAGGGTATTTATTTTTGTATAACACCCCTATTTATATATTTATGCACTTGTATATAGATGTATATGTGCCTTTTATAATGCTATGGAGACAGAAGGCATCCTCAGCAAGGTCACAGGAGGACCCAGGAAACAAGGCAGCAGCTCTCCGTGGCACCAGCTGTTCCTCAGAGCACATGATTGAAACAGCTGGACGAGAGACACTGTGGGACATGGGTCCAGACAGAGCTGCCACCACCAATACTGAGCACCCTCTTGCAGCGAGGGCTTCACAAAAGATGATGCTGGCAAAAAGGCCTTTTCCTGTCCCCCACAGGAAGGTTTGTTCCAGGAACACGCTCCTGTGAATGGACTGGAGTTACGCACTCTGCCTAATCAACTTAAACAACCCTTCACATACATGCCATCTGCAGCCGCCTATCTGTAAAGACAAACCCACGCTTTAACGTCTAAAATAAAGGCTTTAGTCTGTGCTCTGCCTGGCTTTATGCTAATTCCTAACACAGAATGAGCCTTCTCTTTTTTTTCCACTTTCAGATTTTCAGCAAGTAGGACACCTGGGAAAAGGTGACATTTTCCTAGAGTTAAGAGTTTTCCAAATAGCCACCAGGGCAAAATCTTCTTAGTGCTGAGCTCAGAAGAGGGACAGCTGCTACCTGTGCCAGTTAAGTGACATAAAACTTAGAGTGAGGAGCACAGCTTGGGGAAATTTTCATTTACCTGCAAGGACAATTGCTTGAGTTTGGTGATGGAGGGAAGCTACCTAACAGTCAAATCTCTGCCAGTCTTGTTTCCTTTACCCTCAGCCCCATCCCATGGTTTTCCAGCTTCAGAAACTTTCAACATGCAGGTCTGTGCTTAAAGGTGAATTTTTTCCATAAGGAAACATGGGATGCTCAGCACCTCCAAAGGGGCTGTTAAGCAAACTTTCCTCTCTGATATCCAGGAGGCACTCTGGCAGTCACACTCCCACCACCCAAGACTTCTAACTGCTGGAACCAAAGCCCCTTGACAATAGGCAGCTCCAGTGAGCCCACGGGTGCTTGACTCTGCACGCCCCACTGTCACACTGGCGCTGACTCACACTGTCAGACAAGTTTCTCTTACTGGCTCAGCCATGGATTCCCCATAGCAGAGTCTCAGATGTCTGGTTCCTTAAAGTAGTTAATTTGTGGTGCAGCAACACCCTAGCAGCTCAAGCTGGTGCCTTCTGGAAGGGCCTGCACACAAAGCAACCCATGGGTTTTCGTACCCTTGTGGTTTGTGCACCCAATCCAGTGGTGACACTTAGTCTGGCTCTTCTTGCTGTCCATTGGCTCCAGCTGAGTCTCTGGGGGTCCGGTCCCTTGGCCTGTGCTGCAGGTCCCAGTGCCCTTTGTTAGGCAAAGGGTTGATGCCATTTCACAGCCCCTTACCTGGGCCTCTTGCCCTTTCCCCCCACCCAAGGCACAAGCTGCAGCTGCACACTGAGCTACCTGCACTAGGTGTGTTCCTCCACGGGAACCCACGGTAAGGCAGGCTGCACAAATACGTTTGTGCTGGGGCCAGCAGGGCCTGGCTGGATCCTGGCTGAGCACACACCAGGCAGAGACACAAAGAGCAGTGGCAAAAGGCAGGGAGTGGGGAGGAATAGCAGGAGCAGCTACAGGTTACCCAATCTATTCAATTAAAAATGAACAACTCCACCCAAGTGTTTCCATGCACCCTCAGAAGCCTTGCACTGGAAGAACAGTGCACTAATAACCCCTTCGCCCTGGGGATGAAGTTTTCACAGTAAGGTAGGGTAAGTACTGTAAATGATGACATGCTGCCACCATACCAGATGTGAAAGGCAAAAAAGAGTAAGACCCAAAACCACACCAAGCCTGTTTCGCTCTGATCAGGCAGGTGCGAGGCAGTGGAATTTCAGGCTCACTTTATATTTGCTATATTCTCCTGCCAAGTAAATGCCATGTCCTGCACTTCAGAACAGTTTTCCACTACTCCATACCCCTTCTGAGCACCACAGGCCCTGAGGAGAAAGGCCCTTTTGCTTTCTCCAAGTAAATAGCACTTCCCTTAACTAATTAGCTCAGTTAGCAGAGCAGTGCCATTCCTGCTAGAATGCTCAGCAATAAAAAAATGCACCCTTAAGGCAGACTTCTTTTACCATTTTTGAGAACAAGGCTGTATTTGCCCATGTGAAACTCTGATCCAGCTTTCCACAGCCACTTGTTTGAAGGGCAGACATAGACCTAATGCACACAGGCACACACACAGGGCACCTGTCCAGTGAAATGGACTGATAACAGTATTTAGCAGTTTTATTTGCAATTTTTTTATTGCATATGTTGCTGCAGTCATATTTTGATAGAGGAAACAAATGTAACCCATAACAACTTAAACCTCAGAATAGCCAGAACAATTAATTTCTCACTCCAGGCGTGACAGCTGCCACAGTTAATTTTAAGGGCAACTTGGATTGTTAGTTACCATTGCTGGTATAAGAACAGGGAATGATTCAGTTGGAGTCTCACAGTCCTGTGGTGAAGGTCGTAGAAAGAGGCACCCACCTTTTGTGCCAAGGAAAGCAAGTTCTTCTTTTCAGCACCCACCTGTTCTGCCCAGATTGATCTCCTCTCTCAGCAGGGCAGTGTCATGAGCCACACGCATGAGCCGTGCCTGCAGCCTGGCCCTCTCTTTGATGTCCCTAGTTTGGGTGCCCTGAAATTCTGCTCCCTGTGTGGAGAAGAAAAAAATGGCTCCTATGAAAACATGGGAGAATGAGCAGTGGAAATTTATATCATGTGGGGAAAGTGAAGCTTTCCAAGAAGCAGGACCTCTTCATGACTTCTCCATTCCTTAGTGAGAAGTACTGGAAAGTTAAGAGTGAGAGACCACTGGCTTAGATTCAAGCTGTCACAGGTGGCTGCCTTATTCCCTAGTACAGAGCAATAAAACGACTTTTCATTGTAATACTTTGTTACGTGACTTGTTTCCATATAACAAAGGAATATTTTTTAATTCCTGCAAGGCATATTTTAATTTGAAGTAAGATGAGTTTGTTTCAGTCTTAGAAAGCAGCTAAGTAAGAAACTACAGAAAAACCAACGTATGGCTTCTTCAGTATTAGCTCATCCATGTCCCTTCCTACCAGACCTGGAGCAGCCATTCATCCTGTCCCACTACTAGCCCGACCTGCAGAGCAGGATGCGAGACCAGACAGCTGGTGAGGGCCAAAGGATCCCTTACCCATTTCTGAACAGTCCCAAACCTGCATGTAGTACAGTGGCTAAGAGGCTTACCAGATCATTTGGTAGTGTTTCCAGCTTAGTTTCGAGTTGATGCTTTTCTTGGCAAAACTTGTTCAGCTGCAGCAGCTTGCTGGTGTTTTCCTCTGTCAGCTTCATTAGCTGCTGCTGCAGTTCTACAATTCTTTCCTGGAAAGATGTAAAAAGTTGAGCTGGGATGGGAGAGGACAAAAAGTGTGAAGTGGAGAAGAAGCGCTAGGCACAATGTGTCACAGAAGACATGTTAAACAACAGAGTGGTCCTGCACACACCACCTGATCCCACAGTGCCTTTAGTGCAATCTGTCATCTTTTATATATATATATATATATATTGCAAATGCCTAAGTAAAGCAGTTAGGCAAAAGTGTGGAAAAGAGAAAGCCATTAGGGGCACAGTACTCCTGTACCCTTTGATGCCCTTCTGTAAGGGCAGCATAAACATGTTGCCTGCCTGCACCACAGTAGCTGAGCCTTAGGCTCCCCCAGACAGACACGTGAACTTTCCAGACTGCACAGACTGGCATCCCAGGCATGGGCCAGGCCTTGCCCTGCACTCAGTCTGTCACGAAAGGCAGTAGGTGCTGAATGCCACCTGAAAACCAAAGAAAAGCACTCAAGAAGAATCTTATACAGGGACTGAAGCAAATCAATGCATTTGAGGAAAGTGAAACAAAGAGATTAGCTACCTCCATGAGAAAACAGGATGGGGCATCAGCAACTGGAGCAGAGGTAGGAATGATGGGAAATTGGACATCATAGTATATTAATGACAAGTGAAAAAAAAATTCAAACATGAGCATGTTCACAAAAGATTTTAGTGTAACTATTCAGCACTAGGGAATTGAAGCCCTAACAGATCATCACCACCACCTGTGTCTTCCTTATTTTCCTGCTCCTTACCTCCCATTTTCTAAGTTCCTGGTAATGCTCATATTCTTTCTCCATTATTTTCACTTTCATGTCCTCCATGGGTATGTTAACAGAGTGTGCTTGAACTGCTTCAAAATCAACCAGCCGACCAAACTTCTCCATCATCAAATGATTGCACTTCTTTTCCAGTCCTAACAGAGGGGCACAAATGGCAGCACTATTGGTTAGTAAGAATTTCTGCCTTACCCCAGCTTTTTGTCTGAGCTCTTTGGTATTTGTTCTGCAATAAATAATTCACACAAAACCACAGAGAGCTCACAGATGAGCACTGCCTTTCGTCCTTGCCCATGATCACACCTGTGTGGGCACAAAACCACATTCCAAGTCAGTCCTAGTAAGCCACTTCCACACCACAGGCTATATAGGGCCTCTGCAGGTCTGGTGGTATGAGACACAGCTTTGGGTTTGGTTCTTGTGAAGTGTTTTAAATAGGGCTTGTTTCATTCTTCTGATGTTACACAGAGGAGGAAATGGCAAAAAAAAAATCATTCTGTAGCTTTGAGGAAGCTTTTTCCCTAGGAGTTCTGGTTTACAACCAGAAATAGCAATCACGTGTCCAGATTTCCAGTGTTTCATCTTAGTAAACTCTACTCATACTAAGGTCCCAAACTACTTCACACAGCCTAATGACTCTGCAGTGCTGGAGAACTACCAATACTTCATCAAAACAGCCTGCTCAACCTGCTCTTTCTGGCTTATTTCTGCAGTAACCACTGTGATTTCTGTGCAAGTACAAAGAGACACTGTGAGTTACCCACACCCAAGTGAGGGGGACAGAATGAGCACTAGTATGCTGTGTAGTTCAGAGTCTCTGTTACTCACGTCGAATCTCCAACTCCATCTCCTTTTTGTCTTGAACAAGCTGCTTATATTTCTCCTGGGCCTTCTTAAAGATTTCCCTTTGCGTTACCTTTTCATAACGTAAATCCACAATTCTCTTCTGCAAGTATTCCAAGGACTGGTTGGTAAATACCAAAGCCTGGGAGAAGTCACTGGGCATCTTCCCATCAACCAAGCACTGCACCTGAAAGAAGCAGCCATAAATAAGCAAGGTTGACTTTACTTACTAAGGTGACTTTACTTATTAAGGGTGCTAGTGATCTCTCTAGATAACAAATGTGTGAGCAATAGAGTGAGGTAATAGTAAGCATGGCCACAACTCATGTTTTGGGCCAGGGAACTGTTGCCACTCAGCAAGGCTGAAAGACCGCTTAGATCTACCACAACTGCCTACACATAAAGCTGCCTACCCTTCTATGGCACCAGGAACAAAGGGGGAGGAAAGCACTCCCTGTCAGCTGTACTTGTGAATTATCTGGGAGCGAGGAAGTTGCACAGTCAGGCCTCTCCTCACAGTCAGACTCTCCTGTCTTTATTATCAGCCTTTAAATGCAGGGAGATAAAACAAATGGAGAGAGCTGAGCTTGTCTCAGAGGTAAATCCACGCTAACAGACAGAGGCCTATCTTCTCTCTCTGAGGACAAGAATCAGCCCAGAGGAAATAACAGTATTGTCATGGGGTTTTCTCTTCATTTTCTACTTACCTTCCCTGTGCTCACAGCTGTGTAAATGAATGCATTCCCTCCAATCTGACATTACTGAATTCGGCAGAACTCACATGAGTTTCGATAGTTTGGGGTCGCCAATTTTGAGGGGTTTTTTTGGGGCGGGGGATGGTCTGTTTTGGGTTTGTTTTTTTTCAGAGAGAATATCAGTAGGTATGGACCTGAAGGAAAATATCCATGCCAAACCTATGAAGCACTTGAAGACTATGCACATTTCAGCATTGGACCAAGCTGCCTCTCCTTATCTCATTTCTGTCAATTCGGGAGAAGGAAAGAAAAAATTCTAGAGTAAATAGTAGCATGAAGTTCAATTAATGGCACTTTACTCCCAGGAGACTGTGGTGGATCAGGAACTAAGGGCCCCAAAGAACAGTAACACCACTGTTTAAATGTACACAGGCCATTCTGCACCTGCAGAACAACATCTTGAGTTACCTGATGGAGTTTCAAAGGCACAACTACATATAGCTCATTCAGTCTCTGCAGCTTTTCCCACTGAAAGATCTCCAGATCTCTCTTTGTCGTGACCAGGTTGGTTTCCACTTCTTTTGCCTGCAGAAAAACAAATTGAGGACAAACGAAGTCCTGTATTACTCAAAATACATATGGCAGAGAGGTTCTGTTAGAGTTCCTGATCCAAAGGGAAAGAAGTATAGAAAAAATGTTTTTTTTAATTTTCTTAATGACATGTAATAGGTGAGTTTCCCAGGCAAACATCTGGCTCATCTATATTTTCAAACAATATTCTAACCTGAATACCTCTGTACACATGTACACTCACAAATGTCTCCTTAGAGAAGCCTTGTGTCAAGAGACAGCTGCTTTGTTTAGCATCTAAAACACTTGTAGATCTACAGAGCCTGCAAGATAATTTTTATTGTGTTAGGCCTGGAAATGCTTATTGATTCTGCATGAGAAAGAAACAATTCACACTCAAATCTCAGACCCCAGGGTGAATATGCGGCAGCTGGCACTTGGGAAAGCCTTTAAAAACTAAACAAAAAAATGCTGTAAGTTAAGCATGTTTGATGGAACATTTTTGAGACACAATGAAAGTACGACTTGCACAATGTTATTTTGGTAGCACTCTCTCTATCTCAGACAACCCTTGAAAATTAAGACATTTTTGAATTAATGTAAATCAAATGTCTTAAGGGATGTAGGAATTCAAAAAAGCTAAAAGGAAAATTTGCATCAAAACAGTTTATTCAGTTTATTACCTGTGACAAAGGCCAAAAGAAAATAACTAAAAGCAAAATAAATAGATGGAAGAATAGCAGTTTCATGCATTTATTTTAACCTGCATTTGTGTTAGGGTAGGTATTCTTCAATCTCTCCATCCCCACACACATGCAAAGAGGATATGCCAGGCTCCACCAGGTGTTTCATCTGAACCAGAGAACCCAGTTTCTGCTGCTGCGTGAGGGCTAAACAGCTGGGACAGGACTGGACCTAAAACCTGCATCCAGCCTTATAGAAGCTTGGACCACCTTGACTCACCCTTTTCAGGAGAAAAGGTGACCCATGTAGAGCTGCCTCCTGCCTCTGTGCTACCACAGATACCTCTACCCAAACCGAGGTCTCTCAAAGGGTTAGGATTGTGTCTATAAATCTTAGCCAAAATCACTAGCACAACATTTTCAATGGACAAAACACTCCAATACCTCTTCGGCCAAGGCATTGTATTTCCTTCTGAGGTCAGCAACAACTTTCTTCTCCTCTGCTAAAGCTTTCAAAATGTGTAGCCGCTGCTGGCGGAGCTGGATGGTGTTTAGGAAGAGTGCCTCATCGCAGTCTGAGAAGGCAAGAGTCACAGAATAGCTCAGTTTCATTATGACAGCACTACAGTTACTGGCTAGAGCTGGTAACTTCTCCTACTGTGCACGTTGCCCAGTGTTCCCCATAATAAGACCATGGCTTTGGTTCCCTAGAGCTTTCTCAAACACAAACCCTGTGAGCCACATTCCTCCATGAGGGGATGAACGTCTTGGATGGATCTTATTTTAATTTACGTTCAGTCAAGATGGTTTGTTTCCAGAAGTCAGATTAAATGCATCAAAGCACTAGAGCCAAGTGCTCAAAAATTAGCTTTTAAAAGTAATACAGTCCCAGTAACTAATCTTCAATTATGTGAACAGATATTTGTTTATCCATAGCACCCTCCCCTATAAATTATGCACTTGCTGTAGGATTCAGTTATAGCTCTATTTGTAAACAAAGCTGAGGTTCAATAAGACCTGTTTCATCTGTTTCCTGGTAAGGAAGACCTCAGAATTTCTATCTAACACTGTCATTTCAGTCATAGTAATCATGAGCATAATCTGCCCAAATCAGCAGGCAAAATAATCAACAAGATAGTTCAATAAAGGCAAATAAATTGACACACAAAGAAGTAAGTGTGAAGAGGCCAATGCAACATGTAATTTCCCTACTAAATTAGCAATTTGGACTTCTTAAATAAAAAGTAAAAATCTTCATTTCTTCCCAATATTTCATTGAAAAATGAGATGAATGAGGAGTTAATAAAAAATTCAATTTGTGGAAATTATATTAAAATCTATTTTTAAAAAAAAAGTATGGTGAATTGTTGTGAAGTTCTAACTTAAAAATGAAGCAATGTTGTTACATGGTTATTGACATACTAATCAAAGATCTTTTTAAAAAACAACACCCTAATTTAGCTAAACTCATAGAAAAGAAAAAGCAGGGGAGAAGTTGCTTGCCTTGTCTGAACGCACAAACAAAGAGGATTTTGCAAAGTAAAGCTCCTAACTTTTCAAATACCCTTAACAGAGCAGACCAGCAACAGGCAATTGCTGCAGAAATCCACCAGGTGGTAACAACGAGCTTCAATTAACAGCATGGTAGAGTCTCCTCAGGACTTCCCTGAACAGGGAGGGATCCAGCTAAACCAGGCAGCAGGTTTCAGAGAGCAGCTACAGCCTTGCTACAGCTCCACTCCTGATAGGAGCCCTTGTTCTCCAGAAAAAGAGCTGTGAAATGGTGAATGATTCTTTACACAAAATAATTAATTCTTAGTGCTTAGCTAAGTTTTATTTTTCCAAACTTTTTAATTAGGGTACCCTACACTACCAGTTGTTTCATTATCTTTACTGAGATTTCCCAGGGAAAAATGCTTCTCTCAGGAGGGGTACACACATCCTGGCCCTTCATGGCTTTAATATGCAGTGAATAATGAAAAATTCTGATTTTCCTTTCTAGATGCACAATACTGTCCCTAAAGCTAAACAATTACTCAGTGCAAGGAAACAATGGCATAGGTACCCTCCGGGCAAACAGAGTCATCAAAGACTTCATCTTCAGATCCAGAATTTTCTTCATTAGTGCTCAAGTCAGACTCTTCATCATCCTCCTCTTCTTCATCTGAAAGAAACAGGCAGTACTGCTGGCTTGCAAAAACACCTGCAGACCCACCCGCTGTGCATTATGCCAATGTGCTGGTGAACACAATCCCAATAATCCATGAAAAATCATCCTGGTAATATGTGAATCCAGGTATCTTGTGCCTATTGCATTGATCTGATGATTTCACAGAAAGGAAAAAAGAGGGGAAAAGAAAGAGGGAGAAAGATCACCTAGTAGAGGCAAAGGCATGTTTTCAGGACTTACTTCAATAATGTTTCCTCTCTGTACATGCTAGGAATTTAAACCTTGTGAGTTTACCATTCTACGACAGAGATTAATCAACCAAGCAAAATATGGAGGCATAAATCTATTACAAAAGCATCACCACTGTCTGCACTTTTTCCTAATCATGCCCCACTTGAAATCAAAAGCCAAGTCAGGGAGAGTACAAGTATTTTAGCTCAGTAAGACTACCTAGCCTTAACAGTGTAAAACTGAGTCACTAAGACAAATTAAATCCTTTTGTAATATGTTTAGTCCTGTGATTAATAGATGATTGCAGATTAGGATTATGATCTCTCACTAGTCAGTGGACAGATTAAAGCAGAATGTCATGACTGTGACAGACTAATCACTTTTCCATAGCTCCCACTGGTACAGCATAGGAAGAATCTATTTAAAGCTGTACCTCTTCTTCTAACCACTTATCAATCCTCAATATTGACTTAGAGGAAGTAAATTGCAGGACCTATCATCAGACCAAGTGTAGTCATGTTAGAAACTGGATTATATCACTGTTATCATTCAGGATGGCTGCCAAAGAACACTTTGTCAATGTATAAACAAATCTGGGTTGGTCTAATCTATGAGTTTTTGAACTGAGATGAGTGCTGCATGTACTCAGGATTCCAACTAGACTGAGAGACATTTACTTGACCACAGAGACATACATGTAACAAATCCATAAAACAAAGAGAACAGACTCTCCAACCTGCTTCTCTTCCTACTTCTTTTTTTCCCACAATTTTCTTCTTCAGAACCTTGGTCAGAAAATGAGCAAATTCATTGTCTTCTCCAAGGG
Source organism: Sclerurus mexicanus (assembly GCA_013396755.1). Classification (NCBI taxonomy): domain Eukaryota; kingdom Metazoa; phylum Chordata; class Aves; order Passeriformes; family Furnariidae; genus Sclerurus; species Sclerurus mexicanus. Next base: position 1,312,143 of record VWZF01001878.1, on the reverse strand, counting down.
ATGCTTGGAAGTTGGCATAAAGAGCTTTCTTACGTTCCTGAAGCTTTAAAATCTCATATTGTCTCTTCTCCATTTGTGCAAGGTAGCTCTTCAATTCTGACTAAACAAACAAAAAACCTCCTTCAGTTAAAAGGTACACCAACAGGTAAGTTATATAGGATGCATCTGTGAAGATCTGAATATGTAAAACTTGTCTTTCTCTCTTTAAACTCATTATTCAATCAAGCAACACCCAGGAGTATGTTCTTAAAGCATATGATTTGTCACTTTTGCCACATCTTGAAGTATCTATTAAGATGCAAATGTTTAGATTATGGAAAGATTAAATATTTTAAGTCGAAAGCGAACATCCTGGGTTGATCTTGTTTTTCAGAATTTAGCACTAGACACTGGATCAGTGCTAAAACAAAGCAAAAAGATGCTGCCATTTATTTTATGGCTTGCTTTTGTTTCAAGCCATGCATTAACGGTACTGTTAAATCTAGAGACACGTGGCCTACTTACTTGTATGGTGTCCTGTTCACTGTTGAGGGTGTAAATTTGCTCCTGGAGAAGGTTCTCATGTTTCTCAAGTTTCTTCAGGATAAGCAGCTCTTCAGAGCATGTGATGCAGTGCAGGTCAGCATATTTCATCTGCACATCCATCTTCAGCTTCTTGTGCCGCAAAAGGCGAAGTTCAGCATCAAAGTTGATCACCAGCATGTTGATCTGGAGCACATGAGAGTCAAATCAGCAACAAGAAAAGTGTCACAACTGGAACAAAATATGTAAAGCTAGAGAAAGGAACAGAAGGGGAAAGTTCTCTCTGCCAAATCAACAACTCAGACATGCTATTTCCTATGGATTACTGAAGCACGTAGAAAGACAAAGTTAACCCAAATGTGTCTGCATTTTCAGCACAATAGTAAAAGAATCACCAGGGAATCACAGGAATCTTTTACCACATTCCATTCCACCCCAGAAGTATTTTACTCTTCAGGGAATGTTTGACAGTAGTCCGTAGCTTACAGTACTTTATGTAACAATCCCAGGTGTAGCAATAAATAAGGCTCCTAACCTGACAAGATTTCTTTTGGAATACCTGCCAGCTCCCCCTTAAACATTTAGTTAAATCAGTACTGGCAGCTGCCAACATCAACTTACATATATGTGATGGTCACAGCAGAATTAGGATATTCCCTCAAAGCATTCACATGCATAAACACAAGGATGTCTGTGGTGGGCCAGACCAAAGAATCGATGGCCAGTAGCAGCAGTTAGGGAAAAGACAGCAAGAAATGGAGCAAACAGGTGAACAGTGTACCTCTGGTACACTCCCTTACCTCCTAAACTCTGACTTAGGGACATCCTGAGCTGGAAGCAGTGTGCCTGTTTTCAACAGCTTCAAATGGATTTTTCTTCCCAAGTTTATCAAATTGTAGCTTCCCCCACATGCTAACACTGAGTTCCAAAACTGAGGTATTGTTGTATAGGAAAACTACTTCCATTTGCATGCTTCAAGCTTTCTACATGACCATTTCATTTGATATCTCTCCTTCTTTTAAGAGATGATTCCCACTCTCCTTTTCTATGCTACTCATAATTCTATTACATCTCTACCACCATTTCAGTTGCCCTTTTTGCAGGCCAAAGATGTCTTATCCATTTTGGTGTACTTTTCAAAGAAGCTTCTCCCTGACTAAGCATTTTGGCTATTCTCTTTTGCACCTTTTCTAATCTTACAAAATAATTTTTGAGACCAAAGAGTTGAGACTACAGTTATTTAAGAGCTGAGAACGTCATGAATCTACAAAGTTGTGGTGAAGCTCCTTTTTTAACACTTTGTAATGTTTCAAGTACTCTCTAACATTTTACTTGTCTCTTTTTTGCCCGTAGTTTCATAGAACAATCAATAAGAAATCTAAGATGTGTTTTTCAAGTGATAATAGCACACAGGCCATAGTTACGGATTTATACTGAAATACACTGCAAATTTGCAACAGATAGCATTTTTTCTGAACTTCAGAAAGGCAAGAATGGCTGCGATCCTGAGACAGAAAGGGTTTTGATTTCACTTCTGATCCAATGGGCCTGTTTAATCTGACCAAAATAGTTTTCCTACCTTTTTAATCAAGGTCTCCTGCAAGTACAGACTTTTTATCTTCTCCCTCTTTAAAATTTCCAGTTCCATTTCTGTTGGCTCTGCTTTGTCCATCTCAAAAATGCTCTGCTGCTCTGAGTCCACAGACGATGCTGTGCTCATCCGGTGTTCACCTGCAGCCTGTGCCATGGGGTCAATCTCCTCCAATGAAGGAGCTGGAATAAACCCACGCCTAAACGCGCGAAGTGAGGGAGACCCTTCCAATTGTTTCTGGAGCTTTGCCTTGGCCTGTTCCTCTTTGAACTTCAGGAGGATGTCACTGTTGCATTCAAATTTTTTTTCAGGAACCTCATCTGGGTGTAGCTGAGGGATCAGAGGAAGGGGGAGACATTCTGACACATCCAAGGTTGCCTGTATGGATTTCAATTCCTGCACTAAACACTTGATTTCATCAATAATAGAAACCTTGAGGTCTCGCAAAGACATGATCTCTTTGTTCATATTCTCTTTCTTCCTATGGATCTGCAAAGGAAAAACAATTTTAGTAGGATTCCCTAGGAACACTTACAGAGTAAGAAGTCTTCCCCAACACAAGAAGGGTAACATTATCCTGGACTGGATTAGGGATTATTGCCATAGGTTAAGAGAGGTGATCCCTCTGGAGTTCTGTGTCCAGTTCTGGGCTCCCCAGTACAAGAGAGAAATGGTGCTACTGGAGACAGTCCAGTGAAGGGCCACTAAGACAATCAGGGAACTGTAGCATCTCTCCTCTGAGGAAAAGCTGAGAGAGCAGGGACAGTTCAGCCTGGATAAGAAAAGGCTTGGGGTGGATCCCATCAATATATTTAAATATCTGAAGGGAGTGTGCAAAGAGGACGATGCCAGGCTCTTTTAAGTGGCACCCACTCACTGGCAAGAGGAGATGGGCACAAACTGAAACCCACATGGTTCCCTCTGAACTTCAGGAAAACCCTTGATTTACTGTGAGGGTGACAACAGTGGCACAGATTGCCCAGTGATGTTGCAGGGTCTCAATCCTTGGAGATGTTGGAAAGCCATCTGAACATGGTTCTGGGCAACCTCCTCTAGATAGCCTTGCTTGAGCAAAGGGTTTGGACTAGATTACCGTAAGAAGCATCTTCCTACTTCAGTTATTCTGTGATAAGGAGATGCTGTATTAGTTGACTCTTTTCATATGAAATAATAATTGAATGTGATCTATCATTAATAGATTTGGCAAAAACTTCTCTGATCTTTATAGAACAAAATAACCCTATACATCATCCACCTGAAAGAACTGGAATTGTTCATCTGTACAAACCTGGAATTTATGACAGAACTATTCCATTTGTTTGTATTGCCTGTTCTAATGAGTTAGGTTAATCACTGTATATCTGGTAGCATCAGCACTACAATGAAGTGCTGAAGCCCAAGCATGAGGCTAAAACGATCCAACAAACCCCACTGAGACTGTAGCATTGCTTTTGTAATGCTTAGACCTCACTGTCAAAGCCATCCAGCCCACAGAGTGCCTGAGATTAGGCAACCGGTTCTTGAGGATAAGACTGGAGAACACTCAGGTCCACTTCACCAGGCAAAGATAAGCCAGCCATCAAAAAGGCTCCTCTGTCAGTAAGTAGGGCAAGAAATAAGCCTTCCTACCAAAAAGCAAGAAGGCAGTTCCAAGTGCAATAGATGTATTTCTTCATTGTTCTTTCAGATAAAGAAATGTGTCACTCTTTTGCACTCAGCAAAATAAAATGAGAAACAGTTACTATGAGAAAGACAGGGGAAAAGAAGTCACAAGGAAAGCAACAAAGATACTGCACAACATTTGAGCTTATTGTGTATTTGTGGTTAAAAGATGTGTGCTAGCTGTAAGAGTCCCATCACAGCAAGGTGGCTCCAAAAGACCTGATTCCCCAGGAAGATTCCAATGCTTAGTACCCAGAAGCAGTGATTGCCAAAGTGCTAATATGGAGAGGCCACACCAGAAACACTTGTCCTCGTTCATATCCCTGTTTTTGTAAAGGTATTTCATGGAAGGGGAGGGGGCAGTTATTTAGCTCAGTGTTTTACTACATGATAAGACTTTCTGTAGAATTCAAAAAGATAAGTGTTCCTGCTGAAGCAGTAGTAAAGGTGAATTCTCTTTTTTATTTATAGAGCCAGCTGAGGGTTATCCTGGATTGATTCACATTTAGGTTTGGTGAAGCATAAGGAAAAGGCTGATTTGTAACTAAAGTTGACTCAACACAGCAGTCTGTCCTCCAAGGCCTATTCCCACATCCACTTTGATTTCCTTTCAAAAAATTTCTTCAGTGACTAATACACTATCCTCCCTTCCTCCCCCCAGAAAAAGGGAAATATACCCAGCAACGAATCAGTTTACATACCAGCTCTTTCAGGGATGCAAGCTGCCTCTTCTTCTTCGCAGTGTTCACATGCTCGTGTTCAGGGAGTCTGTAGTCAGTGGCAGTCTTCAGCTTGTAACATCCCATATTCTCCTGTGCTTCTTTGATCTCCTCAGCATCTTTGGGATCCTCATAGTCATCATCAGGTTTGCTCTTGTATCTGGTAGGTACAAAATAAAGCCGAACTTTAAGACAGAGAGCATACAGGTGAGCAAACCGGGTGATTCCATATATTCTGATTTGTGCAGCAAGGTTTGGAAGGTGAACGAGGGATCAAAACCAATACACCTTTTTCAGAAAAGAATAGCTACTTTCGGAAAACTATCCTTGCACATGTGAATGAAAACCTCAGATTACTTTTTATTCTTCTAAGAACTCTTAAAATATAGCTCTGCCACGGGACAGTTTAAAACTTCACTCTTGGACTGAGTTCTGGGTTAAGTGAGTACATGTTGCCTTCAGTTTCAGCAGTGTGTAAACAACCTAGCAGCCTGTAGGACAGAATATCTGATCCTACTCTATTTTGTTAAACACTCAATAACCTTAAAAGCCTTGTATTCTGGCTCACATTGGTCCCATTCCCTGTCATTCTAATGAAGAACTTCTGCACTTTCATGAGCATAGAATCACAGAATGGTTTGAATCGGAAGGAATCTTAAAGATCATCTAGTTCCAATCCCTCTGCCATGGGCAGGGGCCTGCTTGACCAGGCTACTTAAAACTCCATCCAACCTTGCCTTGAAAAAAAGTCATTCTAAGATATTACTTAGGTTAGATATTAAGAAAAGGTTTTTCACGCAGAGGGTGGCTGGACACTGGAACAGGCTCGAGGAAATGGTCACAGCACCAAGTCTGTCAGAGTTCAGAAAGCATTTGGACAATGCTCTCAGGCACATGGTGTGATTCTTGGGACTGTCCTGTGCAGGGCCAGGAGCTGGACGTCAGTGACCCTTGTGGATCCATTTCAACTCAGGATATTCTGTGATTCTGTGAGGGATGTCCTGCCTGCCCTTTCTTGCCTCTCAAGATAAAGACCATCATTAAGCATGAAGGCCTATCACAAACACTCACTTAATGGCTGTGATGTTCACACCGCTGACCTAACCCAGCTGTTACAGTATCTGCTCCATGTGGTGCTGGCAGGACTAACTGAGAGCTGACTGTAGTGGCATAGGTGTCTCCCAGTCTTGATTAATTTTTATCATCTATCTGAAATGCAACTTCCTAGCTGAATTCAAATTTGTTAATATCTTAAAACAACCATAGAAACTAACTGAAATATTTTAATGCTCTCTTGAAACTCAGAGATAGATGAATTTTAATGTATCTTAATTAAAACCCTTAGGAATATAAAAAACTAAGCAGAGAGATTATAGTGCCATATGACAGCTAAATAGCATTACTTGACTTGAGGCAAGAGTGGAACTAAAAGGGCATGGAGTCCAGTTCAAGACTCACAATTCATCCCACTGTGCCTTCCTCTTCATGATCTTGGCTTTCATTTTGTCAGATTTCTCAACAATTCTTCTGATTTTCTCACGTCTCATTTCTATATAACGCGCTGTTGGCTTTTGGACCTCTGGCATCTTCAGCTTTTCAGCCTTGTCCTCAGAAATTAGAGTCTCTGGACCAAAAAATAATCATGTGAAGACACAAATATGATGCACCACAGTGCAGTCCCAACTACTGGAAACTCCCTGGGACAGCTCCTGTAGAGCTGATGTCAATCAGTATAGTTACAGTGTAGTGGATGTTCTGAAAGTATTCAGGTTCTTTGACTTGACTTTTAGCCACATTCTACCCATGGAGTTGACAGACTATTTCTGACAATGACCTAAACATGGGAAGCTATGTATGAGTATTACTATGCATGTAGGTATTGAACAAACATACCACACTGTATTTCTTTACCTGCATTTACACATATTATTTCTTTGGTTTAGACTCAGGCAAAAAAACTGAGATGAAAGACAGAAACCACATTACTGGAAAATTTAAATAGTAATCATTACCACTATGTGTTTGCCTTGTCTCTGTGGTGATCTCAGTTGCTTTTGCCTCTTCTGCCTGTTTAAGTAGTCTCCACTTGTCTTTAAGTATTTTCCACTTGCTGCCTACTTGTTTCTTATCTTGGCTGTATTTCTCAGTCTCTGTTAAAAGCCTGTAGGTGGAAACCTGATGATTGCTTTGAATAGCATGAACAACAACAATAAATTCCAGTGAGTCCCGAAATCTGAAAAGCCAAATTAGAAAAAAATGTCAGTAAAAATTTAGTCAGTAGGCACAACATACCATTTTGCCTTGACCAAAAGGACATGAATAGTGTAGTTCACTTACTGCATATGCAATCATTACATGTAAATTCACAAGTCAGTAAGTAATAGCATAGCATATGCTATCACAGCATAACATCTGACACTATCTATTGATATTTATCCAATCTAGGAATGGAGATGCTCAAGAATAAACATACTAAGACCTTTCCCAATATTGAAACTTACATCAGGTTCTTCATTAGAATAACTTTCATCTTCCATTGAGGAATGACTAAAAACATGTTCATTTAAGCCTTTTTCCCAGTCACACACTCTGTGTGCCCAAGTGTATTATTTATATTGTGTATTTATTTTTAGCAATTCATCTTCTGCTATATACTTGGATCTACAAAAACCATGCCAAAATGCACCTCATGCTTAAACTTGTGTTCTCGAGAAAGTTTGTTTCATAACTTTAAATTGTATAGAGAACACCGTGTTAGCAATGACACTAAAATACCTGATAGATATGCAACATGTCTGAAAAACAGGCTTTCATTTCACAGGTTGTTCTTCAATATTTCAATAAAAGTTCTTGGTTCTTACTGAACTTACAGGCAAAACTCCAGGCAAACAGTCTCAACCAGTTTTCTTGATATACCAGTGAATCAGAATGAAGCTATTTCCTTCATTTGACTGCCCAAATTTTTGCCAAAGATTCAAAGTAAGTAATTACACATAAATATCCATATGTACTCTCATGTATATCCCATGTAAACTAAGAATAGAATCTAACAGGGCAGATAAAATATTGATTATATGAGGGAGAAAAAAAAACACGTTCTTTTTCCTTGTTGGAGATACAATTTCATAAACAATAAGCCCCATGCAAGGTCAGAGGAAGAAGTAGAAGAAAAGTGGTACTTACTGTTTTTGTAGTTTCTGCAGTCCAACCAACTGTTTCTCATGCTCCCAAGCCAGCTCCTTTTGCACCAACTGGATTCTCTGTGCTTTCTGCCTATCCAGCTCCACAAAGATCCTATGATCCATCTCATAGTCCTGCAGAAAGATGGAAAACCCAGCATCACATTATCTTGGCTACTAGGTCTCGATAATAAATAATTTTGCCCAGATGCCATAGTTCCGTGCACATCAACACAATCCTTTATTTCAGAAGCTATTTGGACCTCCACAGAGAACCATATCTTTCTCCTGTGCTTCTTAATTGGCACAAATCATCACCTCTGATTCAGAAGTTCCAGCAATTTATATATTCATAAAACTACCTTAATCCAAAGGGTTGGACATGTTTGACCCCAACATGATGGGCAGCAACATTTTCGAAGAAGGGGCCTCTAAAGGTAAATGACACTCATAAAACCCAGACGTACCTCTTTGCACAACTGCATGTGCTTGGGCAACTCTTGATTCTTTTGAAGGAGAAAAACAAAGTCATGTCTCAGTGCTGTTATCTCCTCTCTTTTCTTACTTTTCTTTTCTTCAGCTTCTTTCTTTATCCGTTCAGACTCCTTTTTCTGTTTGACTTCCTCAATACTGAAAATGAATGAAAAAGGAAATAGTGTTATGTCAACGAAATAGAGGAAAGATTACAGTTTATGTGACATTTTAGATTTCCTTGACAGCCTTAAATTCCCAGTGAACTCAATTACTCTTAAGGTAACTTAGGGAGGAATCATCTTCCTGTATATTTGTACATCCATAACATCTAGGTGCTTTGACCCTGTGTTGTCACTGTAGTCTGAAGTTCAGTAAGTCTCACAGTACCATATTTGAATTGCTGCCACAGAAAAGTATGGAGGGAAAGGATGAAAAAACTTTGTGTATAACAAAGAAATGCCCCAAATTCAGGTCAACTTCTCTCTCCCTTCTTAATAGGATAAAAGAAATACACGGTGTGAGGGAAGAGCTACCAACACTTGAAAAGCTCTTTCATCATTATCTAAGCATCTCTTACTTGTAGGTGTTAGGATCCACAATGTCTTCAACAGCCTTCTCCTTCTCAAGACCACTCTGGAATAATAAGGTCTTGTCTTTAAACAAGCAATAATAGTTCCAACAGACCATAAGGCTTTTATAAACACTAAAACAGAGCTCCTATTGCCTCTCACAAAAACAAAAGAAATCTTCATGTTCAATATTACTATATGGGCCTTGAATATCAGGTTTTAATGTTTCAAGCAGAAAAAGCAATGAAGCTGGCTTATGTGTCAAAGAACTAATGAAACATAATTCTTAGGGACAGAGAACACAAATCCTATATCCTCCCCATTAACATTAACTATTACATCATTGCTTGTCCTAACTTCACTCTGTCTCAATAACATCTTTGGTTCTCCTAGACCCAGTTCTCCTGTCTCCCCTCACTGTCACGTTGACAACAGTCAACATATCCTGGGCTAATTCCAAGTTACATGTGTAATTAATCTGGTTTGCTTCTGCTGACTGCTTAACGGGTTCACAATTATTAGCTGTGAAGAATGACAGATGGATGGACACTGCAGTCACATAAGCCTCATTTCCCTAGGCAATCATGCTCTAAAAAGAGGGGGCCTATCACCCGACAATTTAGTTGTACTAAATTGATCTGTAATTTAACTCAATTAGTTTCAGATGATTTGTATTTGATTCCCTAAGAATCTCATTAAGTTTAATGAAGATAGAATTTTTAAAATCTTCCACATGACTTAAAATTAGAATAGATACTTACTGAAGATATAATTTGAAAAGGGAAAAACTCTATTAGGATGGTCATTAAGCACTGTTGCTAGCCCGAACAATAGAAATTTACCATAAGGATCTTTATATAGAGCTACTTACATATTCAAAATTATAAAACTGTATATATGCTTTATAATTGTGTATTAATCACTTCTTGTAGTATTGGAGCTAGCAAGGCTCTGCTATCAAAGGTTCCAATCATTCACTTACAGAAAATAACTTTGAGTCTATTCTCAGTGCTATATTTTCTTGTGATAATGGCAAAGAATTCCAACTAGTCAAGAACAATTTGGCAGAATGACTGCACAATGTCCTCTGCCTCTGTTGTCAAGCATCCTTCAAAATGTAGTTACCAACCATTATTAAAAGTACTTAGAAGTTGTATTTGTTTCATGTTGACACTTTGAACATTTTTAAACTGTACTGAATGTATATCTACTGGAATATTAATTGTGTAGGATAGCACTTCTTTACTCAACAGGTCTCACGGCTTCTTCCAAGTCATATTTATTTAATTCAGACACTCTAGAGATTTTTTTAAAATTCAATAAAGCCTGTACATTTTCAGTGGGGGAGCTGACACCTCTTTTCTTGTGTATTATCAGTAGAACTGTTATTGAGTTCCAGTGTCATCTGTTCAGATGTGCTAGAGATGATTAGCTCTACAGTGATTACAGGACACCTGTAAATTCATTACTGCTAATGCTGTTTAAGAGTGAAAAAGCAACAGGATCAGCATCATGCTGTGCTAATTTGCAAGTGTAAAAATCCAACTCATGAATTTTAGATGAATGGTACTAAATGCATGGAGAAACTACACATTTGGTATTCTCCAGCATTATTTCTAGAATCCCCATCCAGAGCAGAATCATACTTTACTGGAATTAAACCCAAGAAAATGATGAAGTATGACAAATCCTTGTGGTTCTTGCATTCTAGCAATATGCATGATTACCCCTTTGAGTGGGAAAACACTGGTAGAGTATTATATATGAACTACACATACCGTGTTTATTTGGAGAAAACCACAAAACATGTTGAAGGAACAATGCAGTCATAGTGACTGTTTATTAAGGAATGTTTTGCAAGAGCTATTCTTCTAAATTGTTTGGGAAACCTCAGCTTTTGGTTTGAAAGACCTATGATGCCAAATAATTGAACTTTGTTTTGCCTATCTGCAGCAGCTTCATACCAAAGTGGCCTAATTCAGTGAAAGGGGGTAGCAACTTACCCTTGGAGAAGGGATTTTGGCTTTTCGCTCTTCTGGAATGTCCTCTGGAGACCAGATGTTGAATGTAAAAATGTTTCCATCTCCACCACAGGTAATCAGAATGGTATCATCAAAGCTAGAACAGATACCCTGGATCTGGCCATAATCATTGTCATGTACATTGAGGCACCAGTATTCCTTCAGGGTATTCACTAAGAGCCCTTTTTCTGGGAGAGGATAAACACGCAGTGAGCCATCCTGCATCCCAAAAAACATCAGTGGTCTGCTGGAACTGTCAAACAAGCAACAAGAAACAGTAATAGCAGGCAACTTGTAACAAGCAAGCTCAAAACATGATACTTGAAAAGGACTAACCTAGCTTAATAAAAGTCACTTTCCCAGTTTTGGAAGCTGAGAGCAAAGAATTTGGACTATTTAAAGTATGTATGATTCTACTATAAAATTTTTTTCAGCTAACTGGCTGCTCAGGAATGTTCCAACACTTACTAGGTATCATGGAACTAGTCTCAGTCCTGAGTTGGGTGGCATAGCAAACAGTAAGTTAAAAGCTAGAAAAGTAGTTTTTCCTCCCTGCTCCCCATTTACTACAGATGGTGGTGAATGCAGCCAGCAGTAGATTAAAGCCTGAACTAAACTGCCTCCTTTGATGCAAAACATGCCTAGTCTTACAGGGAACCTAATACTGGGAGTCTGAAAAGAATCCACTCTTTTCGTTCATACAGTTCAAAGAATGTCCTGAGAAGCCTATATTCTTCACACAAGAGGGATGGACTGATCCCTCCATGTTCTCGAGGGCTCTTTGCTAACTATGAGAAAGAACTGCTGTTCTGGGGATCACTGTATGCAGGCACTTCTAATGGTTCTCCTGGTGTTCCACAATCTAGTGTGTTTGAGTCTTAATCAGTACTTAATTATGAATCAGACCTTTTCATCTTTGAAGGACTTTTTAAATTATTCTGTTAGACACGGAATATGTCTACTAGGAGTTTTAAGTGAAACTCAATGCCAGGGAAACCAGAGTTACTGCATACTAGAGTTGAGCCACCATTAAAAAGGGATTAAGGAGCATACACTCTGTGCTTCCAAGTTTAATTTCATCAAACTTTATCACAGAGCTATCTGTTGCATTACAGTGTTTTACCAGAAGGAGATTCGGTGAATGGGGTTGTTGTCAGTGTCCTCAATAGGAATCACTTCAAAGGGTTCATCTTTCCTGTTTTCAGGGTCGTCTTCATGATCATGTGAGAATTCACAATGATAGAGAAACCCTGAGTCATACCCGCCCTGAAGAAGACAAGGACCATAAAGAAAAGGTGACAAAAGAAAACTGAAGCAGCTAAATTTCAACTCAGGATCTTCCTTTCATAAGGCTCTATGATAGGTCAGAAAATGTTACTTCCAAACACCTAAGATCCTATTAATCTGTCAAGACCACTGGCATTACAAGCATTCTACCAATATGTTAAGATTCTACCTTCTGCTTGTGAGGAAACAGCTTAGTTTTTGTGCTCATTCAGATATCACCAATAGGGATACCTCTTGGAAATTCACCAAACAACCTGAATTTGAGTTGGTTTACTTCACAAAGACCACTGAAACTATTAAGTAGGAAGGGAATTCAATGTCCTAGAGATGGCAGATTTCAAAAAACCATTTTTTTCCTAAGGCACTCATATGTGAAGGGGAGGTTATCACATCATGCAATCACATCAACATGAAGTAAAAACTGATTTACCAAGGAAAGCCAAAATTTTCCCGGTGCTGAATAAAAGCCACAGAGGATGGGACTGGGCTCCTCTGGTATGTAGAGAGGAGGCAATGGCTCTTCTTCAGGTTCCTCTTCAGGTGCTTCGTCTATCTCAAGTCCCATCTCCTTTTGCTCCTTTATCCATTGAAGCCTTGCCCTCTCCTTCTCCTTCTTTTTTTTCTCTCTCAGTGCAATCTCCTCTTCCAGCTGTTAGAACAAGCAGAGAAACACAGACACATGAAACCAAGGCACCCCACACATCACACGACTGAAGGAGTCTCATAAATGAAATTCAAGGTAGTTCTGGCACTATACATACAGAATATGCAGAGAAATCTCTTTCTGTCAACTAAGCAGAGATCAGCCAGACTTTGTGGGACTTTCTAGTGGAATGCCCCATTTTCCTTCTCTAAATTATTTTAACTCATGGTCCTTTGAAACAGAAATAATTCTGTATAACAAGCAGTCTTCAACATTTCCTCAGAGATATTATTCCAAATATTCACTACTATGCATACTCCTTCTGCAGAACTCCTATGTCCTGTCCTCTGCCTGCCCAGGAGAAAGAAAAGCACTGGAAAGCTAAATTCAAATTCCCAAACTCTAGTGCATCATTGATGTAGAGAAAAAGAGAGAGCCTGTAATGGACTTTACTTCTTCTGAACAATAAAAGGAAGATGTGCAGTTATCAAACCTTTTAAACTCCTTTTTCATTCAAGCCTACTGTAGCATAGACAAGTATCATTCACTAAAGCAGGATCTTCCTAAGAAGATATTAGACAGCAAATCATAATGAAAGGTCTGGAAGGGATCTGAAAAGAACATTATTTTTCCCAAAAGCTGAATCAGTAAAACCTTAAATATTATCAGCTGATGTTTGTCTGATTTACCTCTTTTTAATCTCCTGCTCTGGGGACTCTACAGACTATGAAAACTATTTCAGTGTTTCACTACCCTTACTGTGAGAAATCTTTCCTTGCATCTTATCTAAAACATCCTTGTTGTAACTTATTAATTATTGATATATTTCTAGAGGAAGAATAAAGCAATTATTATTCTTTCTCCCTGTAGAAACCTTTTCAAATTTTAAAGATTTATAGTGTCTCACAACAATATTCTAATTTCAACTCAGGATCTTCCTTTCATAAGGCTCTATGAACAAATGAAAAAACCCCAACAAAACTTCACACACATTCTTTTAATCTTTGCTTTCATATATATGCTTTGTGATCATTCTTGTGGATCTTCCTGTGAAAAAAACCTGAATACTGACTTTCTCCAAGTTATAACATGAAATGAAGCTTTGCCTGACATTCAATAATACATCACTCAGAAGACAGGAGCAGTTAACAGACAAGGCAGAGAAATCACATGTTAGCAACAGAAGCAGAGAGGCTGTTGGATTGTGGTGCACTGCTGATAGGACTGAGAGCCTTCTCACTGGAGTTCTCCTCCTGAGCCTCACATCAGCTTGCTTTTTAGTTTCGCTAAATTAACTACAGCTGAGAGCTGGCACAACCCTTTTTATTTGGCCCCATATATTCTTTTAAAACGCTAGTTGTCATTCACAAATAAAACACACACCTTTAAAGGTATTATGACATTTTAAAAAATCAGAGATGTTTCATGTTTGCCTCAAGACAACTATATGGGTGTTTTATGACTGTTCAAAGGAATTTCCTATAGGACTAACATCAACCACAAGAAACATACTTTTGGGGAAAAATCACCAACACTAAAATATTTTGAGAACTAATGCACTATACTGCCTTTCCCTTTCACTATTGCTATCTTCTAATTATAATCAAAATTCACATCACGCTTTCAGCGTGATGTATGTTCTGTTTGAATAAACAAACAACAACTTGTAATTTCAAATGCTGGAGCACAGCCACAAATGGACTCTACATGGCCCTCCCTTTCAAGAAGCTTTGCAAAAATCCTATGATGCAATACAGGGAACTGGAATTTTTGGGTAGTTTTTTCCTCTGGCACACCAAAGAACATGAAAGTCTGCCACAGGAGAGTTTTTTACCTTGATTCGGGATTTAATACTATAAAAATGGAAGTATTGTGTCGGCAGGTTTTTTATGTGATAGGTGGACGCTGTATCCTGTTCGCCTGGGAGAGGGGCAGGAACCTGGACAGCAAAGCCATTCTCACAAAGGATAAGCAGCGTGCTCTTCTCCTGTATAAAAACACAAACAATACAAATATAGGGCAGATGTATAAATGAAATCAATACAACTGGGAAAAGAAGTTAGTCAATGGATGCATAGGCACAAAGCCAAACTCCAGCTCCTCTTAGCTGTGCTCTTATTTAAATGGACACTTTTAAAAGACATCAGAAATCAGTGAACCTCTTTTATGCTATATGTGCTAGGCAAAACTAAGGAATTGAAGAAGTCCTTGCCATGTACAGACCAGCTATAATTCTGACATTTCTTAGCTTGGAAGCAACATGATGATATTTTAGGAGTTTGCTTAAATGAAAAGACAGACCTGACCCAAGAATTAGGAGCTGAGGTTTTGGGTTGATAATTGTACAAAATGTCATGTTTCTATACTAATAAATCCTTTATATCTTCAAGACTTGGCTCAGAGTCTTGCCAAATGCTATCTAGCTTTGAGTTTGTTTGTTCTTTGCTGGTACTGGCCAAGTCCTTTAAAATGTAAAGTTAGGAAGAACAGGTGAGGGTAACAACTATTTAATGTTTTGAGATTTTAAAAGACAAGTCTGTATTTAGTTTCAATGTGGAGAACAGAGAGGGAGGTTTATTTTATCTGACCTATTACTAAAAATGTTCAAAAAGGGCATATTAGGGTTGCTACGGAAACCTTAACTAGGACTGATAGGGTTCTTGTTTCTGTAAGATCTCAGTTTAAAAATGCATTCGTTAAATATAATTTATTTAAACACTAAGGTGCTTTTTTAAAATGTGAAAAAGTACTGTAACACTCAGAGGCTAGCAGTATGTTAGCAAGTATTCAAATCTAGCAATGGAAACCTGAAACTAGTAGACAAAACTACTCAGGCAGAATCTAACACATCCAAGATACAATGGGTGCCTTTTTAGGAAGTAGGAGTACTTTGTCTTCAAGGAAAGGACTCAAAATGCAACTGTCATATCAAGATTTGTCATTTCAGCAGTAAGATAGAATTCATACCAGCAAGAGCTCTTTTGCCAGCACAGTCTTTAGAAGTTCCAATGAACAAGCAATAATATCAGTACCTTGCCTCTGAGCACCTGTATAACGTACCTTATCAGCATCTAAATATACTGGACAGTCTCTCCTTTAAATAAGGATACTGGGCCAACCAAAAGTTCAGATGTTACAGTAGCCCTATAACACTTTTTTAACATTAGCAAGAATCTATTTGGATGTGTCCTGATACACTTCAAACACAGCATGTGAATTCCAAGAAGCACCCAAAATCTTTTTTTTTAGTGTGGTCCAAAAGCTTTGCAAAAGCCTGTTTTAACATGGGCAGGAGTCACAGGCAATAACACTCAAATAACTTTTTTATCAAAGACTAAGACCTTCTAAAAGCAAAGGAACCAGGTTGCTTTTCCAAGGCAGGAGCTCAAAAAGCATAGCAAAATCTTGTGGTTTGCATTATCCAATGTCCAAAATATGTCCAAATTGACTGAACCAGTGATACAGCTACACAGAATAGATCGGTCACACTGAAGCAGCATGAAGGACAAAGTAGCAAAAGATCTTTTGCATTTTCTATAGAGAACACAGCTAGAGTAATGGATCTTCATCTTATTTTCACTGCAAGTTCTTTTCAAAATTATATTTTAATGCTGTAGGAAAGGAAAGAAAATAAACATGCATTACTCACATGAGATGATGGAGACCACTGTAATGCCTGCACAGGCCCAGGGACATAAATAAATCCAATTGGTTTGTATTCATCTTTAGTAGCAAAAAAGAAAACTGTTTTGTCTTTACTCTGAGAGGGAAAAAAAAAAACAAAACAAAAAACCACAAAGATGACAACTGCTGCAAAGTTAACCAAAAATTCAAAGTACTGTTAGCACTTTATGATGTAAATACATACTTTTCTTTTTTTTGTTACAAGTGACTTGGTACTTAGAATTGGATTTCCATGATGATTACTGGAAGGAAGTAGAACTCTTGCCCACATTGCTCCAAGGCCATGAATGCACCCATAGCCCTTAATTGCTCTCATGTGCCTCCTCTGGCATCCCCAGCCATGTGCTTTCTGACCACTGCACCAGGAGCAACTTTAAAGCTCGGGCTCAGGCCTGATTTTTCAAATAAGACAACACAAGCTGATTTCTCCAGATAACAAGAAAATCCAGAATTGGTGCAAAACAGGATTCATGGCAGCTTAAATCCTACGTCAAGTGAAATGCATGGCAATTCAGCTCGTGGGACTGCAAATGCACTGATCATGGCTAAGGATGAGCTTTTAAAAAGAGAGACCACATTAACTGGAAATCATCTCAAAGACTACCAGGTACACTGACAAACCTATTGGTTGACCGTGTGGTAAGGCCAAGCAGTGCTGGGTCGCAGTTGGAGTGCTGCCAGGCTGGTGCATGAATGGACTTGCTTTTACTAATTCCAAGATCCTACTAAACTAATTCCGAAATGAACCAAATCCATCTTCAAAGGGGATTACAGAACTCACTCTAAACAGTCCAGTAATTCACAAAATTAATTATGTGAATTGAAAAGTTGCTTTCCTCAGAAAAACAGATGTGAGTGCAAACAGATCCTTCTCCCAGCAGTGCAGAGAACTGCAACACACAATCAACAGCAGCAACAGAAGTAGAACTGTATTGTCAGTGAATAAACTTTACCTTACCCCTGTAAATAATCTCTACACGTGTGGCTTAATAAAAACAACCAAAAGAAATGATACATACCCCTGTGGCAAACACATCTCCATTTTGTTCATATGCCAAGGCTGTAACTGCAGCAGAGTGAGGTTTGAAGACCTGTTTCAGATTTATCTCTGCATTCCCTGTACCAGCCTGTCCTGCACGACCCGGCAGTTGTTTGGGATCATAAACTTCAATTATTCGGACAACGCCATCTTCAAATCCCACAGCAATTAGACCTCCTTGAGGATTTACCTTTAGGTGAAACGAAGGAAAAAAATCACAGTGTATATCCAAGAGCTTAGAAGAATCCATATGGCACATGTTCTGGTGTTTACCTGTAACTCATCTTACATGGAAGTGTTGCTGAAGCACAGAGAACATTTCATTCATGGGAAATGTTATTTATTTTCTCTAACGTGTTATAAAGGAAGGATTGGGGGTTATTTTTCGTGTTTGATTGTGTTTTGGGTTTTTTTAACCGGTAATGTGTTTGGGACTGGAAATACTAATTAGGATGTGGTTGTAACATCTGAGGAAGGGGTAATTCATCCTGACAAAAAGATATATCAGTAGCTTCTTATGGAGAAGAGTTGGAACTTAAAAAAGGAATTATATTACTCTGAATATAATTTTGAGTATCAAATGTAGGGATGATTTTTGAGGTCTGGCTGACTCCATGTAAAGTACAAGTGTCAACAGGGACAGCTACTTGAGACGGAAAGCAGGAGGAGTCTTTACCATAAGTCCTGTAGCTAAGCCAATTACTAACAATTAAACCATGCTTGAATTGAGAATGAGAGAGAAAGGTTAGCAGGAACAGGCCTGTGTTTTAGCTGGATATAGCTGGACTTGCAGATTTAGCTGATATTAGCCATACATGATAGTGTCTTGAAGTCATTTACAAGCTGAGCCTGTGCCAGTTCCAGACATGGCACAGATCAACACTAATGCACAGTAGAAATAAGACCAGAAGGAGAATTGCTGTGTGGAGAGGTAAAAGTAAATGGATAAGCTTTATAAGCTTTGTGAGCAATTACCAAAAGTATCATCTTATGTATGAAAGAGGTTATTGTTCAGAAGGAAGCTGGAGGTAACTGTCTTCCCATTATCTGGGGAATCAGTCCATGATGTCTTATCTTAAAAAGCCCCTGTGCAGTAAGCAGAGGAGTCACTCCCAGACCTCAAACTTATGGCTCTGCATTCGACCCCCTTCATTAATTCTGCACTCCAGACGTGGCCTGCCCAGTGCTGAGTAAAGGGGAAGGATCACCTCCCTCAACCAGATGGTAATGCCCCCTCTAAAGCAACCCAAGATGCTGTTGGGCTTCTCTGGGCTCACTGCTGGCTCATGATCAGCTTGGTGTTCCCCAGGATCCCAGGATCCTTCTCTGCAGAACTGTGTTCCAGCTGGTGGGCCCCCAGGTGATAGGGGTGCCAGTGGTTATTCCTACTCAGATGCAGGACTTTGTATTTTCTCTTGTTGAATTTCCTGAGATTCTCCTCCATCCATTTCTCCAGCCTGCCCAGATCCCGCTGAATGGCACCACAAATCTCTGGAGTATCAGCCACTCCTCTCAGTCTTGTATCATCTGCAAACTTGCTGAGGGTGCATTCTGTTCCAGTGTCCAGATAATTAACGAAGAATATTGGCACCCATAATGGCCCCTAGGAATACTGCTAAAGACTTGCCTCTGGCTGCACTTTGTGCTACTGATCAGCACCCATTTAGGCAGTTTTAAATCCATGTCACTGTTCATTTATCTAACATGTATGTTGCTAGCTTGCCTGTGAGGATACTATGATATACAAATGCTCCGAAGTATGTTGGATTAAATTTTCTTAGATTAATAGCACAGATTTTCAAATATATTCAAGCATCTTAAGCTGGGTGTAAGTATCTAAAGGGATTTTAGATGCAGGTAGGTAGACCAAGTACCCTTTGTTCAGACTGTGTTTAGTAACAACTTGCATAAAAGTGAACTCAGTCAGTTTTGTGATGCTGTTCAATTTATTGTGGCAGACATCTCACCTCTAGAATGCAGAGGCCATCACCTAACAGTATCCCTGAAAGGCCACATGGCCAGAACTGTATTTATAAAAGCACTCTCACAGTGTAACCTTCACCTCGAAAATTCAAGTAAGTACTTTCCTCCTAAATTTGCTTATAATTAATTCACTAGGCCTGCTATGTTTCCTTGAGAACATAAGTAGGCACTATTTTAATTAAAATTAGCAAATATGTCTAAAAGTGATAGACTCCACACTCCACAAATGATCAGTTCTGGCAACAGTTTTTTATGATTCATCCCCAAGTGTTTGTGGATTGTCTGGGCTGTCATTTCAAAATGTGTTGACTAACTCATGTTAATTGACAATTACTCTGCGTGGGTTAAATAGAAGCTGTTAATCTATAAACTAAGACTACTTTCCAGGCTGCACACTTGAGATCTGATTTTAAAATCTCAGAAAGACACAAAGTAGGATATCTGATAATCCATAGCAAAGTCGAACGGTACACATATTATATACATACATACTACCCCACAAAATTATAGATACATAGTACTACAGTAAATTCTACCATGGCCCAACAGTGACCTCTTTAATGTCTTGTTTGGTGAGCAACTTTCTTGATGCTGGCAGGCTCATAAGCCCCTCTATGAATTTCTGTTAACATGCTAGCAAAACTCACAACATATGGTGCCCACATCAGTGCTGTTCCTCCTTGTTTAAACTTAATTTCACTCAGTTCAACGTTGCTGCTGAAATCAAAGATACGCACTGACCCTGTGTGGAAATAAGATAGTAAGAACTTATTTCTTGCAATATCACTTACATGTTAGGATTTATGGAGAACTGTCTATATATTTGAATTAAAATCTGGATAGAATGTATTTTTCCTCTTTTGAGCAACAAAATGCCTACCTGGGAAGACATGACTGGGGGTTACAGAGTACCACAGCCAACATGGTGCTCCTGAACAAAACATATGCTTTCTTCACTCTTTAACTTGCACAGAACCAAGAGTAGTCAAGGCTGAGGGTTGTAACAAGAAGTTCCATGCTGACCATTCACATGTAATTTTCAAGTAAGCACAGAACTGTGCTGTAAGGAAAATCTGTACTGACAACATGGGGAAAGAAGATATGCTACTACTTGGGATTGCCTAGAGAGGAACACATTTAAAGGGAGGAAAATGTTTAAATGAATGAAAATGGGAGATTGTCCACAGAAGATCCAATTTCACCAGAGGTAAAATTAACAGATTCATAGGCACAGATACTGATTTACATAAAATTCCATTCCAGCTGGCATACATCCAAAGTGTCATTTGTTCAACTGGTAGGAGTTTGTCTTCAGGCTAGAAGAATATGTGCATTGTATAACACAGACAAATTACAAGAGACTACTGACAAAAATTGAGTCAAAAGACCTTGCAGCATTTTCTGAGCAGTGTAAAAGACATTGATGACATTGTTAATGTTCTGGCCAGTTGTTCCTCTTTCAAAGCATTGTAAAGCTAACAGTGAGAGGCCTAAATGGCAATATTTATACAAGTTAAATAAATATGTCTATGGTTACATGTTATCTGTGTTGAGAGTATAATAGCTATTGCATTTACAAGAAAGACATAAATGTTAATATTCACAATGTCTTACAGAGGTCTGTGTAATTCCTTACAGGACAAAAATCCCCACAATTCTCAATCCAGAGCCTCGAATACAAACGCTGTTATTCAAACCAGATGTCTCATCTTTTCAGCCATTTCTTCAGAACAAACAGAATTTACAGTGTTTCCTATTAAAAACTTCTGTTGTTAAAATCTCAGGTTTTTAAGATGAAGCAGTCTTAATGAATTGCTTAAAAACATTAACTATTTATTTGCCTTAACTATTAAAGAACTGATCCCAGGAATAAGAACTGTGTGTAAAGTGACTTTGCAAGAGCAAATTCACAACTTCAGTATAAAACAGAATAGTTCCAAACCAAGTATCATTGCTCTTCAAAACCAATAATGACAGTGGTATGAGAGGAAAGAAACAGTGCACTTACGGTCAAGAGCTGTGGTGGCCATAAGGTAGGTAATGGGAGAGACACCAATGGCCTCGATCCTCCCAGAGTGAAAGGTACACAGGCACTCTGGATCATGGGTCTGCAGGGCAAAACAGAAGAGAAACTCTGCTACCTTCTACAGCTGCACTTAAAAGGCATTACCAGCCATTTTCAGAAAACCTGAAAAATCTAGACAGGAGCATTTTGTGTGAACAAAATCTGGCAAGCATGAGATATCTATATGCAATTCCCTTTATTTTATTTAAACAATCATAAGAAGATCACGAGCAAAAGTAGTGTAGGAACATCTTGTTCATTTAAAAGTCCTTCATTTTCGCTGTGAATATAAAGGACAATGCCTTTAGTTAAGTGATTTCAGGCTTGGAACTACTGTTTTAAACAATGAGCTGTTGCTCTGAAGGCAAAGAAAATGCTCTCAAGTTTGGGCTTATGATGCCTGGGAAATCATTTCATCATCCAAGGAATTCTAGGTTATGCTATATACATTTTTTACACACTGGAACAAAGCAGGGAATTGCTTAGGACAATCTTAGGAATGGATTTGTTTGTACTTCTTTTATTTACCATAAAATTCTTGGAAGATACTTTTCACAACAGAATTTTCTTCCCCTCCTGGGATTGTTCCCATTTATTTTAATATGTTCAGGAGTAAAAATTAAATGCCCTTTTTTTTTTTTTAACCTGTGTCACCTATTTCTCCATTAAAAACATCCTCAGCAGTAACACAAGTTACCAGTAGGCTAAAGTGTCAAGTGTGTTTCATCTTCTCCTTGTTTTTTTCTAGTTCTGTCATTTAGAGGCAACAGTAAGGATTGTTTCAAACACCCATCTAGATAGGATATATCAACAGTCCTTGAACTCATTTCCTGCATCCACGCAACTTCCATTACCAGTTTATGAGAATAAAACTCCTTTAAAGTAACTTGAATATGGCAGCTGAAATTTCAGGAATCAAAAATAAAATTATGCTTCATAATACTGCACAATCGTTACAGTCAATCTCATTTGAAAATTTTTATGAAAAAACATGTTTCAACACTAAAATTTTCAACTGTGCAACTTCATAAAACACAAACTTTATTGCAGATGCAACCAGTTAAAGGATGCAATAGGATATGGTTTCTATTAAAAAGGAACTGAAAAAATCAGAAGAAAGAAAAAACAAGCTTACCATATTTGAAAAAGTCAAATCCAGCTTCCAGATTGCCCCATTTGTATCCTAAAGAAGGAAAAGCGAAACATGTAAGTTTAATGTTTTCAGACACAATTTAGAAATAAAACTGTACACAGTGACTCCTTAAAAATTCCTTAATGATTACCATTGTGAAACAAGAATTACTAAATGTGATGATGTTGGTCCTATGCAACCCATCCATCAGTTCAGGGTAATAGAACTTGAAAAACACCTTTTGGCATTCTCCTGTTCTTGCTCAGTTCTGGCTTGAGAGCCAGTCTCAAATGCTACTATACACTAAAAATACAGCATAGCATAACATAGCTTAGTTCAGTTGGAAAGGACATGCCAGGATCATCTAGTCCAAGTGCCTGACCACTTCAGGGCTGACCAAAAGTTAAACTATATTATGAAGGGTATATTCCTCTTAAATGCCTCTTAAACACTGACAGGCTTGGAACATAAACCACCTCTCTAGGATGCCTGTTTCAGTGTTTGAAATAATAATATTATAGATAGATAGATACATAGATAGATAGATAGATACATAGATAGATAGATGAATAGATTTTCTATACATCCAGAAGAAGATTGAGCTCTACCAAAAAGAAATGCACTGATTTAGAATGGACTTCTGCTGTTACTTAACATCAACTCCCTCATTCTGTGTTTCTCCACAGAGATGTTTGTACTTGAGTGTGTGTTACCTGAGCGTACCAAACGGTGTCTCCGTGGTCATGAACTTTTGACATGAAATTCAGGCTGACATTCTTGCCAACACAAAGTTCATTCATAGGCTCCACTTCCAGTAACCCCGTCTCATCCACAGAATCAGCACCATCTATTATCTCGAAGTTCCACACCTTCATGGAATTTGAAGCATTTCAAATTAAAAAGTTTTTTTTTTATAAGGCCAGGTTGTTTTCATACACAATTAAAATGGAAAGTCAAAATTATAAAAAAGAAAAATTGCTGCTTTGACTGAAACTACAACATTGACAGAAGCTTAAATTCAGCCCTGACAGTAGCAAAGCTGTACATGGCAGCTTCAGGACTATAGAGAAGAAATGATATCTCTGGACTCTCAGCATTGCTGAGGCAGCACAAAAAAGAGGGAAATATCTCTGTTCTGATCTGTGGGATAAGGACAAGACATCAGTTAGCAGTTTACAATCAAGTGAATATTTCTAATGGGATAATACTAATTTATAAAACAAAACAGCAACATCAACAAAAACTCTAGAGTGTTTGAAAGCCTCCACTGTCTATTACAGTCAGTTTCCCACTGATTATCTGGGTCATTTCACATACCAGCAGAAGACACATCATGTCTTCCCTTAAATAGCAGGCACACAAGACTGCAGAACTCTTGGTAACTGACAGGTGAGATCAGAAACTGGTATTATGGATAAGGAAAACATACTGACCTTAATTTACAGAATTATACGCCAACTTCAGAATGCTTTTTCTTCTAATCATTCCCCTATTTCAGTATATACCTCTCTGAGATGCTAATTAATTTCTGTGCAATTTTAACATTAGTAATCTTTCAAATACTCAGAAAATTAATTTCAAATATTCCTTATTATTAGCTTATTATTTACTTATCTTCAAAATTACACATGTATTAAGAGGCCTGAAAATTATAAAGATTAACAAAAACTACACACAAAAAATGTTAGAATGCAGGCAAGAACAAAGCTCTTAGAGAACCACTGAAAATTATTCTGATTTACTAAAGTAAAAGGTGATTTATTTATTACTACTAAACAGGGAACATTGTGTGAACGCCATCCGATTCAAACACAGATATTGTGGAGATGTGCTCTTATTTTGCTTGTTCTAAAATTCATTTTCAGAAACTGGACTTCAAAATTGCCTCCAAAAACCTGGCAAAGGAAATATGTAACATTGACCTGCTGCCCATGTATTTGCACACCTAAAGATAGAGCAGAAGGAAAACTCACCCGAATAAAGCCATCTTTTCCAACAGTGATAAGTTCTCCTTCTTCAAGAACTAACTGGCTGACAGGGCCTTGGTGACAGGGCTTGTGTCCAGTTCGACAGAGCTCTACTTTAATGAGCCCCCCTTCCCAAAGCAGCAAGTTGCCCCACTCAGTTCCTGAGACAACCTTCAATGCAAACAAAGATAAGCACATAAGCACCTGCACTTAATCATGCAGAAATACTTGCAAGAACCTGGTTCACATTTGTGCCTTTCTTCCATGAAAGCACTAAATCAATAGCAATGTACAGGTATTTGCAAGAGGAGATGCAAGGGGTGAGAAGGTTCAACTTCTTAGCAATGTGACATAATTTGCACGCACTGAAATGGTTAAAGATTAGGACTAACAGTCTTTGTATTTTTGTAAACTACTGTTTTCACTACCCAATTAGAAGACTTTTAGCTCTAAGCCAACAGAGATCTTTTGTTTCTGAATTACAACACTAACCATATTTTTCAATTATTACAAAGCAAGCCAGGTTTGGGGAGAATTAATGTCAATATTATATGCCTCTTACAAGGGTCTAATATTATATTATCATTGAAGGTCTAATTCAAATCACTTTGAAGCAGATAGTAACTCCCCAACTTATGTGGTAAACTTTATATCAAAACCTAAGAGGGAACATAAAATCTTTTTGTCTTTTTTTTCTTACTTACCTTCCCATCAGGGAGCTCCACAAAACCTAAAATGTCAGACACTGCTGTTTTTCCAAACCTGCCCAAGGCTCCTTGCAACTTGAGACCAGTTAATGTGAGAGCCATCTTCCAGAACCTGAGTATAGAAAAAAACATCTTTCTCCAATACAAGATTTCTTACACATTCTTCAGTTCCTCTTAGACATAGCAATACTCTTACCAGGACTGTTCACTTATTACTATTTTTGACAGGGGAACTTGGGGGGTTTTTTCCTATTGAAAATGAAATAAAGCTTTCTAACTATATAAAAATTTCTCTGTGAAAAAGCTAGGAAAAGCATTTGGAATGGGCAGACTAAAGATTAAATCACTATCTAAAATTAAGAAGTGTAAAATCAATTGCTACATCTTTCCAACTACAACCCATATACGTAGTTAGGGATACCTATTTTATTCTTGCTGTCTCCAGTGTATGATGCTAACTTTGTAAATCCAAAGGACTTGGATTTACAGGTCTTCAATGAATGTCATACAAGTTCTCTTGTGGACTTGAACTGTCCTAGAAAATCTCACTGGGTCAGAGGTTTTATCCTAGATCTTAATAGTTATTTTTTAAATTACTGCATTACAGAAAAATTAACATCTACGGCAACTAGGGATGGTTCACTGTGTGTGCAGAAAACATTACATTTAAGATAGCTGTTGGAAATTGAAATTTGAGACTACATTTGGGTGAAAGGTCACATTTATCATGTTATAAAAGCTATGTCAGGGTTTATTCATAGTATTTTAGCTCAAAAGAAAGTTTACAAGATAGTTTGTTTTGTCCTATTTCCATAAATAATGCATTCTAAACCAAATTTGTTCTGGGTCTAAGTAAGTAATTTGCCATTTCAGACCCATCTTGCAACCAAACTACAAAGCAAAGCTCAGATTTTGATCTGACTCCTCTGTTAAAATTCAAAAAAACTTTAGATGCATTAAAGGTATAATTTTTCTTACAACACAATCCAAGTCCTATCTCAATTCTCTGCTGTGTTCACATTGAATACTGTATAAATGGAGAACATAAAACTAGAGCTTAAAGTTCTTGTTTATTTTTTATTACAAAAGGATCCATGAACTTACCAGAGAAGGGAAACACATCTTTTGTAAGGCTTCCTTGGCGGCTCTTGGTGGGATCAGAGGGTTTCTGATCCATGACTTTGCAACCAGCTCTAATGGCTGCCCAAATAGCAGCTGAGTTCAAGAAATCAAAGGTAGAAAGCCCAGGAGGCACAGAAGGTATATATGCTATGTTATCAGCTAGGAGACATGTATATATAAATATCTTTTACTATTTCTCCTCAGTGCTTGTTGAAATTACAAGAATGGAGCCAGTGGTACTGATACTTAACATCAAGCATCATCCTTTTAGGATTGTGAAGCTGTTAAAAGACTGGCTGAAGGACTTAAACTTCCCCATTTTTGTACTTGTAATTACTAGGCAAAAGAGCATTCCGCATTGGTCTATGTTTGCCAGTGATACATTCCTGTTAGTCACCTTCTATCTATTATGACTTCAGAGGTGATATGTATTAATCCTAATCAGTGAACCTACCTGATGTGTCCTGACCCAGATGTAGTTAGATGCTCTTCATTCTCAGCAGAAAATGTGACCTTGTAAACATCCTGTGCAAAAGCTTTTGACCTCAACACAATCTCTTCTTGTTTCCAGTCCCAGATAGTCAACATATAGTCAGGGGTGCTCCCAACAGTGGCTAACAAAGTGCCAGCACGGTTGAAATCACCGAAAACATAGGCTTTCTCTGTTCCACCTGAAGAAACAGAAAATCCCAGTACAAACACACACACACAGAAAAGAAATAGAAACAATAAGAAAATCTACTCAGAAGGAGCTCAACTTTCAGTGCAATTACTTTTTTTTTCCAAGAGGTAATAGCTCTCTCTACCAAATAACAATTTCCTCCCACACAATAATGAAAAAGCTTGAAACCAGTGTTTCCTATTTTTGCTGTGAAGGACCAAAAGGTTGTATTTCCTTCTAAACTTACAGTGACCCACTACTCCATCTGCTGGGATCTATAAACACTAGCCCATCTGTGTAAAATGAAAACAGAACTTTTTACACTACCTTTCAGTATTCTGTAGGGCCTCAGTGAAGGATATTTGTAGATGATAAGGTTTGGCTTCTTTCCTTTTTCTCCTACTGCAAAGAACTGCTTAGAAGGGTGTGCCTTGAAAAAGCAAAATTTCTGTTGCATGCTGTAATGACACCTTTGTCTTTATCCTGCTAGTTATTGAGTTACTGTATTTATTTACTCATTAGTCAAAACATATTCCCATAAATACTAGGCTGCATTTTTCTGTGCCTTGATTCTGAACAACTGCCAAGCTATTGCTCAATATCAGAATGAAGACACTATGCACACAAAATGGTATACTGCACATAGATTTGGACCCATGACAAACTGTGAAATAACCTGCTTTATGACACATTCTATTACTATTCCTACCTCGTTCAACCCACTAGCTAATCTTTCCATAGCAGCATTTGTGTCAGCAGCCATCTACTTCTGCAGCCATCAATTTCAGCAGACAGCTGCAGAAAAGCCATCCTCAATGACACTGTTCTGAAGAAGTAAAAACGTACACTTATTCCACAGAATAGGCTGCTTACAATGAAGCAGAACACTCTGAGGCTTGTAGTCTGAAAGCTCGTTCATGTGAAATAAAACTGAGAGATGGCAGAGCTTTGACAGGATAAGGTGCTTCAAATTCAGAGATAGGTCTTGAGAGTCCAAGCTCCTGGTAAGTTTATTAGAGTGAAACCAGATACTTTTTATCTTCATTTTTGTATGAACTTAATTTTCCAAATTTTAATTGCAAGTAAAACACTATAATAGTATCAGCTGTGACCAGGACAGGTGAAGTGTTAAAAAAAAAAAAAAAGAGTTGCTATGAGCCAAAAGATTTAAATAAGAATTTACACTAATTAAAATTAAATTAATTTTATTAATTAGAATTAATCCCAGCTGGTACTTGTCAGTCCTTTCAGGTACCTGAACCTGGGACTGAGGTGTGCAAATACGTATCCTCTGCCAATTATATTGATGGGATGAGTAGCCCACACTGCATGGCCCACACGTTCCTCTGTTCAATACCATACTTTCTTATATATATACATATGCAGCTGTAGAAATCTCCTGTATCTGGCAACCAAGTGAAAATTTTTTGCCTAGAAAGTGACTAGCATTCTATATCAAGAAACAAGAGCCATACTGTGATAAATCCAATTCCACCACCACTGCTGCTCCGGATGTATCTCTGAAATTTAGTTTTCAGCTCCTGCATCACCACCTGGTTGCCTGCTATATACAGCACTTTTTGGTTATCCATCATCAACAGGTTTACAGGTCTGGTGCAGTCATATCCAAAAGAATATCTGGGAACAGTTCAATAAGGAAAAGATCAGACACTGCCTTTCTAGAAAAGTTTACTAAGTGGATAGAAATGCTTAAACCAAAAGGGAAATGGGAATATTGAAACTAGTGACTAAAAAGCCCTACGGCAGAAGATAGTTTTCTTCAGTATACAGTGAAAGTAAAATACATCGAGCCTGTATAAGTGAGAGGAAGGCACATGTGAAGGCCTTCTAAAGTTCATATTCCACCCTTTCATCTCCACCACAGGCCACACCTCTTGCTTCTGCTGGATCCTTTGGAGCTGCAAGGAACTCACATTCTACCTGTGTTCTCTTTTCAAACAAATGTAAGAGAAGTGCATCAGTTTACTAGAAACTGTTCTACAAACAAGAGATCAAACCAAGGAAGTTTTCGAGGTCACTTCTTAAATATTTACAGGCAGATGTAGAGAAGGGAAAATCTAGTCTTCAACAGCAACTGAACTGTGCCTGCAGAGAGAACTACCAGCACATATGAAAGTCACATATAATACCCTACTTGACCATACCTAGCAAAGGATTTATTGTAGCTCTTAATTGATGGGTGTCACTTCCTTCATTCTACCAGTTTAGATCTTCTGAGTACCAGACTACAAATCTACCTGGTTTTGTCCCCACTTCTCCCTTAGTAGTTCTGTGAGGAACTATGAGCTACACAACAGCTCTCCTGCCCCGCCTCAGCTTCTTGTGTGGCTACAGAGAAAGGGAGAGCTTTGCAGGGGATATTCTTATGCTAGTCTTCTGCCTGATCACATTATATTATCCATGACCTAGTTCTACAGGAGTACTAATGATAGTAAGCACTATGCCCAGTAAGAAATATTTATAAGATCAAGAAAACATTTAAGATTAAATTCACCCAGAACCATAACTGGCCAGGATTCTTACCTGTGTCTCAAACAAAGGTATCCCACTAATGCCACAAATCTGTCCAATACAATTTTAAGAACACATATTAAATATCATTAGCTTTGAATTTGTACAAGCTCAACAGAAAGGATACTTAAGAGTAAGAAGGTTAATGGGTATCTCAGAGTCTTCAGTGACAAATGGTCGTGAATATATATCTTCATAATTATAGAAGAAGGTTTCTGACATTTTCCTTTTTACCTCCTCAGGCTTTTTTTCTCCTTTTGAGGGTACTTCACTCTTCTCTAGCTCTTCCAAATCGCCTTCATCATCATCATCTTAGAAGTAGGAACATAATGGAAATTTATAGTCACCATAAATTTTAGGTTCATTGCTGGTATTTCCACCTAACCTCAAAAGGGGAGGAGTCGCACATCATTTGTGTCCTTTGACAGAGCACTAAGTACTTCATAGCTCAAAACAGAGGTGCCATGTCTTAGTAACTACTTGTCCTGGGACAGCCTGTAACAAGTGCTCTCTCAGGCTTTTAAAAAACTTTACTGTAAGTATTCAGAACTGAAGAATTTAAAGAAGAAAAATCCTGAGACTGTTCTAAAAGCATTGATTTTAAAACTTAAAGACTTACCAAAGCAGTTCAGTGGAGGTTTGCTTGATGTCTAGGCCTCAGCTTTAGAAACCAAACAAATTTTAAAGTGTCTCTTTTCAGCAGCTATTGAATGCACATTCTCATACAAAACAATAAGTAAAAACACATACAACAGACCACCTGAAGACAATGTTGTCCTCAAAAAGGCACACTGATGATGTGTGACCCCTAGCAGTTCTTCACTGGATTGCAATGTACAATGATGTCAACTTGACTTCCAACAAGTCATAAGCACTTGTTGAAAGTAGTTTCCAGTTGGATATCTCAGGACAAATTCCCATTATCTATTCTGTAAGCTTTTCATGTTGTCTTGACCTTTTTCTCTCCTAGGTGTTCCATGAAAAACAACCGAAGGGATCAGAGACCAGCCATGGGAAAAAGCAAATTTAAGTCAAATAAAAAGGAACAGAGAAGCTCAATCACTGTAACTTGATGGCACTAGTCTGAGATGCTGTTTGTAATAATAACAGTGATAAAAATGAAAACTAGAAAGTACTGGGGTTTAAAGTTTTTGCCAACATCTCCTCAATGGACAGCAGTATTCCGCAATGCTCACTGTCTGATTCTACTTGTTCCACTTCCTCCTGCTCCTCTGCAGTTGGTGATTCCTTTGGAACATTATTTTTATTTTCTTCTGCAAAGTATAATTGAGATCACTCTCTTAGGTATGAATTCCTATGACTAATTTGCTTATACATGCCATGTTAAATAAATATATAGTTCTGCAGTAGTAAAAAAACCCCTTCCGTCCAACAGTGGACTTCCTGCTGTTTAGCATTAAGTTGTGGGAGAAGCTTGCTTCCAAAAAATAGTAATTTAAAACTTAGGAAAAGGAAAGAAACATGTAACAGGAAAAAAGGTATAATAGGAAGATCAAACAAATGACAAAAATGATGCAGCAACACACAAAAAAATTCTTTCAAAGAGGATTTTTTTATCCATGCTACCTAGATCTGATGTATTAGATGACATGCAGGACACCTGAAATAGACACTGGGCTGACATTTAAAGATGAAAAATATGTTAAAAAAAGAAACACAGGCCTCTGACTGAAAGAGTTTGGTAGAGTTAACGAACTGACTGCAGTATTAACTACAGAGGCAGGTCTAAGGAGCAAAAACTTTCAGGGGAGGGACTTTGTGGGCTGAGGGACAGCAGGAACTGCAGGCACAGTGGTTAGCCCAAAACTTCACTTCGACCAACGTCAAAATAAAATTTGGCAACACCAAGAGCAGCAACTGGAGATGAACACTCAGTATTAAGGAAAGGCTTCGTACAGAAGCTACTGTAGGTCCATTATTGAAATCACTATATCATGGGCAGAAATACTCACAGACACCACTAGGATCTTCCAGTTCATCTTCTGTTGGTTCCTCATAATCTCCCTCCTCTTCCCTTGGAAAAGATGACATGTTGTCTCTACCTGGTGGTGGCAAGGAGGAACCTTTAGTATTTTTGCATTCATCTGCCATTTAGACCATTTCCATTTCCTCTCAAATGCTTTGAGACTTCCAAAGATAATATTTGCCTTCTGCAAACATGGATAACCCAAAGATAAGTCCTGCTTTGTAGAGTGGATTAATTGGTTCAGGTTTTAGGACTCCAGGTTCTGCAATCAGTGCTATAGAAAGAATTCTATCTAAATAGTTGTGATGGGGGAAACTAACAACTGGTTTAAATGTTTTGGGCTTCTCTTTATTATACCGGGCGGGGGGTGAGATCTGTTTTTGAGACAATGAGGTTCCTCAGCTTTCTGGTGAACTTCCCTAAACTATCAGACTATCAGTGGATAGACATTCTGAGATCACCTAATATCTTGAATGGAAGAGCAAGAGAGATGAATCGTTAAAGAAAAAAAAGAGGACTTTTCTTCAAAAAATTCTATAATAACGAAAAATGAACGTAAAAATTTAACACAATTTAAAAAAAAATTCAAACAGCTTAATAACAGTCCCCACCCTCCACGATTTTTTATCTTTTAGAGTATAATTTTCAGTGTGCTACAATTTCAGTAGTTACTGTTGTCCTCTGGAGTGGCAAATGTCCAAGTTTTTCGCATGAAAACCCAAAACACTGACCATTTTTATAAAAGTCAGAAAGAAGTAAAAAAAGCATAAGCATTGCTCTTATTCTAATTTCGTTCTGCCTTCTGATTTCAAAGGTGTTCTCCATTTTCAAATAAAACACCTTAAAATGAACAAGGGAGCACTTTTGTGCAGATATTACCGTTATAAAAAAGCCTATCAGAAATCAAAAAATTCAGAAATGGAATGTAAGGAAACCTAAATATTCAGAATAAGAAATAAAGGCAGGATGCAAGCAAATCTCTCTTTCCCTGAAAGCATGACTTTTGTAACAAGGAAAAGTTCCTAAAAATGCATTTCCTGTTTCTGGTTTTGGGTCACAATCCATTTGGGAAAAGATATTTAGAGGAATTTCAGACTTCTCAGATATTTCAGGAAAGGCAAAGTGCCCAAACATAATGACATCCAATAGAAGGTCAATGAGGACAAAGAAAAATTGCAGACATGTCATTCTTGTCATTAAATATCCAATCTTCATCCAAAGGTCCTGAGCCTCTGCCAGAGTCTGACTTTCCTGCACAATTTCACTTAAGACTTACAAATGAGCTTTTATCCCTCAGAAGTGCTGCGAAAAACTTGAAAATAGACATTCAGAAAGTTTTACATTTAGAAAAAAAATGGAAAGAAAAACTATTGCAATATATCTCAACATATTTAAATGAAATTCATGAGGTTTTAATAGGCTAACAAAACTGATATCACTGAATCTGAAGAAATAGTTATAGACTATTTGCATAAATATATAGCAGAGCGTTCAGAGACCTGAATTCTAATTCCAAACCCAGTAATGACGTGTACAATTCGTTATCAGCCATTTCACCTCTGGCTGTCTTAGTTATCTCCTGTGAAAAATGAGATAATAATACTTACCCATCTTAGCGAAGTGTTTTGATATCCACAGAGAAAAGAGCTATAAAATTTCAAATTATTGTAGCTAATTAGCAGTCACTTATCTTCTAAAAATTAAGACTATCATAGCTTTCATTATAAATTAATTCCTATCTGGAAAATGCTTTAGGCTGAAAAAGGGTATGAACATTTCCACCCGCATTGATATCTGGGTTCTAGTTAAAGAAATCTATTGCAATGTCCATGGCACATATTATTGTAATGGTGTTCAAGCACTGTGCCAAAACAAATTTTGAATTTAAAAACTCAGAGGAGACGCAGGGGGGTAACATATCTACTTTGGCTGCAGGTTGTGGGTTTCATGAGTGGGCCAGTTCAGAAAACTTCTGTGCAGGTTCACTGTGATGAAAACATGCATCTCTCTGAGCGCTGATTTTCCTTTCCTGCATATGTATGTGGGGGTTTTGAGACAGATTTCCTAAATCACAAAGAATTAAGGCTTTAGATACTGAAAACTGAGATAGAGGCAAGTAGAACTGGTGTGACAAATCTAGTGGGAAAAAATCAGTTAGCAATCAGAATTTTTCTGTCAGCACCAGGGCAGTAAAACTTTCCCTCAGCCCCAGTAAATCAAGACACTGACTCGAAACACTGTACCAGATCCATATCAGTTCCACCATTTATAAGAACTCAGTCAGGAGTGAATTCAGCTTTTCCTTGTTTCAGTGGCCAGTGTTACAAGCTGTGAATTTCAGCAAAGCTACATTTCCTTTCTAATTGCCTTTCTGTTAGACGTGTTCTCAAAAGCCCCAGAATGGAGAAATGTGTTCATTCCAGTGTAGGCTTTCAGTTATTTCAAAACTAAAATGTTTTTGGCAATGTTGCTGCCATACAGAGTCCTTATATATGGGAACTTCTCAAAAATTCTCAGTAAATTTGGACATTAAGAGATTCCTCGTCTCTGACAATTGTCTCATTTATTCAAAATACAGCATAATTAAATGAGATGGGCGTTTATTTGGTAACACATAAAAAAATTCAGTGAGATGACACCACTTTCTTTCTGTTTTGTCATCCTACACTTTTCTTCTTTCCAGAAAAAAAGATTTTTAAATGTGTAAGCCTCATACATGCAGTTCTTGCCTTCATAAACCCTGTGACTGACACTTCAACGGCATAAAATTCATCAAATTAAATAATGATCAAAATGCAGCCTATAGTTTTACTCTAGAAACAGAACATATCTAATTTTCTTAGTTATAGTTATTTTAAGCTGTCTCTGCTCCACCATGAACTGTGCAAGTGTGCTTAAAAGGCATCATCTGCCAGCTTTTACTTCTACAGAAGAGAGATAATCAGTTCTGTCCACTAATCCAGGATATGTAGAAATAGGGAACTATTAGTGCTGAACATAAGTGCAGTAGTATTAGTACCAGCAACAAGCATGAGATTAAAAATTCATCTCTATATTGTGCTACTTCTCCAGGATTTTATTTTTTGCTTCACCCTAAAATATGCCAATTTTTGTAGAAAAAGACGGTCTTTCTTTCAGGAAACACTGTCTCGTGTGTTGTTCCTTTGTCTTTATTCCACATGACGAAGTCAGTTTGTCCCAGGACTTCCAATCCTGACTCCTCTTAGCACTGCACTGTGCTCCTTAAAGGCTACCACGCTCTGCTCTTCCTAACCCGGGGGTAACACTGGCCTAAAATACGGCTGCAACATTCGGCTATCGTGAGGGTTGTCTGCCAAGAGAAACTGCACACTGATCATCTCTTCCAGGATGAGGCATCTTCTTCAATCCTACCTCTGCTTTGGATGTGTCAGATTTCTTCCCATTTGCCAAGTCCTGCTTGTTTAACTCACTTTCAAATACAGTCTCCTGTCTCCTCGGCACCTTTTTCTGAATCTTCCATTTCTTTATGAAAAACAGCAGACCACTGAAAAATTCTCTCGGCATTCCTTTAAGCCTTCAGACCACATCTAGAGTGCACGAGCAATTTACTGGGCTGCTGATGAGCGCAAAATGTGCAAGCAGGAGTTTTGCAAAACTTACTCTCACTCAAAAAAACCCAACAACTAAATTCTTTTAGTGCCTATATACACAAAGAAGAATATCTAAGTGTAAATCAGGCATAGCTAACAGTGCTGTTAATCATTACCCGTCAGCATTACTACAGAAATAATGACAGTCACTTTTAGGCAAGCAACCACAGATCCCAAGAAAAAAACAATTGTACAAGGGAATGTTGCTGCCTCTTTTACAGCAGCTAGAAGACTGTAGAGCAAGGAGAATAAGAGATATCAATTCTCAGAGTACTGAAGTCTGTAAATTATTTACTAGTCAGAGACGGAGACGGCAAGGATAAAGCTACAAAGCTGGATCCAGACACATCATCTTTACCACATCCCCATTGTCTCTCTTCTCCCCATCAGAGAGAGAAAAGGAGTGGAACAGAAGGCCCTGCATAGAATCTCACTATTGCTACGTTGCACACATATTTTCTTATAAAATTAGGAGAAATAAACCCCAATTTCCAATTTACACCTCAAGCAGCCCTCTCCACGATGAAGACATCGTAGCTCCGTCCCACCCGAGCAACAGTTTCGAGCCTCCTAAAGCCCGCCCCGCGAATAAAGGTTACCAGGTTTTTATTGAGCAGAAACCAGGGGAGGTGACATCACCGGTTACTCATTAACTCGGCGTATAAAGCAAGTTCATAAAACAACGAGCACCAGAGCAGTGCCGCAAACGCAACAGGTCATAAACCCCAGTGCCCCGGTGGAGACGGACCCAGAGCAGCGCCCCCGTTTGGGGCCCAGCACGGCCCGGGGGGCGCGGGGCGGGCGGCTCCTCGCAGGGCAG
>VWZF01001878.1:1248834-1271859 GCA_013396755.1 Sclerurus mexicanus | reverse complement strand
GATAATACAGTTGGACTAGATGACCTTTGAAGATCCCTTCCAACAGAACTATTTCTATGCTATTCTTTATAAACCCTGCAGTATCTTTAAGTGGCCAACCTTAGCTTAACTGCACACTTAGGACTGAGCTCAGAGTGGGTGTCTTAGTGCCCAAACTCTCCTTTATACAGTCTGGATGAGTTGGGTAGGTGTCTTACCAAGTGCTCTAGAACTTAGTCTACAAGCAGGCAGGTCCCTGGCTCATGTGATCCCCGCATAATGTGAGTGTGTTTAGCCCAGACTCAAGCTAATAGGCCCCAACAGGGACAGAAAACAAGAAGGACATAGTGTCTGGTTAGTTGGGTCTGCTCTTCATGCTCCGTTGTAGGTACAGCAGTGGAAGAGACTTTGACAAGCTTTGTTCTTTTCTCTCCTCATTGCAAGCCCCTTGCAGACAGTGCTGGCTGAATCAGTTGTCTTCCCAGCTCTCAGATTCCAGACACCTGGCAGTTCAACATTAGTTTATACTGTGAGTCTGTCACAAGAGTATTGCACAGAAATTGCCTCTAGTCCTTCCTTAGCTCTGTTTGGTGTCTCTAGATTTAATCTTTAGCTAGAATCAAATGATGGATTATTTTGTGTCTTTATAAGCTCCACGACATCTCATGGGATACAGGAGGGAAAGGGAGATAATCCCTACAGTAGTTCATGTATGTCTTGAGATCTTTTTTGGTAAATAAACACACTTTTGTTTTAGTTCCAGTACTCCTTGGTGTTTTATGACTTTTTGCCTTGCAGTTTATCTTCATACTGGGAGCTGTCCTCCAGCTTACCACCATTAGCTTCTTTCTACTGTTATTCTTTCAGTTGTCAGTATAGGAGGGATCTCCTCTGCAGCTCCTGCATTCTCCAGATCTCTGCCATTCCTGTGGCCCTACCTCTGTTTGTTTTTGAGTACTCCAAAGCAACTTGTCCCTGCTGGTTTGAAGCTATGTTTCATATTATTAAACCAAAGCAAATGCACACGTGCACTCAAGTGTTTCTCTACGGCTCACAAGGGGGTAGAAATTGGTCCTTTGAATAACTTTTAGCATATTATTTGCTGCTGTGTGTTTGTAGCATACCAGGCTGGTTTAGCTCTTGGCCAGGACCCATCTAACGACTGCAATGACAGCCAGCGAAAGGTGCGCATTGTGATCCAGAAATACGGGCAGAAGGACCCTGTGCTGGGCATCGACTACCAGCAACGGAAGATCACCATTCAGAACAGTAAGTGACTCGACCTCCTGGGCAGGCGGTGAACTCAGTAACTATTACCTGGGTCTGCTAAGTGAAGAGAAACATAAACATTGCTAAAGTAGTCTGTAGCTTACATACTCCATGAAGTGGCAATGGAATAAGAGCTGTAAAGGCCCAGTCCCCGGCTGGCCTGAGGGTATTGGAATCACTACAAGCTAAGGCTGAGCTGGGGATGCCTGAGGATTTTGCTGAAGAGCACAAAAGCTGAGGAGCCCAGAGGCTAGAAAAGAGTTCATTCTTCTGAGAAGTACTGTATAATAGTCCAGGTGTGTTATATACTCCCTGCTGTTCCCAGAGCAATAGCTGTTGCTGCTGCCAGAAGAGCTATTGGGAAGGCTGGCCTAAGAGGGACAGTGAACTGTGTTCCAAAACCAGCAGACCTGGCAGTTGGCAGCAGCTGGTGTCTGTTAACATTCATTACCCAGCAGCATGCTGGTTATTTCACTCCACACAGAATTAGTCCCGCTTCTAAGTAGTGTTGCCTTCCAGTAACACAGAAAAAAGGGACTGCCAGTGAATGTTTTTTATAGGAATTCTCAGTGGACTCAAATGTGATTGCTTGAAGGTGATGGCTATGCTTGGGAAGAGAGGAGTTGCAGTACTCTATGTCACCTGCAGGCAGAGGTTTTGAGTGGGGCCTGAAAGTAGTGTCTGTCAGTCCCAAGTAGCCCACTGACCTCTCAGTCCCTCTTCCACAGGGGCAGACCTTGTCATCAGTGAGGTCATGTGGTGGGACCATGGCATGTACTACTGCACTGTGGAAGCACCAGGAGATACCTCAGGTGATGCAGACAAAGAAGTGAAGCTGATTGTTCTCCGTAAGTGTTTGTGTTTTGTTGACTGGGTGGCAAGATACCTCCTCATGTTCTCTTCTTCCCCACTCCAAGACATCTCCAGCAGTGGAGAGGTGCTCAGTAACTTACCATGGCTAAATATATCAGGATCAATCCTTTTTCTCTCTACCTTTTTTCCCACAGACTGGCTCACAGTACTCCTCATCATTCTTGGTGGCCTCCTCCTCCTTTTGCTGATTGGAATATGCTGGTGCCAGTGCTGCCCCCAGTATTGCTGCTGCCACATCCAGTGTGGCTGCTGTCCAAACCGGTGCTGCTGTAATCAGGAAGGTGAGGTTCAAGCAAATGTGTATCCATTTTTGGCTTCTGTCAGTACAAAAGCTTGTCTCGGAGCTTGCTGAGCTCCACTTTCTCCCTTCTGCTCAGCATCCATATAAACTGAGAT
Source organism: Sclerurus mexicanus (assembly GCA_013396755.1). NCBI lineage: Eukaryota > Metazoa > Chordata > Aves > Passeriformes > Furnariidae > Sclerurus > Sclerurus mexicanus. The sequence goes on along the minus strand of VWZF01001878.1, from coordinate 1,269,342 downwards.
ATTTCTTTGGCCAATGTGACATTTGTGACCAGCTTATCTGAGTTTAGAGGAGGGGAGCTGAGATGCATAGAACCCACTTTGCTCTGTGTCCAGCTTTCAGAAGTTCTTCCTCACTCACACCTTGTTACCAGCTTCTCTCCTGTCATCCAGGGAGGCTCAGCTCCCTTGTATGAGTAACTCAAGACTTTTCTTGCATGTCATGTGGTTCTTTTGCCTGTACATGTGAGGAAGGCAAGCAAATGCCTTTGTACTACTCTTCAAACTAGCCTAACCTTAAAGTGTGTTGCTCTGAGAGGAATTATGTAAAAACTGGAATTTTCTATCTTCATGTTTTCTTCAGAGCTGCTTCTTCCACAAAAAAGGGTTTTTTTGTTTTTATTTGGGGAAGAAAGTGAGAAAAAGAAGGAAAAAGATGGTCTCCCTTGGTGGTCAGCCACACAAGTGCATTTTTGAGGGTCATAAGAAACTTTGTTGTGTTCATTTTTAGCAGTAATAAAGCTCCTGCATCCAGACCCAGTTTTTTTTTAATAAGGCTACCATTTGAATTTTGGCTGCTAAGGTGACATAACCTCTGCAGTCCTGTAAATGAAACTTAGTTAGCAACATGGTGGACTAGCCCCTCTGCAGCTTACACAGTGTAACAGGCACAAAATACAACAAATAAGTTTATTTATCACTGGAATCACCAGATTCTTCCCCAGATGCTACAAGCAGAGGATTTATGATCAAGGGGCTGTGTTTCTGGTTTCCTATTACCTTCAAAAGACCTATTTGCTATACCTTGGGTGTTATACCTTAGCTTGTGAGAGCTTTAGGCTTAAACCTAATTTGCTTAGCCCTTGCAAAGAGAGAACAGAACATCCCTCTTACTGCTGGAAACAAAACAAAACACTTTGGGGGGCTTTACAGGTTGTCAAGTGAAACACATAGTGTTGAGGAGGCTATGGGAATTTGGCAGAAAAATTAGTTTCCATGAAGGGAGAGAGAGGTGATGGAGATGAAAGACTCACACCTCCAGAATTCCTAGTTCTCAACAAAAAAGGGATTCAGAATTTGTGTGAGCCCCTTTCTGTTTTTCAGTGCTGTAGATTACAGCTCACTCCAGACCGCTGTTATTTCCTGCCTCTTGTTGAGGAGGGGTTCTTGTGGGGTTCCCAAAACCTCTCCCAGTTTGTACCTAGAGAAGGTACGGACAACACCTGCCTCCTTGACTGGCTGCTGGGGTCTGTGGCTGGAATTTCCATCCGAGCTGCCTGCCCTCTTTCTCCGCTTTGCGAAGGATCCTTGTGCCTGCTCCCTTCCTCTAACACACCTTCTCTTCACTTCATCCTGCCTCTGAATTACTTCTTTTTCACTCCAAGAAGTTAACTGGAGGCCTTAAAAAGCACAAGAAGAGAGATTCAGGGGGCATCTTAAAAACATTCCCGAGGAATAACCATTCCATAGAGCTGGAGAAAAGGCAGAAATCCTCGCCTGCTTTATGATTAGAGTGAGTGGAGCATGAGTGGTTTCTTCCCAGTTGTTGGCCACTAGAGGACAGCCTAGGTCTGCTGAACAGTCACAGGTGCCATTGAGGCAAGGTAATCCTGGGGCTGTGAATCACGGTGCTAACTACTGTGGTTTTGAACCTAGCAATAAAAGTAGTACATTGTTTAAGTAATTCAGAATCGGTGTACAGAAATACTAAACATGCCTCAGGAGAAAGCCCCTTACATTCCCCATGGAAAGCTCTGAGAAAAGCCCATCAGGGTAAATATACATCTGACCTCCTTCTGTTCCCATTAGTTCCTTTTCTACTTTGGACTTCTAATAATGAATTGGTGTAAAAGAGGATATACTTGCACCTGGGTCTGACTGGGCTGGAAAACTTGTTTTTTAATAATTGGATAATTGGCCCAGGAACTGTAAGGTCTATCAAAGGTGAAGAACAACCTTTCTCAACAGGGAGTAAGTGGAGGGAACAACACAACATTCTGCCAGTTTTACAGCAGGTAGGAGTTTTTGAATTAGGGTGAATCAGAACTTTATCAAGTAAAAAGATCTATAACTTCACTTCCATTTTACAGGTGAGAAATCAGAGTGCATATCAGATTCAAACTGGAAGACAAAGTATCTGGGAAAGGAAGAAAGGCTGAAGGTAGTGAAGGAAGTCCCAGGGTGATTCTGCACTTGTTCAGCTGTAGTGAGAGACCAGAGAATTACAGGGACATGATGACTGTGGTCCTAGTGACTGCCTTCATACCTTAAGAAGGAGAACCCTAAGTAGCTATGTCCATAGGTGCTGGAACTGTACTCCGCAGGCAAAGACTCTGGTCAAAACCCAGGGACATGCACTCAGCGGGTTCTGGGACATTCTTAAGGTGATAACTGGAGAAATGAGAGAGGGAGGGACAAGGCCTTTCCCTTCTTTTCATCCTTTGTCTTATTCTCCTCTTCCTCTAAGTTTGAAACCTAAACTGGAGGGAAATCTCTTGGGACAAAAAAAAAAAGGAAAAGTGAAGCAGGTTTGAAATAAAGTGCTTGAAAGCTGCAACCTCGGGCCATGGTGCTTTGAAGATACATCAGAGTATCAGGATTAAAAACCCTGAAGTATCCAGCTTTGTAGTTCTCTCTGGTTGGAGCCAGACTGAGGATGGAGTCTGAAGTGGAGAATGAAGTAGAGCTGCATGACTTGTGGGGAAAGGGAAGGATGTGTTGAGAGGCATGGTCAGTCCCTGTTTTGCTGCAAGTGGTGCTCCGTATAAATTCAGTGAAACAGCTAAAGGAGGACATGTTTAATAACTGGAGTGCTACCTGAAATGGAAAGCTCATTCCCAGAGAACATGCAGTCTAAATGCTGTCTGCTACAATGAACCCAGGGGATAGAATTAATTGGAGCTTAGCTGCAGCCTGGTTTCTTAAAGAAAATCTTTTGCAGTCAACCTGTCTGTCTATCCCATCTCTTTCCTTCCAATAGCTTTTAATTTCATCAGCCAACTTCAGGCAGATTTATCAGAGGAGTAAAAGTCTCAAAGGCAATTATGTCCTATCTGTTTCCTGAACTGTATAGCCAGGAATGTTCTGTTCATGCCTGACCAGAGATGAGGCTGCAGTAAAACCTGTCACTTCTGAAACTCCAGGGAAACCATATAAGAGAAATTTTGCAAAGGCCCTGTTGCAGAAAAGCTTTACCCATGAATTACAGACAAACTCACTTTGTAAGGTCTGAGAGTTGCAGAATTTACTTGCTTGTAAACCTAAGTTTTGATTGTGGTAGAAGTAACAAATTTCTGGAAGATGTTTTTCGGTATTCTGCCAAAAGGGGCGGTGACGAGCTGTGGTTTTGGAGACACGGATGATGAGGTTGTCTGTGTAGAAGAGATAAGATGGAAAGGCTGAAAAAAGTGAATGGAGCCTGACCCCACAAATAGGGATCTGGAGATGGTGGTGGCAAACCAGTGAGGGAGAGAAATTTCCACCAACTTTGCTCTTTTGGCATACTGGACATTGCTGTTGAAAACAGGGAATGTAGTTTGTTCATTGGTTTGACCACACTGTCCTAAGAGGTTTAATTTTAGGGAGAAAAAACTGTGGTATGTCTCGCTGTGTGAACCATTATTTCATGCCTTTCCACAACTATACTCATAACAACAGGGCAGGTAGAAATCTTACACCTGTTTATGTGCTGCATACTTAATTATGGTGTTATTTGTTCCCAGTTGCTGGGACTGAACTCTGAATGTTAGGCAGTAACCCTTTTCTTCTGTTTTAGGTATCTTTTTGAAGATGCACAACTTCATATGCAAATTTCCCATGCTCTGTTTTACCTTTGTCATAGGGTGGGGAGAGATTTTCATTTTGTGAATTTCCTGTATCCAAAGGCTACAGCCTAACACACAAAATGGTACGTGGTCTGCAAGCTGTGCTCTCTGGATAGCAGCTGTGAGCTTTATTTCTTCTTTTACAGTGCTGGAACGGCATCGGTTCATGAAGCGGGCTCAGGCACTTGCGCCTTGGATATCACCCAACATGTTCTATGGAGGTGGTGACAGGAACTCAAAACTTTCCTCTTACCAGCTGAACCCTCTACTGCAGCAAGGTGAGATCACAGGCATCATTTCAGAGGGAAATCAGGATGAGAAACAGGTAACTTCTTAGGGAAGTTCAGCATTGAGGCTTTAGCCTCTCTATTACAAGAGAGAGATGCTTCTAGCATGGTTGCATGTCCTAGCATAACAGCTCTGCTCCATCTACGGCACACTATAGACTTGCCTGGGTGGATAAATACAGCCTGTTCCTCTTAAGTGTCTTGCTGAGCTCAGTGCTGGGTGAAGTAGTTTAGTGCTAACTAAGGTATATCTGTGCTACACCCCAGCAACTGCAGGGTAAATATACCCAGCTTATCTTGCTTTGTGTGGCACAGGAGGGTACTGTCTCTTTGTTCTGCTGTGCTGGTCACGGTCAACTCCTTATAGCCAAAACTGACATGACAAGTGAGGTGCAATTTGTTTGAGTTCTTATCAAATAATCTCTAGTCTTAAATGATTAAGGGCAAACTGCCTTCTATGCAATAGATCTACCCTGCATGCAGCAAAAAATAAAAGGCTCTTTAATGAACCAGGAAGAATTTTCCAGTTGTTCTGCCCCAAAATCACTTGTATTGTGGAATTTATTCGTAACTGGACAAGGGAAGTCCTAGAGAAATAATTAAATAAAATAACTTACTGCCAGTAATATTGTTTAATCACCCAAGGAAAACAGAGGAATTCAACAAAATGACTTCTCAAATACATAGAATGGATTTTCATCTGAAATTAGATTTTCATCACTGTGCTGTAGTCACAGATTTACTCTGTGTCTAATGAGTTTTACCTGTGGCTTGAAGAAACAGTTTGCAAACATCTTAAATGCTAGATTCAAGATGTTTGAGTATATACTTCTTTAGCCCACTAGTTAAATCTACAGTTACCATTTCTCCTAGCCAGGGCACCAGTTTTCCTTAGGAAGATCCAGCAACTGAGCCACCGTGATTTAGGATAGAATATGCTGAGTCTTCTTAAGGAAATGCAGCTTACTAGTTACTGCTCTTTGCACCTTACCTTGTTTGGTCTGGATGTGCTGGTTGTGGTGCTTCAGAATTATGCAGCTCTTGCAGTGAGGAGGAGTGGGAGAAGGGACTCAGCCAGGATCATGAGTGCAGAAGGGCCCTCTCTTCACTGTTTCCTTGTGACTTTCTGCATTCTCCTGTACTTTTATCCTTAGATGTGTCTTTGCAGAACAGTCTTCCATTGCTGCAGCCACAAGCTCAGCTTTCCCATAACAACGGTGTTTTGGACTATCTGGAGTCTGAAATCCAAAACCTCAACATGTCACAGCTCCGGCCACCCTCCCACCAGCGGCAGGCTGTGCAGCCCAGCTTGCTGTCCTCCCTGGGCTCTGACATCATGCCACCTCCTCTCACTGATCACATCTCCTCCATCCATGGGAGCAGCAACTCCTCAAGGCCACAAAGAGCCGCCCGCACCCCCAGACCCTGGGACTCTACAGCAGAGGACAGAAGGGAAAACCGCAGGTGGCCCTTGCCTTCCAGTGGGGATTCTCATTCCAGCTACAGTCAGGAGCACTGGGACAGGCAGCGAGAGGACCATCCTCCGAGGCAGAGGACAGGTGGCTACAATGGCAGGCCCCAGTATTCCAGACGGGATGTGTCGCCGCCACGCCAAGCTGAGAGGGGCAAGAGCAGCAGCAGCAGTTTCTATTCAGAGGAGGCCAAGGAGCGCTCCAGCCACCATCGTGGCGGGAGACAGGAGCCCACAGGGAGGCGAGAATACGAGCACCACGCTGGGAGGAGCAATAACTCCGGTCAGCGGCGGCACAGCTACTCCCCTCCTTCCCGCAGGGGGTCGTGGAGCTCCTCAGAGGAGCAAGTCCGTGTCCCAGTGACAAACCGCAGGCGGAGGAACCGGTCTCGGGAATGGCCAGAAGATAAACCCCCCAGTTACCGCTCCTTGGAAATCATCCCAGGTCAGGACAAGAAGCACAAAGGCAGCGCAGGGACCCGCTCGGTGAGTCAGCTGCCGTTTTTGCTTCCCCATCTATGGGAAAAAGTGGGTTTTGGGGAGTGAGAGTAAATGTTTCTTACTTTCCATATAGCTTGTTGTCTTTTGAAGACCAAGGAGCAGGGGGTGCTCTGTGCAGCTTGGTTGTGAAGAGGTTGCTGAGTTCCCTGCCATGTGTTGCATGGCTGTAGAAGTAGGTCCCCTAGAGGGTGACATGTTATACCCTCTCACTTTTGGGGTTCTGTCCATATGTTGATGTTAAAGTAGCTGTTCTCCTGGCACTGACTGGGGAGAAAGCACTTCCAGACTAGGCAGCAGTACTGAGTACCCCTCTGCAACCATCTGGAGTTGGTTTACTTCTGATTTCTTTTACAATGTGCATGATTCTCCTATTATCGATCTGCATCACTGAATTTCTATTGTATCTTGGCGATATTTTTAAGATGGTTCATATGGGAAAACGTCCAGGTAAGATGCCTAAAGCTATATGAAATAGGCTTTAAGGTCATGTGTGGATGGATGAGAAATGTGTCATTCTCCAGACCAGGTGGAAGGGGATGACTCACCTGTTGGGACTCCTGAGAACTGAACATGCATTATATGAAGAGCTATAGTTCACAGCTCATCTTTTCAGTTTACACTGGGACTAGATTTCAGGTGGCAACCTAAGTGTGGAAAACTTCATATCCAATTGCTAGTCTCCAAGTTAGGCAGTGAATTCCCCCTTAAAAAATGATGATTCTTTTAAATAAAAAAAATGTTGTGTCCCTTATTACATATATGCAGAGTTTTGCCAGGTGGGAGTCTTTTGAAGGGGCTGCATTTTGCACATTTTCCCTTCTGTGTTTTGGAAGGAAGTGCAATTCAATTCCAGCTGGGATATGTTTGTGTATGAATGGGTTTTGTTATGGTGCTCAGAGCAGGTAGGAAGACATATGATTCCTATTCATATTCCTTGTTCCTGAATCTTTTATTTTCTCTTGCAGGACAAAGCAAGTTCCCACAGTGCAAAAAGCATAATCATTTAATGTCAGTACTGAAAGAACTACGATTCCCACTGGACTCCTCTTACTTTTTCTACTGTGTAGGTTGGAATGGCTGCTTTTGACTGAACAGACAACCAGCAATAAACCAGCAATAAAACGGATAAAGCAGCTTCTCCTTAGATTTGCAACTCTAAAGAATCTATGACTCGTGCCCATGAAAGCCATACATAACCCATTTTTATTCTCACTGTGATTGGAAACACAGGTTTGCAATGGGCTGTGGTTCATTTCTATTGGAAACAGCAGATTTTTTTTCAGTAAATAGTATATTCCCAGTCTGTAAAGAGAGATACCAGCTCTCTTTGTTAAGTGCCTTGGCACTGCAAGGAGCCCAGTCTGTAGAATGCTGGTCCTTTGCACGCCAGTTACTGGAGAAAGGCTCCAATGTTCACAGAGTTGTAAAGTGACAAGACAGTAGAATAATTTGGGTTGGAAGTGGCCTCTGGAGGTCATCTGATACAGTCCCCTGGGAGTCTCACGTGGAAAGGCACAGCATCTTCTTTCTAAGGCCCTTTGTCGTGCTTCAGAATGTGTAATGTTTGTTGCTTCTGCCTGGCTGCTCAGCATAGTTGGGACAGTTGCTTCCTTTTGTCCCCAGTCAGCCTCTGTCCTGAACAAGAGGATCACAGTGTTGGAAGGATGTTGACTGCCTTAATAAGGTCTCACTAGCACATCTGCAAACTGCCACATTATCCACCCTTGACTGACTGAAACAACCTGCCCTACTTTAAGTTTAAAAGATGCCTTAAAAGATACTTGTTCTGGCCTTTCATCGAGACTTGAATTTATTTGTAAACTTAAAGGGCTACATTTACCAAGGTTTGGCCTTCCCTGCAGGGACTGAGCAAAGTATGACTGCTGTCCCTTACACCAGGGACAGAATTTCCCTCAACTCTAGGTTTTGGTGAATATATCTTTTCCATACATTTTATATTCTCCCTTTGCTCTCTGTGCCATGTATCATATACATGGGGTGGGATAAAGGGCTCTGAAGAACTTTTACAGTCACCATTTTTACTATTGTCCTTGATCTTTACCCTGGCACTTACGCAATGCTGCATGTGTGGTGCATCTGATCTGTAGCTAGATTGTAGGGTTCCCTCATCTCTCACCTTGCAACGAGAACACAGAATTTCTCTATGCTCTGAGACTGGTTGTGAAGGAGAAGAACTTGCTGTTTCTCCTTGATGTGATTAATCTACTGTTTTAATTTAAAATGTGCTGGAAAAAAGAGAAGCTCTCTGGATGCTGGCTGCTTTCACAGGAAACTGGCATGCCAGAGGCACTTCTTGGATTTAAGAGACTCAATGGTTGCCAAGGAGCTTTTGGAGAATCTTGTGAATTATTTTGTAACCCAGAGGCACTGGAGATTGGCCAGTACCAATGACTGTCTTGCCTAGTTTATTTCCCAGCCAGTGCCGCATGGGACACTTGCTACTGTTTGTTCTTTAATGTCCTACTTTCTGATGTACTTATGCTTTCCCTTGGAAGACTGGTTTGGAGAGACTTTCATTTTGCCCACCTCCTTTTTTTTCTCTTCTTTGGACAATGATGGGAAACATCACATTTCAAACAAATGGTCCTAATTGGATACCCGATGCAGTTGCTGGTCAACCAAAGGCTACTACAGACAGTGCTCATCTTCCTAGTTTCTTGGCTGAAAGTGCTTATTCCTAATTTCTGCCTCTGGAGACAATGCAGGAGGACTAAACTCTAGAAGAAGTTTCAGAACCAATTGCCTACTTTTTGAAGACAGAAGGTCTCTTTGCCAGCAGTTGCTGGCTATCACACAAAAAAAGAGCTAGAAGACTAACTCCAAAGTTTGAATTCAAGAAAGAAGGGCTGTATTAAGCGTAGTATTTGTCTGCATTAGACCCAAACTGAACAGTGTGAATTGACCCATAAGTCACATTTGAAATACAGGGAATTAAGTGTGTTTGCAGAACTTGCAAAGCCAGTATCACTCTTGAATCTGTTTCTCAGCCACTGGCTGTGAATCATTTTTATTGTTATTTTATGACCTGCTGAGGATTTTGTGAACCCCCTCTTCTATGATGGAGTAGTATTTTTATTAGTCAAGAGGAATTTATGATGACTGCAATGACAGAGAATAGTATGGGGCACCTTCTTCCAAAATTAGCATTGAGTTGTGGCTTTAGCTTTTCCCTCTGGTGACTTTTAGCAGATAGCAAAGGCCCTGCAGATTCTACCACTGAAAGCTGAATTGGTGTCTCTCTCCTTGTGCTTCAAATAAGTTCATACATCACGCTGGATAACTTCTTCCTGCCATCTGAACCCAGTCCAAATGTTCAGGTTTTGGGGAAGGGCTGCCCCTTTCTCCATCAAAGAGTAGAGGCTATGAGATATCAGGGGGGACCGCAATCTAATGGCATGGAAAGGGTTCACTTTCGTTTACATTCAAGTGTGTATAATCCACCATGTGTCCAACAAGTTTTCCCAAGAGCAAGAATCCCCTCACACTGCAAGGAAACCCAGGTGACTCTGTAACAGGAGCAGCTGTTGAAGTTTGCTGCTGTAGTACGAGCACACTAACTGCAGAGGCTGTGCTTTTTTATCTACATCCTATGAAGGAGCCCTCCATCTATATTTGTTCCTCTAGTCCCCATAATTGAGCTAGGGCAACTAATTGTAGATTGTGTGAACACAATTTGTGCTGTGTGAAGTCTGAAGGGTTTTATCTTTATCATACTTGATATCCTCTTCAATCACTTTGTTCATATTTATCGAAACATTAAACAAAACTCTTTAGGGAAAATTGATTGTATCTCGGTGTTAATTCTGTAACTTCTTAAATTGTGACAGAAGTAGATTAGGTTATCCAGCAGGGAAGCAGAAATGATACCAAGTTTACTGGTCCACAGACCACTGTTGTTCATAAAACACCAATTTTATGCAAATAATGACAGAGAAAATCTATATATGCACACTCTTCAACTGCAAGCAGACAGAAAAGTGGGAAGGAAATAGGCTCTGCTTTAGATGCTTATTTCTCATTTTAATTGGCTATAAATGAAACCCATTGCACTGCACAGTACAACATGAACTCTTTTTTCCAGTAAGATTACAGGGTCTTTGACTTTTGAAAAGAGAGAGAGAACTGAGCAGGTCCAGTACAGCACACTGAAAAAATAACAGTAGGAAATAGCCTAGCCTCATTCTTTCTGTATTACAATTTATTCATGCTTAATTTTTCAGCTGTTCCAGAGAGCATTCATGATGGGAAAAGTTGAATGTTTCACACATGGGAGTTATTGCTATTCTAGGCTTTTATTCTTCCTATCATGCAGTTGAAGAATGTGTCTTAGTCCTGAAGAATGAATCTTCTGTCTCAGATAAAGTGCCTTTACAGCCACTGGAGTTACCCTAATTTAAGATAATGTAACGAGCAAGTGGCCATGCCACATGCAGAGGGCCAGATAAGGACACCCGTGCTACTGTCAGCTGCTTTCCACCTCAGACCAGAGATTCATAAGAGAGAGAAAAAATCATGTAATTTTTCTTTGATTAAGAAAGGACCTGCACTATCTGGCTTTCTTGCTTATTTGCAGAGCGCCCTGCCATTCCGGAATGCCTTTCCAGGAATGGAGGGCAAGGGCTGCTTCTGTGCAATCATTGATCTGGTCCTGGCAAGTGCCCGTTTGGCAGTAGAAAGTGCTGAGATGCCTGGTTGCTATCTCTGGAGTTGTATCCATGATAGCACCTGCTAAAGTTAGGCTAACTAAGCTGGGGAAGTTACCTTGTGTGATACAAGCCCAATGCAAAAGCTCTCCAGCAGTACGTGTTATCACAGAGGCCAGCTAAGTCCCCTCTGTGCCACTACCTCCAGGAGCACATCAGTTAAAAACAATTAAAAACACCCACGTGATGGGGTTAGAGCCTTCCATTTGTCAACCTGACATAGGAGAGAGATGACACTTCACGTTCTATTAAATTAACCCCCACAAGTTAGGACTGCTCATTCCTATTTCTGCTAAGTTCAGTGCCTATAACGTGCCTTGTTCTGACCTTCTGAATGTTATCCCAGCTGTAAAAGCAGACTGTAAATGTGCAGATTCTCTTCAATGACTGTCAAATGTCTAATTGAAATATACAAGAAGTTTCAACCAGTTGTTCTTGTGTGTTGTTCCTAGACCATAAATTGCTTTTCAGTGTTTGTACAGAAGTGGAACTGAAAATTCTCTGTTCTTATTTCTGGAATTAACCTTGTTACACATTATTAAGAATCTGCTGTTGCTATTTCTTGGACAAAAATGCAAAATTGTTTGCTTGTGTAGGGAATTTTTTTTCTGTTATTTTGGAAGACTTTTTGTTTGTTTGTTTTTCTGAGGAAGATCATTTGAATAAATACCACGAGAGGGGGAAAATACCTGGGAAACCATTGGCAGCCCTCTTTAATGACTGACCCACTGTAGCCATCGCTGACTTGGCTGCCATGTCTTTAAAATGCGAACAGTTACTATTTGGTTCTAAAGCACTTGAAGCACCTTGAGAAGAAAAGTCTGAAAATTTTGGTTGGTTGGTTGATAAAAATGAAGATACTGGTTGAGCTTTTCACATTTCCTCATTAGACAGTCACCTACTAAATAAGTGGCTGACATAAGGATGGAGGTCTGTTGGGGCTCACACAGTCTTTTTAATTTATGTCCTCCCATTCCCTTTAGTTGATGCCCTCTGTAGCTCAGTGTTGCAGCCCTTCTGTCTCTTCCCCCTTATGCTCAGTGGTTCCATGTGCCCGCCCAGAGATGGTTGACCCACCTGAAGACCCCTGTTGGAACCTGACCTGTGGGAAAACATGCCCTGCAGCAGCAACGCAATCACTTTCTGACTGGGACCAGGGAGCTTTGGGAGATGTTATCACAGAATCATAGAATGGTTTGCATTGGAAGGATCATCTCATCCGCCCTGCCTTGAGCAGGGACACCTTTCACTAGACCAGGTTCTTCGAAGCCCCATCCAACCTGGCCCTGAACACTTCCAGTGACAGACAGGGTGTCCACAACTTCTCTGGACAACCTGTTCCAGAGTCTCACCATCATCACAGAAAGAATTCTTCCTTGCATCCAATCTAAATCCACCCTATTTCAGTTTAAACCTATTTTCCTGTCTCCTATCTCTACAAGCCTTGATAAATACTTTCTTATAAGCACCCTTTAAGTACTGAAAAGCTGTAATAAGATCTCCCTTGAACCTTCTCTCCAGGCTGAACAACCCCAATTCTTTCAGCCTTTCTGCATGCGAGAGGTGTTTCAGGCCTCTGATAATTTTTTGTGCCCATCTGAGCACGCCCTAACAGGTCCATGTCTTTCTTGGGCTGGAAGCCCTGCAACTGGATGTTTCTCCTGGGTAAGTTTTGACAGCTGGCTCAGATGTAGGCCCATCTTTTCAGCCTGTGGAAAAAGACTTGGCCATGGGGAAAGAAGAAGAAATGGGAGAGGGTTGCACATTTACCCCTGTACACCATTTGGTCAATGCATTTGCTGTGAATGGAGAGGAAAATGCCAAGGGGCATAACAGCTGCAAGTAAGTTCCAGCTGTCAGAGCAGTGAGGTTAGGGCACAGGCTTTCCCACAGGAACAGTGGGAGCAAAATTCAGCCCAGGTCTAGCTACTGTTAATGTGGAATTTGGTCAGCTTATGAAAGGGGTCTCTATGACACAGTTGCCTGCAAAAGTAGGGGACTCGGTGACCCAGGAGCTGCCTTCCACATCTCTTAGGCTCAGGTCAGACTGACCCTTCATTACCAAATCTCAATAACAGGTCCAGAGTCCTCCACAGCTTCTTGCCTATCCTCCTAAGCTGGATGTGCTTGCAAAAGAGCAAATGGGGAAACAAAGCAGGACCTTTGACCCCTCACTATCATTATATTAGCTCCATAAATGCTGGTGTCTCAGATGAGCATCTACCTCAGCTTCGGCCTGAGAAAGAGAGAAGGCAGGACAGGTAAGTGCTGAACTGTCTTCTGGGTGGGATGGACTTTGTGACTGGTGTGTCTAGATCAAAGAGAAGTGAGTGGAGGTGATCTCTTTTTCCCCATTTCTTAATGCAAGCCAAAGTAGGAGCCCTTCTCACACTCCATAGCCAGGGGTACTGCTGAAATGGAGGAGGGTGGGGGTGCTTGAGGTGACCTGGATTGAAGCTGATGGAAGTGATGGATGCTCCATAAGACACTCATAGGAGGGTCAAGCCCATGGTAAGAATTGCAGAGTTTCAGTGTTGTCAGATACAAACCTTTTCCCAGCTGCCTTCACCACAGGGACTACAGGCTCTAAGGTGGGTAAGAGCACCTCTTTATGCTCTTGGGAAGCAAATGTATGCCTTTTGTGTACATGGAGAAAAACTGGCTCTAGGATTAAAAACCAAGGTAGGGTGGGAAGGGAGCAACCGCTGCTGGGCAGCAAATGTCTAATAAATGGAACGGTAGCTTTTGGAGGCAATCTGTGCACAGAAGGAAATAAAAATGGAAATTTCCTTACTGTGGGGTAAGAAGGAGCACTGACTTGTAGACACCTGGCATGGCATTTAGCAAAACATCCACGTGTAATAAACTTGCAGCCTTTTTTGCCATTGCAATTCCTAAAACTTCAATGTTTTCTTCATGTTGCTCTGAGTGATGCAGCTAATTGAGTGCATAAATCAATATCAATTTCTAACACTTTTTAAGTGCAGCATGTTTGAAAAGTTTGTTTAGATGTATTTTTGATGTACCAAGTATTGAATTTTCAATTCTCCAATTCTGAGTTTTTTAAAAGGCAAAAATAAAGGAAGTCAGACGAAGCTAAATTTTGCACTCACTCCCTTTTGAGAACTTGTCCTGCCTGGGCTACTATCTGCTGCATTAATCCCAGAGTGAAAAAGACAAGTGAACCTACTTGGCTAGTTGGGACTTTCTTCAGCTAAAGCAAAACAAAGTACTCAGATCACTGGGTCACTAAGATGATCACTGTATTTGATGTACTCACTAGCACAATGCTCTTTAGATCAATTTAACAAAACAAATTGAAGAAATCCCATATTACGAATTTTTCAGTTGTACTTACGCATAAAGGAAACCTGACCTCAATAGTTTTAGTGGTTTGCTCATGTGCCGAAACAAGAACTTTAGCTCTCATATAAAAGAACTGGCTTTAACTGTCACATATTTCTTTGAGCTCTGAAAGTTATTATTGTGCATATTTGTGATTATACAAATAAAAGGACACCTTCATTTTTATACAATCTTTTCCTCCCTTCTTCAGAGATGTTACCATGATCTTTTCTGTTCTTGTCTTCATTTATTAGTTAGCTTTGTTGCAAAAATCTGGTGTTTAACCAACACGTTTTATTTCTCTGAAAACAAACAAAACATTGTATGCTGATTCCCGCAGGTGTCTCTGTGTAGAGAGCAGAACTGGTACTGCAAACCATGTTGCAATCCAGGGTATTGGTGATAGCTCTGATTCTGCTCCTTAGCACCACTTTCCCTGGTAAGTCTGAAAAGCTTTTCTGTCTGCCTGAGACAAGGCTCAGCTCTAGGGATTCTCACACATCTGTGAAGTAGGACTGAAGCCCAGTAATACAGGTGAAGACCATGAATACATAGTGCTCAGCAGTGTGAAACAAGTCAGTAGAGATCTGGCATGAAAATTGTCCATACACAGTGCAAATACTCTGCCATGTAAGGCCCATGACTTTGATATCCACAAACGGGTGAAGAGGTGCTGCTAGAATGAATTCTGGGAGAGGTTCTAAATCTCAGAATTTGAAGTCTCTTCCCACTACACCTGGGGGAAAGTACAGGAGACCTGAGTGACTGGAGAAGCCTCATGGGGTTTTCCCTTCTTTTTCTCAGAAGTGCACTCAAAGACCATCTTTGAGAAAGACCGTCGTGACTGGCTGGTCATCCCTGATGCAGTTGCATCTTATATCTATGAAGCTGTGAACAAGGTGTCCCCTAGAACTGCTCAGTTCCTGGCTGATGCTGCCCAGACTCCAGCAGTTGTTTCAACCAGGTATGGAAAGTTCCTCCGTGCTAACAGTGCAGTAGCCATGTGTGAAAAGGGAGAAGGAGGAGCCGGGGAAAGAACAAATTAATCAAATATCTATATGGGGAGACCCAATGGGAAATGAATGATATGGTCTCATGTGAAAGGACAAGCTCTTCCCAGGGATGCACATCATACATGACAATGCTCGTGGGGACAGCAGGTTCTGCTCTTTATATTTGGGTAGTGAGGGAGGAGGCTGCAGGCTGGTGGGGGATCAGCTCCCCTGGAAGGGTTCTGTGGCGCTGCTGTCTGTGAGTGCCATGCACTGCTGTCACTTGATGCAAATCACAGAATTGGTTCTAGCTGTGCATACATATTCCTCAAGAAAGGGAAATGAGTTCCCTCACAAAAAGAAGAAAAAGCATGATCACCCTAGAGACGGAGTTTCGTGTGACTCATGGCTCACAGGCTGCTTATTCCTGTCCTCTGAGGAAAGCCCCTCTGAGACTCCCAAGGAGCTCTGCACTGTCAGTGACAGGCAGAGTGATAACCACAGCAGATGGAGGTTACCCTCATGTATTGGTGTATCTTACCCCTTACACTGTCGTCTCCTGCAGGAACTTCCTCATCAGAGAAACAACTAAACTCAGTATAATGGCTGAACAGCTGATTGAAAAAATAAAGAACCTGTGGTACACAAGGGTCCTAGGCTATTAGCCAGATGAAGACAAGTCAGTGTCTCCTGATGTGAGATGGTAACACCCTGCAGTGTCCTCTTTCCTCCTGCCCCTACTACGGACCAAGATCAGTCAATAAGACAAAATCAATGCTCCTCTTAATGCCACTAGAGGGAACCCACCTTCAAAGACCAAAAGATGGAAGGCACCTGCTGAAGCCTCCCCCGGAAAAAAAAAAAAGAAAAAAAAAGAAAAAAGAACACGCGGCTGGGCATGGGGAAGGCAATGAGATTGTAGAGCTCTTCTGTAGCCAAATCTTGAAAATTAATTCCTCCTGAATGGCTTGGCCATTGCACCTCTAATAAAATAATGTTGGTTGTTACACTTCCTTAAGTTTCTTTTTTGTATTGAGTGTTACAAAATCACACTCGCCTTGGCATTCCATTCTGCTGAGAATGTAGCTGTGATTCCCAAGAAGTTGCTTCAGGTATTGCTAACAAACCCTGACCGTTCAGGCATTTATAACTAAGCTCAGGTTCTTCTTGGGTGGAGGGGCACTACCTGAGCATCTTTCAGGGTATCCACCATATGACAACTGTTAACCTCACATCAGGAAAGACCATGAAATTTAAGTCCTACTGATTGTGCTCCTTGGTTAGGTAAGAAGCAAGTGTAGCTGTATCAAGTGTCTGAACATTCCAGATAATTTGGGAAAACAAGTGCCAGTAAACTGAACTGTCCATTGACCTGAGCAGGACTTTGGAAGTGTATTTCATCAGCTAACCAGTGAGGCTACTGAATAAGCTTTTCCAAAGGAGAAAAGAAGGGCAAATGTCTCACTATCTTGACCAGTTTATGAGGAGGGCACCTATGCCCAGCACTATCTATGAAGACCTGGCAGGTGCATGTCAGCCCTGTGTAACTGCATCATCTCAGATGCCCACAAAGGACAAAGAAATCCATCTACTTCCTCATTAAGCAAGCAGAAACAAGTAGGCAATTTGTCTGAAATCACAGAGGGAGACTGCGCAAGAGGCTAAACCAAAACCCTGCTAGCCTGAGAGCTAGGAGTCACGTGCACAGGGGTAGAATTACTGCTCTGGAGGGAGAGCATTGCTACAACTGGAAAAATGAGGTTTGCCTAATAACTGCAAAGCAATGCTGCTGTCTTCCAAGGTGCACCTCCATTTACTTTTCCCTCATAGGTGTCTTAAACCCAAAACTTGATTCTGCTTCAGCATTACCCTTAACTGTTTGTCAGGATTTGAGGGCACCAGTACTAACCTTCATCCGTGCGCTCTACCTATGAACCCAGGAACCCCACCTAATCTCAGGCTCTGTGCTGTGCTGTGGCTGCTCCTGGCTGTCTTGGCTTACTGGTAGGTTTTCTTGCATTGATGTTGTACCTACCTTGTAAGCAGTAGCCTCATTCCATCCTTGGCTATGCTTCTTAGATGGACCTTGGATCTATGCTGTAGCCTTGCCTCCAGCTCTGCCTCTGCTGTCCTGAGCAGACTCCCTGGTACAACTGAAGGACCCTGTCACAGTTGCTTGCTCACCTCCTCTTGGGTACAGTGGGACTGTCTCATGGCTGTGAATGTCTGCTGGCTCCTGAACTGTCTTCCCTCTTGGAAAATCCCAGCTCCTGATGCTCCCAGGCACTACTTCTAGATTATCAGGTAATCAGCAAATGAGTAGGGAAAGCAGGAATAGCAGAGGAGCCCAAGGAGGAATTGGGAGTTGTCAGTGTTTGGCTCTTCCTATGGAAGCATACAAGAAGGCAAAGGAAGAGAAGAGGGCTGACAGGGAGAAGAAACAGAGGGGATTGAAGGAAGTATAAGAATCAGCAGCAATTGTGCTAAAAGCTGAATGTATTGCCTTCAGGTTATTCTTTATCCCCCTGATGGGTTTGACTATGGAAATTAACGCAAGTAGATGACAAAAGGCTAATTAATGAAAGGGGTAATTAACAGATGAAGGCTATATTTAATGCAGTATCTTTTTGCCAGTCTCCATTAGCATGGGTGGGAGAACTGCCCTGACCTCACATACGTAGTTCCAGACCTTTATTTTAACCTGTTCTCCACGTCTGACATAAGTATTTGACTATCTCAGGAGAGCAGGCTTTGCCATTGTTGATCTTCAATACTCCTATTGCTTGGGTAGCAATAGGGGTGGAGGTTGAATGCTCTAAACTAATAGCAAGGCTCATTCCCCAGCCTGAAGTGCTGGATGCTGAAAATCTGTCTGTTCTCTTCCTTCCTTAATGATCAGAAAGACTTACTGCCAGCAGTTCTTGTCTCTCCAAAGCTTCCTATCACCCCAACCTGAATTTCATTGCCCAAGATCTTTGATGCTGAGAAGAGTTAGCTTCAGCACAAACCTGAACATGCTGTGGCTCTTGTCCTGTTGGAGCAATTCAGTAGGCTACCACTAATATAGGACGAATGAGTCCCCTATGTTTTGGGGTCCACGATTTTTGATTTATTTTGTTTCTTTAATTATCAGTCAGATCAGCTATAATCTTGCACTTAACCACTTGTCTGGAATAAACCCCCCTCATTTTGCCTTTTTTTTTTTTTTTTGGTACCACGTGCAACCAGAATGAAATCAGTGTCCCCATGCAGCAGCAAGTTCTTCCATCTCCGGTTGCTTTACCACTTCTGCAGAGCTCTTCTGCAGGTTTCTTTATTGCTGCCTGCTGTGCTTCCCTGGCCTCGAATGAATGTGCACATGCATATGTATTATGTAAATGCACCAGTATTTAGAAGGAGATTTAGAAAAGCAGAAGTTTGGGCTGATAAGAACACTCACCACATGAAAAACCCAAGACATTTAGCTCTTTTGCTATTGGGATGATTTCCTACCTGCTTGTTTTGCATATGTCTGCTCAGACCATTTTTTCCCCAAATACAAGCTTTGCAGGAGAAGCTCTGCAGCTGAAATCCACTCTTGCCCCAGGAAAGTATTCAGTTTTCTGAGTTTTCTCAGAATAGAGCATTTCAAAAGTATGCCTTGCTGAAAGAGTGAAAGAGTCATATGAAAGAGCCTGAACATGCCCTTAAGAGTTTGGTGTCTCAGAAATCATTCCTTCAGCCTTTTCAGTCTATTTGTATGCACTGCCAAAAAGAGTAGGAAAAAGTTTGGAAAGTATAGGACTCTCATGTTGCATTTTGAGCCTGTTGTGTGACTTCATCAGTGCAAGCCAGAGGCATTTCTGTATTGCATAACTGCACAGCTGGAGCAGAACAGTACCTGGTATGAATTCCATGCCAAACTTTAATAAAGTTTGGTATTTTGTTAAATGCACTTAATTGTATCTTCATGCTTTTCTGCAATGCAACCTCCAGAAAATCAAAGCCAGCCAAGCCAGCTGTTTGATGTCTGATTTTAGCACATGGGCAAAACTGAATCAGCCTGTAGATCTCTGTATTCGTTTGTACTCAATCTCCTGATCATGTAGTTAGTTATCTACCCATCTTTATGCTTGAAAAGAAGTAAAAAGAAAACCTTGCAGGTGGTTAATCTGCTATATAATCTACAACATAGGGCAACCTACAAAGAGCAAAGCAGAAAACCTCCCACTGCCACTTCTGATGTTATTGGCATCACCCTTTGGTGAGTTCCTTAAAGGCAGAAACAGCTGGGACAGCATTCAGGCTGGGATCCCTAAGGAAAAAAAGCTTTTTATCCCCAAAAGGATCCTGAGGCAAATTCATGGGACACATACATGAGGGGAGCATATATATTTTACTCTCAAAGCTAAAATATTTCATATCTACTCTCATTTTTCTGTCAGAATAAACAGGTTAATCTGTATTCTTTTTTTTCTAAAATACATAAAGAAATCACTTCCCAGGTGATGTCTGTTAGAGTTCACTGAGTGCTTCGAGATTCTTGGAGAGGCTCCGTAAGTGAAGCATTCATTTCAGTGAGATTTATGTCACAGAAACTTTCTTTGTGAGTAATCATCATTCACTTTGCAGTTTTGGAAAAGCCTGTGGTGTAACCGGTTCAACTGAGTCCATTGAAACGAAATCTTAAGAAGTGTCATGTTTCTGTTCTTTCCGAGATGCGTGAATAACCCCTCGGATGTTCATGATCTCTACAAAAAACACCCTTTATTGGAAAGTACTTACTCTGGTGAATACTTCACACCATTTTCAGTGGCTCAGCGTTGATGGCTTTTACACTTCTTAGTTCCCCTCACCTCTTCAACACTCTGAAAAATCCCTGATTAATGCTAAGGGACACACGCCTCGGGCTCTGCGCTGCTGTGAGCAGGCTGCTCCTGTGACAAAACAGCCGGAGCCCTTCAGCAGCAGAAACCCCAGCGCGGGGTGTTTTTCCCTTCCAAGGAGAGAAGACAAGACGAGGACTGGAAAAAAGTCAAGGAAAATATCTGAAACTTGTGGCTGGTAGTCACACCTACACACGCAAACATTTCCATCTCTAGGCACTGTATTTCTGGCCTCCGGTGAGGGCTGTGCAGGCAGGCACAGCGAGGTGAGGGAGCGGACCGGGATGGTGGGTGTTCACCGGGGCGCGGAGCCGGCACGGACATCTTCCGATGGCTCTGCGCTTTCCACGGACTGTGGGCAAAGGACCCGTCCCGTATTGCAAAAGTAAACACCAAAATCACCAGCGGGGTGCCTGTGTGTGCGCACGGGTACGTGGAACCCATAAGGAGAAAAGGCAGCACGCAGATGCGGGTCGGGGGGATGAGGGTCGGGGCTACGGCCACGGCCAGCGGGGGGGGGGGC
>VWZF01001878.1:1231449-1248814 GCA_013396755.1 Sclerurus mexicanus | reverse complement strand
CGCCTGGGGGGCGAAGGGATGCGGCGAGGGGGCTGGAAGCCTTTGCGTGCCAGGCGGCCCCCGGCGGGAGGCAGAGATCAGTCAGCGCCGTCTGCCTTTCGCTCAGCGCCCGCGGAGTCCCGCCGCAGGGCGAGCGCTGACTCAGAGCGCCACCGCCGCTTCGCACGCCATCCCCGCATCCCCCGCATCCTCCGCATCCCCGCCCCGCTCCCGGCACCGCGGGGAGCGCAGCGGCGCTCCTGGGAAGGCCGAGGGGGTCCCCAGCCCAGCAGGGGATGCTTGGGTAGGAGGGAGACGGGCAGAAGTAGCTGGAGGAAGGGAGGAGCAGCTTTGCAGCCGTGAGCCCTTTGGTGCGGCTGGGCCAGGTAAATTGCTCCCTGCTGGGGAGGGAAGGGTGTTTCGGCATGGGCCGAGCTGGGGTTGAGAGGCTGCAGCTGGGACGGCGTTGGGTGGGGAGGGTTTGAGCGTTGTTTCCGTAACACACAGAAAGACAGTTTTCCGCACGTGTTTGCCCGCTTACCTGCCTGCTCAGGGGAGAGGTGGGAGTGCCTTTCGCTGGGGTGTGTAGTGGCCACGCTGTGCTTTGCAGACCCCGTTGTTTTGGGGGGAGTGAGGGTGGGCCAAATTAGATGATCCCGTGTTGCAGACTTCTTTACATTTAGATTTGGGGATGATATGGGTCACTTTTCAAAAGTGTTTATTTGTGAAATGTTTCTGGGCTTAGCTATTCAGAAACCTAGAAAACAGCAGCACAAGTACGAGTTAACTGTTTTGACAGTCGCTGTGATGAAACTTCTTTATTAAAGTTTCCCAGTGCCATAACACGGCGGTGTTCAAACGCGCACCACTGCATCAGGTGCCGTCCATGTCTCGTGGGAGATGCACTAACCTGCTCACTATCAACACGGGAGTGCATCTGGAAATGGTTTATAAGTGTAGCTGCTATCAACGCCGAGCCGCACTGACTACTGAAGATCTTAACAGAATAAATATTTACAAGTATAGCTGTGACATATGTCAGTGAAGAGCACGGATCGTTTATTTTCACAGCTTCCTGTCTCCAGGTTTACAGTAGCATCCTTGTTAAGTGGGTTCAGATACTGGGTTTGGGACTGCTTGATTCTCAGAGCGAAAGGCAAAAGCTGCAGGTTTGAGAGAAAACGTGTAACTGACCCAGTGTTTGGATGAAGTTCACTGCTTAGAAAAACCACTTCAAGAGTGTTATTTTTTTCCCCTAATTGTAACATTTTCTCTCCAAAGGCCCCATTGTCTCTTGCCTTACTTTGGGGTGATGATGTTAAAATTCCTGCCAGTGAAGGATTGCTCCCTCGGACCCTCCCAGGTCCTTCCCTGCAGCAAGGGCTTCCAAGTGGCCGTGCTCCCGTCGGCTTTGATGCCTGGAGGGCACAGAACTGTAAAACAGCCGACATCTGTTTTCATCTGTGATCTGTTAAATGCACAGTTCTTTTTTTTTTTTCTTTCTTCTTTTAAAAGAAAGAAGCCCGCCTAAGTCAAACCTTGTTAATAGCACAGGCTGTTGCATCCTTAGTTTAATGCTCTGTTGTCAGTTAAACTGCCGCTGAGGCCAGTCCAGCATTTCTGAGCCACTTTGCTTGGCTTGAAAATGGGAAGTCTCTTATTTCTCCTTTTTGGGTGTCAAAAATAGCTGGAACTCCGTACAGTTATTTTAGCAATTTGAGTAACTGATTAAGTCTGGGGGTTTGGCAGGTAAAGGCTTGTGGTGATTTTTAGATTTCAGAGGAGCTTTTAGTATTCTAATAATAAGGTCGACTCAATAGAAGTCCTGTTTTGTAAAATGACTGGTAGATACTGCTGGAGGGAGCAAGTGCTACTTTTACTTGGACTTACCCATTTTTCCAAATAGTAATTTGATACCTCAGAAAAATAAAGATCTGTTATATAAAATCAACATATATACACATGACATGTAATACTTGGCTATTTATTGAGGAACAATCAAAAACAGTCATTCAAAAATAGTTCTATCCAAAAATAGTCATTCATCTGATTAACTGTATTTGTAAAAATGTCCTTTGTCCATGGAAACTCTCTCCTTCTGAGGATTTCTTATTAGTGGTTAAGTTTAAAAGCTTCAATTGTAAGCATCTTTTGTTCCATCATATATTATTGTGGAGGGTGCACTGGGTGGCTGAATGGGAGAGGAAAAGAAGTATTTCTTTGCTGAATTGACTCACTGTAGGTCAGTGATCTTTGCCAGCTCATGTGCAGTGTTAGAAATACGCTGCAGGCAATTGTCATCTGTCAACCCAGAGAAAAATGTTTGTAGCAGAAAACAAAAGACAAGAATACCAGGCACTGTTACAAGTTTTTTGGGCAACTCACTGGCAGCTAGGCACCACAGAAGGCTGACAGGTAATGCAGACATTGCTAACTCATCTTATCTGATAACACCTAAAATCAAAATACAGAACATGAATGCAGAAAGTACTTCAGTACTTTTTTGCTCCCACAGGGTACCCAGGGTTTATGATTGATTGCCTTGATGAAGTAAATCACAGACCTGACTTAAATAACTGAGTAAACAAAAAAACCTGGTTTTGAAGCATCTAAATTAGTATGTGGGAGCATGTCCATTCGTTGAATGAACTGACTATGTGCGATGCTAATAGGTGGTTAATATCCTCGAAAACTTTGAGCTTTCCTTGTGAATGGAGGTTTGTTGCAAAGAAAGCATGTGATTAAAGGGTACAAGTTCAAAAGCAATTAAAAAGAACCTCTGAATACATTTGCATGTCATCTCATGATTTTCAGTGAACTTCAGGATAAAGGATGACTACCTACCCTTATGGCTTTTGACAGATATATGTCAAGGATAATCTATATGGATTTACTCTTCGTGAAGTAGATGATTGTCTGTGGTCTTCTCCAGCTGTGGTGGTAATGTCACTCATGTTAAAGCACGAGTCATAATACAAGTTTGCTTTTTTCAAATAAAAAGGAAGAAGGGTGCATGTCATATTTGCCCTTTCTGTGAACAGGAGATGCTCTGTGTTAAAACCAGTAGTATTCTACAGCTGTTAGCAGGCGCTTCAGCCTTTATGTTTTTACACTACAGTTTATCACCTTTGTAAAGCCACAGAAGAGCATGCACACCTTAGCAGGGGTTTCAGACATTTTTAATACCCTCAGGGTGGCTGCAGCCTCTAAAGCGGCTACAGAAATGTGTGCACAACAGCACCATAGAAGCATGTTGCCGAAGTGTTGGTCCTGGAAGCTATGGGACTTTAAGTGTTGTTCAAGGCTTATTCTGTTCTCTAGTTGAGTTTAGTCCTTTTCCCATGTAGCAGCTCTGCTTTGAAATGTCCTCTCATCAAGTGTTAGCTTAGTTTTTCATGGGCACCTTGTCTGAATGCGTTTTGGTATTAACCATATAGTCTTTGTTCTACTCTCGCCAAAAGGGAAAAAAAAGGTGCTTTCCAGGTCTCTCCTTTTCTCTGTTCTCTCCATTTTTCCCTGAGCCTTCTTATCTTTCCTGGTGAGATATCTGCAAGAGTTTTTCAATTATTTGAGTGTCTCTAAGGTCAGAAGTACCATGTTCTTTGAATAGAAATCATAATATCTGCCACCTTATCTAGAGCTGAGTTATCATGAGATCTAGCAGTTCTCAGTGCATTTGGCTGCCCTTTCTTTGCTTCTTAGCACCACTCTATCCATAATGTCCTGGCTGCTTATGAGGAGAGCAGAAGTTTGTATACATATATGTGTTTCTTGAGAACTGTCAAGCTTTTCCTCTTACCTGCAACACTGCTTTAGTTGGTGTGATTGTACGCATGGCAGGTAACTCCCACAGGTTCAAAAACAGCCAAAACCAAATATGCCCCTCTCTCTCTCTCTCTTTTTTCTTTCTTTTTTTTTTTTTCCTTTTAAGTCTTTTCTTTTAATGGTTTGAATGTTTTGCTCTGTGTGAGGCATGGGTAGATGTTTCTGTGGTCCCCCAACAAGGGAGGGTGAGGAGTGGGTGATGGGAAATGGTGGTTGTGGTCACGCAGTAGTTTAGGCAGTGCATACAGGGAAGTCAAATGAGTGGTCAAGTCAGGTGCATGATACTATAGATGCCAACCATTTGTGGTGTTTTTATTTATTCATGGTATTTCTCAGTAGAAAAACTGCTCTTTGCATTTAACGTCTGACTTTCTGGACCTTTCGTGTACCAGTTTTAGAGCTAGACTGAAATTTCAGATTGGTTTAAAAACCACTGACCAAGTTTCATTCTCTGAGCAGAGTGCCACACAGTTTCACAATCTGGTTTTCTTTGCCTCAGAGGGAGGGTAAAAGAAAGGGCATCCTTTTGGGAACAGTTGTTCTTTTATAATCACATTAACTAGTTTTGTTGGTGTAGAAAGAAAGAGAGCATCAGATTTTGGGATCTCCATGGCACAGTAAAAGACAGAGGTGTTTTTTTTTTTTCCAGAATTGATTAGTGACTTTTGGATGCATCCACTTATTTCATTATATTATTGAATCCATTTATTTTTGAAGGACCTGCTGTTTAGAAAGTGAATATTCAGCCCTTTCTGGATATCAGTGCTTTGCAAAGGATCTGAAGATAGACATTTACAAATGAAAGCCTCTAAATTTACTAATCACTCTGTGGGAAGCATTTTCTTTTAGCAGAGATTCTTACCTTACCTCCCCTGTGCCCTACTCTAGTCCCCAAAGCAGCAAAATATAGTCCATATTTCAAGAGAAACATTTGCGTCTTCTTTTTTGAGATCTGTTGTTGAGGTGCCTCTTGTAAAATCCCATGTGGTCTAGAAAATGTGAAAAGTAAACAGTAGAGGAAGGATGTTCACTTACTAGACTTAGTGGGAGCTTCTGACTAAGACTGTGGTCTCTTACTAATAAAGAAACTGTTTTGAAGTTTGAAAATATGTATTTTGGTCACGATACATTATTTAGGTGATTGATACTGATAATGTTGCATGCTCTCTAACCATAACACGTGGCCTCAATTTCCAAAGCTGCTGCAATCTGATACAGAAACATAGGTGAGGTGAATTGGGAGAATAAAATCTACAGTTCAATACATATTTAAAAATAGATATCAACCCACGCAGCCTGGTCTTGGGCAGGATTTTTTACCAACTCAGAGGTGGAAGGCTGCCTTTCTTCTTGAATGCTCTTGGTTTCCAACCCACTTTCTTTCTCATCTCCCGTATTTTGCAATCTTTATGGACTCAGATATTTGGGGCCAAACTCCCTCTGACTTTTACTGAGACTGGAGTACTCCAAAGCCTCCTGTCACTTGCAGCGAGACTCCAGCAGAATACTGAACACCCACACCTGCAAAGTGAGCAGGGGATTGGGTTGTTATTGAAACCTGGAGTGCACTAGTTGCAGGCTTTGTGGTATAATATTGAAATGTTATATGAGGTAACATGGGATCTTTCTGATTTTCTAGGGCTACCCCCCCTCTGCGTGTGACATCTGGTAGCATCGTAATTACTTCTGAGGCCATTTAGTGCATCATCAGTGCATGTTTCAGTCATTTATGAATGTAGGTAGACCTTTCTTTGTTCCTATTCATAAACCGATCTCCCCTTCTCTGACAATGTGCAGAACTGGTAAATATTGGTAAATAGCCTGAGAGGATGGATTTTCCACTGCAGGATTGTGGTCACTGCTTTCTGTTCTTCAGTTATCATGAAATGTTCTCCTCAACTGGGTGAAGCCTTTTAAACAAGAAGAATCATAGAACTGTTTAGGTTGGAAAAGACCTTAAGATCATTGAGTCCGACTGTTTCACTTAGAAATTTTTGGACATGTAATGATTTGTGCTCACAGTTTACACATCTACTCAGAAGTTCCTGCTGACCTTACCAATGTATGCGATCACACAGGGATAACAAATTAGCAATCAGTAGTGTGTAACCGCTAAAAGTACCTGTAAGTGTCCCCACCCCTGTGCTGACATCTCTTTGTGCTGTATTGCTTGCAAGCATCTGAAAATACACCCCTTCTTTTGTCAACGACCTTACTGTTCCCGTGCAGCAGACAACAAACGTATCATTGCAACATCTTTGCGAAGTCAGGAAATGGTCTTTTTGTAAATTCACCTTATTTGAAACCCGAGGCACTGCTCAGATCCTAAGCTATTCCCTGGGTGATTTTTGTCCTCAGTTCTCTGCAACAAGAAGTACCACTTAGCCGCAGTGCAGTTGTCATTGTTAGCACATCTGGCCCTGAAATTAAGGTTGCAAAAATTCTTCGCCTGTTTAAGTAAGCATCAGGTCTGGGCGCAATTTTTCTTTGTGTTGAGATTAAATACTCGAGTTCTGAAAAAACGGTGATTCACTCAAGCCAAAATGGAGACCAAGAGATGCACCTAACAGGGTCCTGACTTATATCAAGAAGCAGAGACACTTCAACTTTGATTGTGCACTTCTCGGGAAAATGCACCAACCTCTCTAGGGTTGAGGGTGGTGCTGGTGGTGTAGTGTTTTCATTAAAAACCTCAAAAGGTCTGGATTTCATTCCAAGACAGTACAACAGTATCCCTGTAATTGTGAAAAGGTTTGTGGGATAGGCAGATAAACGTTCCCATCCAGATCTGATGACAGATTTTCTAAAAATGCTTTGCTACATTTTCATGACGATGAAAGCAGAAGTTATATTACAAAAGGCCAAACCAAATTTCTTAGCTGCAATCATATTGGATTTATGTTAAAATAATAAAAGTGAGGGGGAAACCCCAATACAAATCACTTACCAAGATCTTTGGCAGGTGTCATATCAGAAGTGCACCATTTCCGTTTCACAAAGCAAACCAATTTAAAGTCATTAAATTCTTTTAATATGGATAAAACAGGCATCCTGTTACATTACTCAAGGCTGCCAGGTTAAATACTTTCAATCACAATAATTTTGGTATCCTTCTATGCTGTATTAGTGCTAAAAACCAAATAATCAGTATAAATATGGAATAGTAAAAATTACAGAAGTAAATTTGTTCAAGCGCAGGTTGTCTTTTCTTCAGAAAAAAAAATTTGAATATAATGTTTACACTGTTATGAAAATGTCAGAGCTATAGTTCACAAGAAAATAAGGTACACTCTTTTGGACGGAAGTCTAAAACACTCTAGTGAGGGTTTTTTTGCTGAATTAGTTGCCTCTTTTGTATTTTTTTTTTGCTCACATGGAACATTTGTTGTGGCATTTATATGTGACTCTCTTCAAGCCTGGCAATATTTATCAAGTTCATTTGTTATTTCCCAGATGTCTGTACTGCAGCTTATGTAGGAGATCTTGGTAGATTTCCTTAGTAATTTTTCCAGTTTTATCTGGTATTTTGAAATATTTAACAAAGAAAGAAAGAAACCAACAGCCCTAACAGAATTATTTAAAGTCTTGTAAATAGGTTATCTTCCATAGGTCCTGTACTGCTTTGATTGGGGATTGAGGAAATAATGAATGAATCCAACTTACTGAATTCTCTTCTGTAATAAAAATCGCAGCTTAGTTGAAATGCAAATCTTAGACTTATTTTTGTAAAAAAAAATTAAATAATTATATAAGTATCTTGTTATGCACTAGTAAAGGCAGAGAGAAGATAAGAGACTGAGAAGAGACAGTAGTTTTTGTTTTTGCAAATAACTTTAAAATTTGAACTGGCACTGGGAGGTCTGAAAACACAGTTGATGCCTTTCATGCAATTGCAAGCCTGAAAAAGGAGTTTGTCAGTTACATGGCGGGAGGAAAGTCTGTCATGTGGAGGAAGAAAACCAAAACCTTTTAGAAGAGGTAGTGGGGGAAAAAAACTATGCAGTGAAGAGAGCAAAAAGGTATTGTGTGTTTCTGTGATACACCCCTTGTAACCCAGGCACATATCCTAGTATCTTACTGTGTACCAGAGGGTACAATGCCACCAGCAATTGCTGAAAGACACTTTTGCCTCCATGGGCCCTGTTAGTGCCAGCTCTCCACCTGCTCCAGTGAGGGCTTGCTCCATTAGCCGGTGGGTCCAGTATGGAAACGGCTAGGGAGTTGGGCAAGACGTCCATGCCTTGGTTTCTAGGTTTGCAATGACCTTGGGTGAGATCTGCTTTCGTTTCTCTGTGTGCATT
This sequence comes from Sclerurus mexicanus, assembly GCA_013396755.1. NCBI lineage: Eukaryota > Metazoa > Chordata > Aves > Passeriformes > Furnariidae > Sclerurus > Sclerurus mexicanus. The sequence continues at coordinate 1,240,709 of VWZF01001878.1, read as the reverse complement.
AAACAGCTCAACTGCAAGGACCAATAAGGAATGCAAATACCAGGATTTATTTGTAACACCCAAAATAGTCATTCTCATTTACAGATGTTTAGAAAATACAGAGGTGTGAAAAGAAAAGCTATGGTGAATGCACCCGAGGGATACCCCTTCCATCATTCAGACTTGGGTTTTTCTTTCTCTGCTGTCCAGACAGTAGCCAGGACTTCAGGCTTTGCCCATTTCTCTCTGTTTGTCATGAATTACATTAGCTGGAATAGCTTTCTTCCCTTTGAAGCCTTTTAGCAGGTTTGCATGAGTGCAACCGTTCACCCTGGAACTCACTGTCTTCTTTTCCTTACTAGGAGGGAGTGAATATTTAGTTCTGACCCAAGCAGTCAGAAAGTGTGTCAGGTGCTCAAAAAAGTCTTAAAAAGCACAAGTGAGATTTGATGGTCTTTTTGCTTTAAGAGAAGGGTTAAATGCTGGACCTCTTTTGCTTGTCTTCTGGTTTCTCTGCATTCAAGTTACCTTTTTTTCCTGAAATCACAGGGGCTAGACACTTAAATTGTTGTGATTAAAACTAAAGATTTAATGCCATAATAAGAGAACTGATAACAGACAAATTCAATAAAACATTGGATTTATAAATTCAGAAAACCTCCAAAAAAGCAGAATTGATCCAGGTTGGTTTGAAGACATTGTGACATGTTTGTGGGTAAACTAGGAACCAAAAAGAAATACTTGTGTTGTTTTTCTTGCACAGAATAAAAACTTGTATATATTTAAGCACAGAGCCTTTCTCAGAGCAACTTTAACTGAATCACAACATTCTTTTCTGTAGTTTATAGCCCTTGTACTGGGGTTCCAGGGTAAGCATTTGTAGATGTTTCTCAGTATGATGGTTTCACATTTAACACCGCAGTGTCACAGCAATCATTGTGAAGTAATTCTATGGTTAAGGTTTCCTACTTCATCTATCTGCATTCAAAGGGAAGCGGCATTTCTCCCACCAGAAGTGCTGGTTGCACTACACTTGCACCCCTGTCTGTGTTACTCACTTCTCTTTTTCTTTTCCTGCCATCTTTGGAGAGAGAAGTTCCTTTCTCTGCAGTCCCAGCTCTCAGTCAGAGGGACACAGAGCGCTTCCTCTTCCTAGTGGCATCCTCCCCCGCCACAAAATTGGATAAGGAATGGCTCAGACGAGTGTCCAGAGTATCAGAGCTGCTGCTGCTGCTGCTGCTGCTGATTTTCACCCATGGGCACAGGCACTGGAGCATGGCTCTGCGGATGTAGTTGTCAAAGCAATAGTAAATGAAAGGGTTGGCACAGCTGTTGGCAAAAGCAAAAGGGCTGCTCACCTTCATGCCCAGCTGGGCAACCATGTCAGAAAAACAGTCGGGCTGCTTCAAGAGTCCCAAAAGGATGGCCATAAGCTTGAACAGATTAAAGGGAACCCAGGAGACAACAAAAGCTGCCACTACAATGAAAACAATCTTGATGGATTTTCTCAGTTTCTTGTCACGTTTTCCAGCCTTCTGATAATGCACACAGAGTCTCTTGGTGATGGAGAAGTAAAAGGTTAAGATACTCAACAGTGGGAAGAAGAAGGCCAAGATTAAAAGTACCAGCGACACAATCTGTTTGGCTTCTGTCACAGCTTTGTCTGTGCAGTAAGTCTTTCCATACTGCTCCTTCAGTTCTCTGGACAAAAGGGTTGGCATCCCTAAGCAGCACGATAACAACCAGACAGAGATGCAGAGTGCTCTGGAATAGGATCTTGTTCTGATCCGTCTAGCAACAGAGGGATGCATGATAGCAAGGTATCGGTCAGCACTCATACAAGTGAGGAGGAGGATGCTGCAGTACATGTTGACTGAGATGACATAGGAACTAGCTTTACAGAGGAAAGATCCTACCCTCCAGCTCCCGTCTGATGCCTCCTTGTCCACCCAGAATGGCAGTGTGATGAGGAAAATGAAGTCAGATGCAGCAAGGTTGATGATAAAGATGTCAATCAGCCTCTGGACCCGTCGCTTGAAGACCAAGGCTACTATCAGGATTGAGTTGCCAACAATGCCCACCAGGAACACAGCAGTGTACAGGATAGGGAGGAAAGTAGACAAGTGCTGCAGGTGCTGATTCTGGCAGTTGTCATTGTAGTAGTCATAGTTGATGGTGACTGTAGACACAGATGATACCTGGGTGAGTTCCATTTCTGGCCAAGCTGTCCTCATCCCCGCCCTGAGGGAGGCTCTGAGCAACCCTACCCTTCCCTTCAAGGTCTTCTTTAAAAACATTTTATTGACTGAGGGGGGAGGAATGGGGGGAGGGAGGAGGAGAAAAGTGGTTTTCTGGGGAGGCAATTTATATACTTTTAACCAACTGCATAGGCAACAAACAAGTGACAAGAATCTCTGAGTAGTCAAAACCTTGTCTTCAGAATAAACAGTTGTGGCATTTTTTAAAAAATCAAGTTCAGTTTTGCTGATTCTATCTCCATTTTGCATTTGCCTGCGAAAGCAAACCAGGTTCAGGTTTTGCCTTTTTTTATTTTGGGGGGAGGGAAGGTAGTTTTCAAGATTCTGAACTCTTTATTTTTTAAGACAGGATATTGGTAGTTTGCAGAGATTTGAGATTGTACCAGCTCAGAAGAAGTCAGAGAACAGTGAATTCAGGTGCCACATTCAACTTTTCTGGGCAAGTTTGTCAGGGCAAGTTCGACTTTTCTGAGGCTTGTAGGTTTTTACTTTACTTGTCCATTTATGATTGTTGTTTTCTGTTGAGAGTAGTTGTCTCAGATGAAAATTTATAAGGAGAAACATTTAAAACCATTATATCCGTTCTACCCTGTAGCTGGTTGTTCTCTATCAGTTCCAGGCTCTTTGCTGCCCTGTCAGTGCCCCCCTCCTGCCCTGCAGCCCCTCCAGTTCCCCTAGACCTGAACTTCCACACTCAACTTTGTGAATGTATTAGAAACTTAGAGAACAGTTTTCCAGCGTGTCATATATTCTGCAATTTGAAATCTGACTTGATGCTCCCATCCCCCTCACAGGCTTCCTTATCAGCCACAGTCCCAGAATCCAGAGCAGTGGTTTGTTCCTTCTGCTTCCGACTGCACAGCCTGAATGGCTCTTGAACTGTTCTTATATACAGTGCTTGCTTCCCTTAAAAAGCTCTGATTTCCTTCATCTTTCATTCGCAGTATCAGTATCACTCCAGCTGTGACTTTCCTTACAGACAGACCTTTCAGTGTTTCATAAATCAAAAGGAAATTCTCATTTTTTAAACTACTGAATTCATTACAGCTTTGTCAGTGCATACTAATTTGAAACCTCTACTATTGGTCTTCATCATCCTTCCTCTCTTCTGCAGATAAATTCATTTTCTCCTTCCTCTCCCTCCCACCTGTGTGTTCACAGACCAGGCGCGCCTTCAGGATTCTCAAAGCTTTGAGGAAATTGCCTACTGGTGCATGCTCCATCCCCGGGCACACAGATTGCATCTCTGTGTGTCTCCACAGGCAAAGAGCAACTCCAGATTGCATGGGCAGCAAATTAGTCCCTGCAGTGCACTCTGGATGCACTCAGATTCACTCTCAGTGCTCAGCTTGTGTGCTCCTGTGCAGCAGGTACTTGGTAGACTTCCAGGCACCTGGAAAAGCAGCCAGCTGCTATTAAATGACTGGCTGCTGAATGAAAGGATATTTAGGTGGGCACAGTCTCTTGTGTAGATGAGCTGATGCCTAATAAGGAGCTAGTTATGTACAGCTGCCTTCCTATCAGTAGGTCATTAGTGGACTCTAGATGACTACTTTTAATGGAATGTGTAAGGATTGCCTTAGTGAGTGTAATTCAGCCACCACAAATTCTGAAAAATTATCAAGACATATAAAAACACCCTGGATTAGATTACTGCTTTGTATGTCAAAGATGTAAATGTGAACTTGTAAGGAAGAACAGGCTAAAAATCACCTTGCCATCCCAAACTGGGTGTAACCATTCACCTTAGAAATCACTGTGTCCTTTTTTTAAGTAGGAGGCAGTGACTCTTTTTAGTTAGTCCACTCATGAATTAGAGTAAAAATAACTTTCCATAGATTTGTAAAATACCTTGTTGTTATTCTTGGAGTAATCTCCTGCACCTGATTGCCTAAAAGACAATCCTTATTTTCAATTAAATGTAAAAGTCCCTCCCGTGGTGCTAAAAGTGAGCAGGTACTATTGCTGCAAGTTTTCTTGTTTATGAGAGACTTGTCCCTGGTCAGTTACAGTATGGATTTGTGTGCCAGCTTAATCCTTCCCTGGCAAAGCTGAGAGAAGGCAACACAGAACCAAATTAATAAAACTCTTAAAATCAGGTTGGGTTGAGGACATTGTGATTTCTATGTGATAGACATAAGTGTAAACCTGCAAGAAAGCATAGGCTAAAGATTATCTTCTCATCATCTGAAGATTACAAAAGATATACCAAGTTTTCAGCCAAGACTTGTGTAAAAGCGCCCAAGTAGTTCACAGTTTACAGAAATTATGTTTGATGGACTCAGTGAAGGGATGGGGATTGTGCCATCTTTGCTTATTTCTGCTTCAAGGAATGTGTTTCAGGTGTTTTCTTCTGAGGAACACTGGGAAATAGAGGCATCTCTTTCCATCACTACTAGAGTAGAAGATCAGCTGAACCCTGCAGTCCACAGTATAATAGCTCTGCCTCTCTCACAAAGATGGACCTACATATTATTTTACTCTGCAGCTGGATTCTAACAGTTTACATGCATTTACAAGCTTTAGAAATTAGGCACAAACTTCTCTTCCCTCCAACTCACAGTACTTCATACTCCGTGAAATTCACTCCCTCCTTCTCTCTGCCCCAGAGCAGACAAAAAAGTGAGTAACTTTAAAAAGCTAAATGGAATAATAAAGATAAGCTTATGTCTGTGTATTCTTGTCTTTGTGGTTCCTCGCTACGTTGTCTCCCTGTAGTTTAATGGCCTGACTCACTAAGATAAAAATTAAATAGTAAAAATTTTCCAACGGGGACCAACTCTGCTCTCCTGAATTTGCTCTGCATTTCTTGAATGCTCTAAATAGACTAGTGGATGTCATTGTGTGTTGCTGTACTCCACAGGTGACACTTCCTTATCTGGGCAGATTTGCAAATATAACCTAAAGCATTGCCAGGAATAATGAAGCAATCTGTAATTATCCAAGTGAAGCAGCACCAGGTGTATTTGTCAGTAGTCTGTACTTGTGGGGTTTTTATGTGATATTGATTCACTGAGGGCATCATGTTGGGTCTTACTCTTCCCAGCAGAGCTCACCTCCCTGAGGTAGAGGCAAGCTCTCAAAAATAGAGTTCATGAAATTCCCCTCATAACACTCTCCAGAAAGCTCAGTATATAATGTGCAAAGATCCAAGAAATGTGGTGAGATGTTTTATCATCAGGACAAAGCCTCCATCTTCTCCTTGTCCTGCTCCTAGATTTCCACAGAATTTTTTTCCTCACAGACTTTGCTAGATACATGCAAACCCTTTTCCTGAACAAAATTCTCTGCTGAAGCAACCAGCTTGGTTCTATGTTCTTCCGTTCGGGACACCTGTCTTGTCCAGCCCTTGATGCAGCTCTGAAAAAATGCAGCCACTGGGTGCTGAGTAGTTTTGAACCTAAGAATGAACCTGAAGCTTCTGTAACCAGACCCTCGGAGCAGGTCCTGTGATTGTGGCCCTACAAGTGGCCAGTTCTGCTTTAAAGAACGTTGGTTTGCTATGGTCCTGCCTTCTCAAATGCACCCTGTGGAATTTGTTGTGTCAGTATTTTTACCATTCCCTAAATCTTCCTCACAGGAAATGCTGCGGTGTTTCCACCGCAGCAAGGGAAAAGATTTCATGTCGTTGCTCACGGTTCCATAATGTTTGTCATACATATATTATAGGTAGATGGCCACCTATTTTTGTGGCAAAATCAGTAAAAGAAGTGCACAGCAGAACTATCTGCACAGGAAGTATGCAGGGTTGTTGATTTAGTTTGTTACATGTACCACCTCCCCCCTTACAAATTTCTGCAATTGACGCATTTCAGGTAGTGAACTGTGCGTTTGTTTTGTGTAGGTTTTTTTCTTTCACATTCTCTGTTTTACTGATAGTTTAAATGTGGTTTTATTCCAGCTTCTGTATGGCATGTAGATAAAATAAGCTGTGTATCTGTAAATTATTAATGATGATGAATGCTGAGAAGGACAGAGGTTCATTTGGCTAAAAGTAAGTGTAGTAGTTTCTAAATGATTGTGCTTCAAAAACATGTAAGAAACAGGGATTTGCAGACCTAATTAAAGAAGAATCAAAAAAGCCACACTAAATTGGCTGCAATTGCCCTACTACGCTGTAACTATTTGAAGGCAGGTTCAGAGGTGACTATATGAATGCTAACCAGCAGGTTTCATGCCTCAACAAAGAGGAGAGTGTGGAGCCAGTTCAGGTAAAATCATGGGCCCTGAAACAATGCATTGGGATCGGCTGAAATAGTTCCGTGTTGAGACCAGTGGTCTACAAAATGCTGTGCAGGAAGAATATATTTTTGTACACCTAATTTTTAAATATTGTTTATTGCCTGTTTATCTCAAACCTTTTTAATTTATATTTTTGTGTATGTTTTATAATGTACATAATCCATTAGTACAGTAGTACATGTATATAATTCTGTATATAATTCTAAAAAAATATATACACATTAGAGGGGTGCCTGCCCAAAAAGTTTTTGTTGATGGGGTGCGTGATAAAAAGGTTTGGAGACCACTGACGTGAAGAATGAGTGAGCATCATTAAAATGCACCAATGCTCTTCGTGGTATTTGGAAGAAGCACATCTAGAAAGTCTTCTCTCTGTGAAAATTATATTTACAGTAGGATTTTCTTATCCTACTGTGTTCTGTGCCGAAGGCAGAAATAAAACAGGCAAATTGTATAAGGAGGTCTGAGACAAATCCATGGGATTTTCTGCTCCCTCTGGCTATGTGAAATGCTCAAAGATGATGCCTAAAACACAGGAACCAAAACTGTCCTTTTTATTATTACAAAGAGAATATTTGTTGGGACAGGTGATATCTGGTAAATTAACCAGTAGTATTGGAAAAAACAGATAGGCTTTCAAACACCTTTTTCAGGTCTGAATCAATAACTCCTGAAGTGAATGTGATATATGAAGGTTTTTTCCTCTCTCATCCTGTATTAGCTTCATTTAATACAGAGGGTGCCACCTCCTACAAATGTTTACTTCTTCCCTTAGACTGTGAGAACTAAAATGACACAAATTTTGTACTAAACAATTTTTTTTTAGCAACATACTGGGGCTTTGCTTCTTTGTTTGTTTTCAGCACTTCGATGTTAAACTCTCTGTTACTGCCTGAGAACTTATTATTGCACATGGATCCAGGTCTGCTATCAAAGAAACTTCATTTTTGCAAAAAGCAGGAACGCCATTTAAGCTATAGCTCTCAGCATTACTCCTTTCATGATTTCCTGTGCAAACTGCCACTGTTTCTGCACAGTAAAGCAAACTTTTACTTTTAAAACCTTCCCAAATTATCCTGTTCCATAGCTAAACTGATCAGCCAGTGGTTCTGCTGAGGCACACTGAGGCACTGTGAAACAAAGAGAAAAAGAAAAAAGATAGTTGTTGGCAACAAATGATCCTAAGCGTTCATTTGTAATGTTTTAATTGGGGTTACTCATACTATATGGAAGGGTATTTTTCCAGAAAAAAAAATATCCAGGTGAAATCTGTAGAGAGTATTTGAATTTAGGTAAATAAAATGAAAACCCATCTCTTCCTTCTGAATGCTTTTGAGCAGCTGCACACTTCATACTGATCAGGGCAGATTATGAAAAAGAAGTGGGCACTGTAATTTAATAATGAAAGTAGCAATGGCTACAAAATGTTCCAGAATTGATTCTCATTTTTACAAAATTAGATCTTTTAGGAGAAAAACCTATGGACTTGCCATTGTTAGATAATTCACTACAATTTACAGTAAATGGTTCCAATTCTGCTTATCCTATGGCTTAGAATACAGACAAGTTTTGGTTCTTTCTGTTAACATTTTCTAACTTCAACCTCTGATCATTTTGCCAGGTATACAGAAAGAACTGGTACTGATTTTTTTTTGTTCCCTGTTCTCATTACACATTACAGGTATTTTGTGGTCTTGCAACTGCCTAGTCCAATAAACTAATTACTTAAATAAACTCCTCCTTTGTGAATTAAACTGACTGATCTTCTGTGATATATTTCGTTGAGAGAGGTTTTCTAATTGCTCAGTGATTTTCACATACCTTTTCAGGTTTATCTCTGCTTGTCTACAAGTCAAACTAGACATGCTATTTCAGCAGCAGCTCCAGATGTGATGCAGCTTCTTTCCTCCTCGTTACTTCTCAGTTTATACATCTGAGGTTGCAGGAAAGTTGGGGGGTTTTTTTTGGCCACAGCACCATCTTGGCAGTGGGTAATTTACCAACATTTTTCCTTTTAACGTTGTGCTTCCTGGGATGAAGCCTCATGTCAGGTAAGCCCGGCCTCCAGCCTTTGCTTTTCAATCAATGAGCTCATCGATGACCTTATTGAAACGCCTGTTTGCTTGCCCTGGATGGAAGCGAGCAGGTCACCCTGTACCAGTGCCCTCTCCATGTCATTATTTACCCTTCCCTCAGGCCCCGTGTCACCTGTGAGGTTTGTCAGCAATACTCTGCTTTCCCCCCTGGGCCCTCCATAAAGATGTTAAGCATTTTGGAGTCCGGAATAAATCCCAGTCAGACCCCAAAATACACCCTTGCCGACATTATGAGGTGTTGGTGAGACAGATCCTTGGTCTGGAAGGGTGGGGCGTATGGACAGAGGTTTCTTTAGGTAAATATAATTCCTAATAATTTTTTTAAATTATAAACCCCCTTTTTTTTAGCACCAAGTCATCACTGCTTTCCCCATTGCCCATCCTAGCTTCTCACCTTGCTGCCAAGGCGCTTCCCGGCCCCTCTGGCGGAGGAGTTGGCCAGGATAATTCCCCAGAAAGCCTGAAATCCTTGGATATTTGGGTTTTTTCTGAGTATTTGCTTGCTCCTTTGGTGGTTTGTACAATCAGCCCCGGGTGGGGCCATCTCAGAGCCAGGGAAGCTAACAGAGAAAGCTAAAAGTTACCTACCCGCTTTAATTTGTAATTTGCTGTGTACCTGTGCTGGGGAGATGTCCCCTGTGGGGCCTGGAGCCACCGGGCACCATTTCTGCAGTTTTGACTTTAT